>VZTX01005275.1:5666-133041 GCA_013400915.1 Pardalotus punctatus | reverse complement strand
AGAAACGCCACCACAAATAGTGGTAATTGTTTATTCTCATATAAAAGAACCTGATCTTCACTAATAGTTAAAAACCACTCTTCAGCTATTGACTCATCATGAGACCAGAACTACACACTCATTCTCAGGAAAGAATTCAGGAATTCTGCTGAGTCTGTAAAATCTTTTATTTCAGCTGTAAATTAATTTGCATTGTTTCTCTTTTTATTAACTGAAGATAGCCCAAATACTTGAAGGTAGACCAAATAAGCACGGACACTCCTTCCTTCCTGCCTACCTTCCTCCCTGCCTTCCTTCCTACCTTCCTTCCTGCCTTCCTTCCTTCCTGCCTGCCTTCCTTCCTGCCTGCCTTCCAGCCTTCTTCCCTGTCTTCTGGCCTGCCTCCCTCCCTCCCATCCTTTTCTTAAAGAAAGCGGTGTTCCAAGGACATACAAACACTTCTGAATTTTCCTTTGTTGTTTTACACACTGTTTCGTTGTATATGCCGGGAATAAGATGGGACTTCCAGCTGAGTAAAGATTTATACAGCACCTAATGGTCTGAGCAGCTCAAGTAATCTGGAGCACCAGGAAGTCTCATGAGGCCAACCATCTCAGCCCATATGTATTCCATATACAGTGATTATTTGGTATTCTGACAGTACTTCAGAATCACATTAGAGAAATAGAATGACTTTGACTTTATAAAACTCATACTGATCATTGCATAATAAAATTAACATCTAGCAGACAGAAGCTGAGGTATACTCTCCTAATCTGAGAACAGCTCTAGAACAGCGTAAAATATGCCTTCACATTCCATCTTATTTCAGGGTGTGTGAATGGCAAGCACACATACACAGCCTTTAACCCCCAGTGGGACTTAGAAAACTGCTTAAGTGTGCTTAAGTGTGCTTATAAGTGGATCTTTATACATTCTTCCCAGGATGGTCTGGAAGAGAAAGAGATCTTCTTTTGAAATGTTCTATTCAAATGGTATCTTTGTTTCTAATGGGTCTGGAAAAAGAGTTAGAGTGCAACTGAGAAAAGATGGATATTAACAGCATGAATTCAGTATGTAAAGCAGTTTTTAGTAGGTCGTCAAGTCAGTGAAGTTATGCAAGAATACATAAGTAAAGGACATAGTGTCATCTATTTACTTACATCTTAAATACTTTTAAATAAATATATTATTATATGTGGATATGAGTTCTCTTCATATTTCTGAAATCACAACTTCCAAATTATAGTAAAAGAAAATGAAAAAGCAGCATGTTTTTATAACTTATGAGCTGCTTCAAGCTCTTGGATAAATACTAGTCAACACAGAATATCAGCACAACTTTTTAACCAGAGTTGTTATTCTTCTTCATTAATTCAAGCATCATAATGTGGTCAGGAAATTAGGTTTGGATTCACACCCACATATTTAACAGGCACATTAACTATACAAGAAACTGGCTGAAGAGGCATGCATGCTAGGCCACAAGGTCTTTCCTAAAGGACCACCCAAGCTCTGCTGAAGATGAGAGAGGACATGCAAAAAATGGCTATTTTTGAACTATTTCTCCTTATATAGATTTATTAAACACTGTTAGGTAGCCTGAGAGATTTATCACACCCTGAAGCTGTATTTCCTGTCTCAGACAATCCGTAATCAATCCATTACTCACTTACAGCATGCTCACTGTCCTCATATTCAAACACCTCTTCATGATTCTAACTCCTATCCTAGATTTCAGACCTTCATTAGGCATTGTATGTCTCTGTTCAGAAACAAACTCAAATGAAAGAATGAGGTCACTAAAAATTATAAAAGGCTGTCACAGATGTATTTAAAATCTAGTTCTATGTATTTAGATGAATGCACTTGCAAATGTAAAGATAAAATAAAAAGAATTTTTTCTTTTACATTGTATTTTATAAAGTAAAATCAAACTTTCCAGACAATGCAATAGCAAAGATGGCATGGAATTAGTTGTTTAAACTAGTTTGAAGCTATATTAAAGACTAGAAACACAGAAAAGCTTGCATTTTTTTAGTAAGACAGGTAAAAGAGAACAAGAGACTAATTCAATAGGTAAGGAACTATGGCATTCAAACGAAACATCACTCAACTACCCTCCTTCATTTGATGATTGCTTCATTACCTATACAAAAATGTAGTGGCTTCACATTTGGGAACTGAGAATAGCTTTCCTCCAGAATATTCTATGATCAATAGAAGATAGAATTTACCATTAACTGCTGTGTATTAAGGGTAGGAAGTATTTCCAACTAGGTTTCTCAATTCTTGAATTCCTGCCATAAAAATTAAACCAATGTTTATATGCAATTTATAGATTTAATCTGGGGATGTGGATTCCAGTAGACAACAGGACACAGCAAAAGAGAGCCTAAATTCCCCTTTTAGGTGTTGCCCTTAGTCTTTTCTAATTTTGTGAATACATCCCAGCACAAATTTTAGGTTTTAGTAAAGCTGATAATTTCACCCAACTGAGGCTTTGCATAACAGAATTGCACCAAAAATAAAAGAAGTGTGCAGTTCCAGTTAAAATTTACATTTAGGGGCTCTGAGTTCCTTTCCTTATACTGTATGTGTTAGACAGTTCAGTTTCTGTTCTTCACTAACACATTTTTTTACCTTGCATCTGTTGCCTCAAATAATGTTCATGTATGTCCTGGGAGATGATAATTACTGAATTGTACAATAAGGGTTAACATATTTTTAAATCCTACCACTATTTTTAGGTTTTGGAATGCATATTGAAGGATTCTCCTCCCTGGCCTTCCTGGAAATTATAACCGATGGGTTGCATGTGGTGCTGGCAATTATTACATTCAAGAAACTTGCTCAAAATGTGGAGTACTTTTTGGAACTGAATGTGCCGTTTGTTCAATTTTTCAGTAGAAAACCCATATTTTAGTTTTAGATATCTCGTTTAGCTCATGATATATTCAAAATAGTCTTTGTGAACAGACATAATAGTGGGTATTTGCTTAACTACTCTGCATTGTAAGAATAGGATTTAGACCAAAATATGAAAATAGAATGCTGATGACTCTTTCTTTCACAAATTATCATCAGCAGAATCTCACGAAACTGTGGCTTTAGATTCCTTGTGATTTAAAGAGGCCTTTTGGATATATCTACATTGTATTTTGAATTGATATATATTAAACATGGAAGCTGTATTTTTACGATGGAGTTTAATTCACAGAGCAATCTTCTGATCCATCAGTGGAACAGCTTCCTTTTTCTGATCACGTCTGGAAAACAGTAAAGCAAAAGGAACGAACAAATACTTGCTTCCTGACTATTCTCAAAATTACTTTTTATCAGAAATCTGTAGAAAAGTTACTCAGTTTCCTGTTGAAGTAGTCAAAGAAGTGGTGATCTTGTGACAGGTTTGCTTGTAATTGTATGCATAAAAATGTGGCAGAACAGGGTGCTACTGTTTCACAGTAGTGACTTTTAGAGACTTGTAACAGAAAGAAGCTCCGGAAAATCACCATTGGTCCAGATACACGACAAGTATTGCTCTTAAAACCAGACCAGAATGTCTTTCTTTTTTTGTCATGCCTCTTTGCTGCATCAGATATTGCTTCATACTCTTATTTAGTGGCAAAACAAATAAAAAACACACCCTGTCTCCATTGAGAAACCATTGTGCTCTCAGTTATGTATATTATTACATTATTAGAAACATGGAGAAAAAAAATCTAACATTAAAAATGTGATGCAAACCCAGTATTTTTTCTATTGCTTGTTTTGTATCTGTCATAAGGATTTGCATTATGCCGATCACCACTGTATCACCCCAATGCAATTTTTAAAAATATGAAATTCCAGAAAAGACAGCACCCGGTAAGGATGCTTTCTAGATGACTATTTTGTAGGTTATTGCTGAATGTAATACTAAGCCTGTAACAATATCTACTGGAAGCATAACTGAACTAAATGCAAGGTTCTGGATGAGGATTTAAGTACTGGAACATGCATTGAAAATAGATTCTCATTTTGCAATGTCAACAACAGTTTTTGGAAAACCCACGAAAATATTAGTCCAATTTTCAACTTGTATGTCAACATTACAGGACATATAGAAGAAAATTATTCTGTCTCTATCCTATGCATAATCTTTTTTACTGCAGCATCAACAATAAAATAGAAACACCAGATCCTATTGTTTTCCCTTTGAAGACATGCAGATTTCTACCTACCAAGGATACAGGTATAATTATGGGTAGGTCTGCTTTAATTAGGTAGCTTACCAATCATTTAATCATGTTTTAAGAGTAAACTGGAAAAACATTTTCCAATTTATACACATTTTAAATGTAAATTTATATTATTTCCAGTTGCTAACTACACATCATATAAATAAGGGTACTAGTTATCCAAGAAGACTGGTTATATTTTTTTAAATGTGTCTACTCAAGAACACAAATGAGAATTGGTTTAGTTTTAAATGACCATATCAGTTCATTTATGGTCATATTTATAATTTCTGAAATTTGTCTATGTGTGTTTTGGATAAATTTATACATTTTGTATGCCACTTCATATTCATATTTCATATTCTGAAATAAAAAATGTGTAATGAAAAAGTTTAGGAAGTATGCAGATTCGCAGTTATTTCATACATTGCGCTGGAGTTGTAACATGACTGTTTTCTCATTCTTCTGCGACATCAGTTCCTTGTCTCCATCTTATAAACATGATGAAAGAAAAACTGATTTCTCCAAGATTCTGGGGGCAAAAGAGGTCCTCATCAAATACTGTTCCAAAAATCAGTTCCTTACATCTAGACAATGTATTTCAACAGTCATTAAGACCACTGCCATATATGTGCAACAATTACTGGTTATTCACAGTTAGATGAATTATATACACTTCTGCAGGAATTTTTAATGAAAAATTCTTCAAGATTAAGGTTTTAAGTTCAACTATGATGTATTATACACTCTCCTCCATTTGTATCCCATCTTACCAAATAGACCATAGCCACATTCTTCTTAACCTTCCTAAAAGCCTTCCTCTTATGGTGTTCTCCTACTTGTCATACTCAGTATAGGCAGAAACGCATTCAGGACACAGATGGACAGGCATAAAGCAGCCCTGAGGCTGTCTAGAGAACATACCATCTCCTGCTGGTTTCACAGAATATCCCCAGGCTGTATTAATATTTTTTATAGTAGTTGTCTAGGCATTCCCATGGAATATGGCAATCAGAGGGGAGTTCTTGGCAGTAAAAGTCTGAGGCTAAAATGTCAGGCTCAAGGGGACATGTGGGCCAGCATTACAGGATGGTCACAGAACTGTAGTGTCCTGTTATTTCTCTACAATGTCCTCACCCACCAGCCGCCATCTTTAGGGACAACTTTTCCACCTAACTCCAATGAAATTATTTAAAACCGTATTAATTGAGAAGTCCATATTGAATTTTTAAATGAGAAGTACTACAGTTTGGCTTCTTACATGGTGAATATGTTCTGAAACATAATTTCTTTAATGATCCAACAATATCTAAACTATCTGGTTAAAATAATGCACAATTATTTAAAATGTAATATCATATCAAAATATATTTGTCACTGGAGGAGAGAATTTATTCAAAATCACATAAATATCACATGCTCCTAAGTTACTTGTTTTTTTACATTACTAAAATTCATGTTCCACATGGACAATGTTCTGCACTACGTGGACTTGTGCAGATGTGTTTTATAAACAATTTCACAATCCCCCTTCCTTGCCCTTTGTACATACTTTGCTAACAGCTATTGATTAACAGCTTAAAAGTAAATAGTGAAATTTAGCTGAGCATGGTTTCCACAAGTGGCATGCATCCTGTATCTATAAAAGCAAACATAAATAATGTTTCTAATTCAGTTCACTTATGTCTTGTGATTACAGTATGAGAAATAAAAGACAGTAATGTTTAAGGGGAATTCCTGCACAGGTACTTGGTTAATAATTTTTATTATAAACTACATTTAATCAATTATACAGCTGAAGAAATAAGAGTAAGAGAAGACCTGTTAGATTTGAATGTAAGTTTCATATCAGCTTTATAACCTGGGAAGGGAAGGCAGAGGAGCTTTATGCCATCTGTTCAATTCTGTCCTTAATCTGTGGGCTGCCTTATGGTTAACTTAAATGAAGGCAGCAGATACTGACTGACTTTCCAGGACCAGCTGTACTGGCCAAGATCTCTGGAGCTCTCTTCACTCAAACTCTTGCAGGCTTCCAATATCAGCGAAGGTGCCAGAAGGCAGAAATGAGTACATCTACCCTGCTGGAGCAGGTGACTGCTAAAACACCTGTTCAGGGGATTACAAATGGGATGTAGTCTATCAAACCTCACTGGTTTGATTATTGAATCTGTATTGTGCCAGAGTGTATTCCAACACGATATTAAAAGAATTCTCAGAAAAATTGTCCAGAACTTGTTTTAAGTAAGTCAGCTAACACAGTTGTAAGCTTTCCTAGGAAATATTTCTGCAATCTAAATGTATTTAGTTGTTAAAAAAAAAAAAAAAAAAAACAAAAAAACAAAGCCAGGTGGAGTTCTGTTTGGCAATATTTCAGAGTATCAGTCCATCAGTCCCATCAGTCCTACACTTGAAATGACAAATGACTCAAAGATTCTTTTCTGCTATGCTTCCCCTCTATGCTTCTTTCAAATTTGCTTTCTCTTCACAATGGAAGTTGCAATGTAACTATATCAGAAAATTCTATCAATAGCATGTTAGCTTTCCTGGCAGAATAACAGGCGTAATTTGCATACTTTGAAACACTTTCAAGGTATGAATAAGTTTAAAGGCTAGGCTTCCATGTGATGTTTCTTGGGTTAAATAAATGACTGACCTCAAACAGGTCTCTTTGCACTTTAAAATTATTAGGAGAAAAATATTAATACGGCTGATGGCAAAACACAATCCTAAAATCTGCATTTTAAAAATATTTTAAAATAAAATACTAATTCCCATGACTGAGATCTGCATATATAGATTTAACTCTCTGCATTCAGTCAGAATTTTTCTGTAAGCAGGCCCCTAAATTTACCATACATACATTGAGAATAAAATTTTTATTACCCTATTTTTATTAAAAACTTTGTTTTTTAAATTGCAAACTGACTTTATTTCTCTTCAAACCTTCCTGAATAGAGCAAGCACCAAGGAATTCCACTGCTTTTCTTGAAAGTCTTAGAATAACAGGCTTTATATCCAATTCAATTTTCATTTAATTGATCTCATACTTTACATAAAAGAGTGGCATTAAATTGTGCAAGAGTATGCTCAGTCTTGGCTGCTTTTTTATCATTATAAGAGCATACTGATAGATCCAATATACAGCTGAGGCCCATAGGTTTTGTTTTGTCACATTGATGCTAGATAACTTTTTGAAAATTACACTCTTCCATAAAATAAAGGGTAAAAATTTCTACTGTTGTATGATAGAGCTGAGTGCAGTTTTTGAGGTACTTAGGAGTTATGTGGCCAGACTGCACTTGTAAGAAAAGGACATTGTCTTTACCACTTCAAGCTCCATCTCAATATTTTATGCACATGAATTTTTTTCCAGAAGCACTGATCATCCATATATACAATTAAAAGAGTAAGGTGCACATTTTGTGAATTCGAAGACTGTCTTAATTCACTTTTCTTGATTATACAGCAGTAAAATAATCAGGAACAGATATATAACTATTCTTTGAAGGCTGTAGTGTCTCAGACCAGTGTTTTTCTTATTTGGCCATGAGGTCCCTTAGGATAGGTCAAACATTTCTATAACTTCATTTATTGCCAGTTTTGAAGGGCTTATTTTTCAAAGCATTACACTAGCAAACTTTTAAAATTCTCATTTGAGCCTAATAACACATTGCCAAGAAGTTTGTTTAATGCACATAGGAAACAAAAGGAGAAAAACAAAATGTACTTATATAACTTGAACTTTTCAAAGCACAATTAAGCAAAGCTAGAATGAAATAAAATAAAAATGCACCTTCAGTATCCATTAACATGAGACATCTGAATTTATGTGAGCTTCCTGTGTGATTATAATAACATATACAAAATTAAATACATAAATATTAATTTTAAGTACCACATAAGATGAAGACAATGAAAGAACAATGTTTACTTTTATGGTTGACTCATTAGTGTTTTATTATGTGAAACACTAGGAGGCATCAGTTGGGTAAAAAAAGGAGTTCTTTTGAAAAATGGTAAGAAATTAGCATAGAAGTTATCAGCTTTCTATGTTCATACTTCTAAATGTTAAAGGCTGTACATTTAAACTAAATTATGCAAATAAGCAAAACTCTATTCTCACTGATAAATGAGATATTTAGTAATATAGGGACAGCACTTAATTTCTTGACTATTTTGAACCAGACTACACACATGCAACACAAAGAATAGTGTTACAACATTATATTTTAAAAAATAACAGAATAAAGATGGTTCACTTGTTCTTCAGTATTACAATTTTTGATAAATGTGATAAAAAGCTCTGATGTGTTTTATGCATTCTCCTCTGCTTGTAAGCTCTTAATAGAGTAAGTGTAGTGAATTTAGTATTGTCCTAGGACTTTTTAGAGCCTAACCACTTTTTAAGTGCTAGGCACTTTTAAGAATTCCTAGTTGCATTACAGGGTATTATCTAGAGAAATATCTTTTTTAAACAAATCCCAGAATAATAATCTGCTACATTTTAATTGTATTTCCTAAAAGTTGTGTATTAAACAGTTTTCATAAAATTTATGAAACAGTGCTACAAGTGGCTGTACCTTTCACTACAAAGTGAGACAAAACCTGTAATGTCAAAATTGAGTTTTCCTTGCTTCAAATTGCATATAACAATGACTAAGTAACATAGTTATAGTTGTCTCATAAAATAATCACTTAAAATTGAAGTGTGCCTTGCTATGCTGCAGCAATCAGCTTTTATCTCTGCCCAATCAAAATGACATGTGAACTGCTTAATCCTTCTTTTGTAAGGCACATAAGACTTTGTTGCCACATTTGGTTTTGTGAATCGCCCCTATAAGCTCGTCTGATTCCCTAAAGATGATAGATCCCAGTGAATAGACAAGCTCTACTGCACTACAATCAATGAGACAGTGACATTAAAGTGGAGGACTGAAGACACTAGTTTTTAATCACCCGCTCACATGCAACACTGATCATCAGTTCTAAGAACGTGACCTTAAAGCTGGTCAGAGGACTCAAATAATTACCTCTAAAAATAATAAAAAAATTTAATTTTTCAGTTTTTCATTTGCACCATCAGACCAAAGTTCTTCTCAACCCATTTTGCTTCTGAAATAGGACGCAAAATTGTATTTTCACCCTTTTCAAATACCAGGATTCTAACTCTGCTGTTAAGCTTGAAGTTTTCTAGCTGTCGGAATTACATATACATTTTTTCAATATTTTGTATCTAAGTCACTACAGAGCTTAAATGAGGATATAGCAAAATCTCTCAACTGATATCACATTGCAAAATTAAAAATCTTACAATACATCACAAATATAAGTGTTTCGGTTATTCTTCAAAATGCTGAAGCAAGTACATAAACTCATTGAAATTACATAGCACCTTATGTAGAGCCATCTGCATCATCAATGTTTTCAAAAAAATACCACTACACCTTGCTTGATTTTTGGAAAAATTATCATGCAATTTCGAATAATGATATCAAACATGTAAAAATGGACCCTAATGTATCAAACACCAAACATTTTCTTCTTTCAAGCACCTAATAGCAATTTATGACTTCTTTCTTCATGAAATGTAGAAATAACTTTATCTGTCCCTGAAGATGAACTAAACTATTCTGGTGAACAAAAAAATAACCTGTTACAGAGAAAAGAAAAATTTTAAAAAATTAGGTTGGTAAAACCTTCTATTCACACTCCTGCTCAGTTCTTAAGTTTCTATATAATTACATAAATCTACTGAATGATGAGTTATCAAAATAGTTTTTAGGCAAACTTTTGTGAAAAGCTTCAGGAAGCTTCATTTCTCTTTGTCTCTAATCTTTAAGGTATTTTAAAAAACAGCACCATGTAAGAGAGGTATCTCTGGTTTTGAATATACATGGTGCAGGTAGATGAAATTTTTATAAAAAGGAAGAAAAATTTCCTGATCCTGTATTTGAAGAAAATTCACAGTAAGAAAGTATGTGTATGAATTTTTGTATTATGATCCAAAACTAGAAGCTCAGGAACATAACTGTAAAAGACTTTATCTCACACATTATTCACCATTTAGTACCAATTTCAGTAAGGCTCTTAAACTTAAGTTTCCTTTTTTCTTGGTCAAATAATCTTAAGAGGATACAGACAGTATCTGATTCCTGCATTCTTTTATAGGACATCGAAAGTGACATTCTTTACATCTCTGTCCTATGAGAACTTTGGGACAGGCAAGAGGTTTAGCCTTTTTGTGTCCTGATCCTATAAATTGTTATCCCTGTGACTTGCTCATTTTCACACAAGTAGTCTCAGTGTTGCCAGCGGGACTAGTTGTGTAAGAACTGCTTGCATGAAAGAACCTTTTCCTGTTCAGGTCCCATGCTGTGTAGAGCATATTAGTATAAATATATATGAACAATAAGTTTTTCAAATAAAATTATGTATACAACGAGGGACATAGACACCTGGAATTAAAGGCCATTGCCTTAAGTTTTACTTCAAGGAATTTTTGTATTACTTCCAAAGGGACTTAAGTGTGGGCAGAGATTTCAGTGTCAGACTCTTTATAAATTACATACTCATTAAAACAGAAAGAATAATGTAACAGGTATTTTAATAAAACTGATAAAAAAGTTTTGCGGGTTTTTTTACTTAATGTAAGATACCTGAAATCCTGTAGCAAATACAGTTCACAATTAACAAATGCCCAGAGAAACCATTTGTCTTATCATTTGAACTGAATACTAGTATGTGTGAAATACAGAGGTGTCAGAGTACTGGTTCACAGGTGGTAATACTTCTCTGTCCTGCTAAGCCTGTAGGGATTAGTTAATATATTCCACATAAACATCTTTAGTCTTCAACCACAATAGCCAGGAAAGTGCCAATGAAAGAAATCTAGTCACAGTTGCATCTAATATAATTTGTTTATCATTCCTCTTATAGTTATTTTAAAGTAAAAATATGAAACTAAGACATTTGCCATTAAGATGTTTGTCAGATATGTGCAAGGAAAATTTTGTGTCAAACCAATTATTTTCTGATCACCAGTAAAATACTGGTAAAGTGCCTTTCTCTGATTAATTCTCTTAAATCTTTAGTCTTAGATTGTGTATTACAGTACTTATTTAATTTAAGAATGCACTTATTTGGTAATAATAATTATTACATACAAAAAAGAAAATAGAACTTTTCTATAAAAGACAATGCTTAGGTACCCATAAAGACTCATTTAATTTTGGTTTGCACCATGCTGTTTTTCTTTTTTTTTCTTTTCTTTTCTTTTTTCCCCCCCTTTTTTTTTGAGACAGGGAATTTGTTTTTCAGGCTCACAGAACATCACAATAAGTTTTATGGGAAATACTAAGTATTATAATTACATAATACAACAATAGTCTTCTAAGTCTATAATTTACATTAAATTTCATCTTAGCCTGTAACTAATTGTACTGCAACTACATCAGCTAGGTCTGTAATTCTGATTAGCTCTCTCCTCCTTTGTGTTAAACTTAAAGATTACTCAAAGCACTGTGTAAAGACCAAAGCATACTACTCCAAAAGAGACTTGCAGCCCATGACTTAATCTGTCCCGTTAATATAAGGGGTCTTTCCGTCTCAAATATAAGTATTCAGATGAAAGATGCATAAAGTTAAACACTTCCAATCACGCACTACATAAACTCAAGAACTGAAGAGCCTGTGATACAACGAAGTTTAAGAGCATTTCACTGAAACTGGGTTGCTTCCTTAGTCTGATAAATCAGAGTGCAAGCACTACAAGCTCACAGCTTTTTAAATCAAATAAGCTTCCAACACTTCATAATATCAAGCAAACAAATTATGTAAACTAACTTCATCAAAGTTTAAACACTTATGACAGTGATTGAGACAAGTCAGCAATAATTTCCTAGACAGAGATTTAACTATGTTACTTGTCTAACAAGTTACTTTTAGCAACTGCCCAATCATACACTTAAAAAGTCTGCAAGCAATGTCAATCCCAGTTCACATAAAATGACTGATACATTCTTCAAATGCAATAGGAAATATACCTAGGGCATTTGTACAATTCCCACTATATTTTATTCCAATGTTGAATTTCACATGTACTTACATTATAAACAGTTAGCTGTTTGGCTGATCAGACTAGTCCTTCGGATATTTTCCTTTCATAGGAAAAAGAAAAAATCCCTTCTTCCAGACTTAAATATTCACCACCTGGTTCAACATGCAGCCGCCTTGAATCACACACACAACCTTCAAAGTCAATCCAATAAGCAGCCAGAAAATGCCTGGGGTGTGTGTGTATGTGTGCGCGCGCGTATGCGCGTGTGTGCAGCGTGGAGGAGGAGAAAGTGGCTGAGCTGCTGGTCGGATTAAAAGTAACCGGACTCGTCCTGAGATCGTCCAGGAAGGAAGTGACAGCAGGCGAATGGGAATAAGCGTACAGCTCACAGCCTTTGTAACATCGCGGAGGGGAAGGGGGAGGCGAGAAAGGGATTCAAACTACACGCCTGATGGATGAGGTGTCCTTTTCTGCTTCGCTCTCTCTTCCTCCCTTTTCTTCTCTTTCTCCGTTTATCTATATCTCTGCCTCTCCCACAATCCCAAACGAATGACTCTCTCCTCCCGAGATGGAGAAATAATCAATTTCACTCTTGCAAAAAAGGGGGCGGGATCAGATCCCGAAAGCGTTTTAATAAAACAAACATAGAGCAGCAGCAGCAATGGCAGCAGCTCCTTGCCCCTCTAGTCTAAACTAGATTGATAAATTGCTCCACTACACTACTTTAATTATGTATATGGTATGCAGAATAAATCACCGAGCATCAGCACCTCAATCAAGCACTTTTTAAATGATAATTGCATCTTGGGTGAATCAATCTTTCCATTCCTGACATTTTGCTAATTTTAGTTTCACGGTGCGGGTAATGGCATATGCCACACGCAAACCTAATGACATCCTTTATTATACAGAGCGAAGACAAGGCGACGAGTCGGTGCGTGTTTTCCCCCTCCTGGCGAGGTACCGAAGCGTGCGGGTGGCCGCGGGGCTGGGAGGCGCGCACCGCCCGCGGCAGCGCATCTGCGGCCGGTCAGCACGGGCAGGGCTCGGCTGCCCGTCCGCCCGCCCGCGGGGAGCTGCGGTTCCCAGGGGCTTGAAACGTCCCTGCGTGTCGCACCCCCGGCACCTCCGGAGTGGCTTCGCCTCTGGCGGGGAGGGGCGGGCGCCGAGAAGGGGTAGCCGGCCCGCGGCCTCCAGGGCAGCCCGGAGGCCGCCGACCCCTGCGCCGCCTCCGGAGCGAAGCAGGGCTGCGGTCCTCCGGCACTTGCTCCCTCCCCCCGAGACCTCCTGCCCAGCCCCTCGCACCTTGGCCGGGCTCCCCCTCCCCCGCCCTGCGCCTGTTGAGCAGCCCAACTTCTCCGACTCATGCGGCTCCGCGTCCCGCGACGTGGGGAGCGGCCCCGGCGCAGCGGTGATTTCCCCGCGGAGAGCAGCGGCCACAGCCAGGCCCGCTCGCCTCCTCGCTCGGGTCCCGGCCACGGGCGGCCGCCGGAGACGGTCTCGTGTCAGACTTATCCGCAGAAATGCAGCATTGAGAGCACGCTGTGTGTGGACAGGGCTTTATTTTTTTAAGAGGTTCAATTACTTCTAAAACCGCATTGAAAGGACTGTACTGTATGCGTATTTGAATTCAGATTAAGCACATGCAGTAATTTGTGAGTAAAACTGGACCTTGCACATACTTGTTTTAATTTTTATGCAGATAGCCAACTTTAATGATCCTTTGGGACCAGCAGGGGAGTTTGTAAAGGCATGGAGTATTATTTTTGTGATAGATTAAGGTGCTGGAAATAGGAATAGCACACGTGATAAAACCAAATGACTGAATTCAAACACAGTGATAATTATATATTTGGGTTATTTTAATACAAGCCCTTGGTCTCACAGTCTTTTCCCCTAGAAACATCTCATTGGGCCACTGACCTACTTCCAAAGTATTTGACAGTTAATAAATACCTTTTCAGTTCAACTGTACTTTTTAAAACATGGATGCTCAAAGCACAGTCAGAGCAAAACAAAGCTCAGGCAGTTCTAACAAGCACCCTGCAATTGCTCTCAATGCAAATCTCTAGACAGTACTGTGGGTCGCATCATATCCTGGTCTGTCTGGGTGAGAGTGCACAACTCTGCATGGACAGGCAGTGACATGCTACAAATGTACCCACACCAATGATGACAGTGATACTGATGTGCCCAGAGCCACCAGGCAGCCAGATACAAGCCAAGCACATTGTACACGGTGGCAAGAGGCACATATGGTCGGCAGTGGCAGCAGCAGAGCCGGAATAACATTGGGAAAGAAATGCTTTCTTAGCCTCAGGTCTGGCGTGAAGCACAGCAGGAAAGAAATACAGAACAGTTACACAGGTTGTACCCTTGCTATGCCTCTTCTGCAGACAATTTTGGTCTCCCAGCACGGTACCCAACTATCCAGTAATATGTGTTTATTCTTAGTGGCAAAAATTAGATAACTATGTTAACACTTCACACTTTTGTGCTCTAATTGAAAATGACTGTCAGCTGCTTTATTTTGTGCAGGATGTGTAAGTTTTCTGGTTTCTGGTTAGTTGGTAACACAGCCCTTCAACTGGCAACACAGAACATGAGCACTGTCATATTTTGAAAGTAATTATTGCAGCAGGCAAGTGTTTCAGAAAATAAAAGTATACAGCAGTTTAGAATATCAACTACACCTCCATGTGGGCACTTGTGGTCTAATCTTTTTATAGTTGTGACCTTCACATACTGGAGCACCTTAAAACCATGCCAAGTTTTTGTCATGAGTACAATTCATCAAATCCACGTAAAGGACATCTTGATTTTTAAAACAGGATTCAGATGCTAGATGGACAAACAGATATAAGGGGTGGGATTAGGGTTTGTCACTTGTCCCAGGGTTAGATAAGGCATGAATTTATGCAGTATCGTTTGAAGTGTTTAAGGATTTTTCTTTTCTCTTTTTGCATTTCATTTAAAAATCTGGAATAATTTCAATCAGGAAAAAACCTTAGTTCTGGTTTCTGTACTTGTACCGATTGTCCACAAATGCACCCTTTTCAAATTTCTGGCACAAGACTCAAACCTACACTTTTCTGCTGTCCACAGTAAAGTTCGGCAGTCCATGTGTTCTGCTGACAATTTTTTTTTTCAATTTACCACCTGAAGGATGCAGTGTTTTAAAATAAGACATTAGTCAAAATGTAATAATTATGAAATAAGATCTCCAAAGGTTTATTAAAGCGTGTATCCAAGTATCCCTCTCCATTACAAATATGATTACCTCAAGGTAACATTTCCTTTGAAGATGATTATCAAAGTCCGTTTTTGTTCTTTTATGGATGCAGAACATATTTTTCCCTTAGGAGAAAGGAGATTGCCAGCTTATATGCTTTAATGGTGTTTAAACTGAAAAGTGGTGAGGTTACTATGAAATGATCCTTTGCATCTTAACCCTTGGCTGGCTTGGTTTCTATTTTCTCTTTAAAGTTCTGCTCAACCCCATTCCGCTCCACACCTCACTCTCTTCCACCATCTCCCTGTTTGTACGAGCAACACAGTATAACTTCTTCCCATGTCTGGCTGCTTTTAAACTTGGCCTGTGCTGGGTGCAGCTCTTGAAGTGAGCTTTAGGAAATTATTTTAAAGTGAGCTGGGGCGGTTGCCACAGCAACCCACCCTGAGAGAAATCAAGGCTATAGATTAATTTACCCCACCAGATTATTCAACAGTGCTGTATTTGTTCTTCATTCATTCAGAATATTCCCTCAGTCCATATGCTTTTAAAATGACCAAAAAGATATAAACTCAGATAATTTCAAAGATAATAGGGTATATATTCCAGGAGTACAATTTAATTGCCTTGTAAACCACTGCAATGAGATGATATGTACATGATTCTTTAAAAAATTATTTAATTGAAAAAAAATATTTGCAAGGTAGGCACAACTGACATATTAACTTTAAATAAAATGGCATGCTATTACTAAAGTAGTGTTATACACATCAAGCAAGGATTACAGAAAGCCTTTGTCACAGGTGTACCTGCAAATATATAACATAGTAGAGTTTTGCTCTCCAGGTTTTGCTTTTAACATAAATCTAAAAATAATAAATAGTACTTGGTAATTTTAAATGTAAGAAATATGAAATACTCACCACATACACCCTCTTTATTGTCAAAATCATCTGCCTCCAAAGCTTTACTTAATCTTTCCCATAGTAGTTACTTCACAGTTTACAATTCTTGTTTGGCACCTTGGATGTTTAAAAGCACAAAAGTAGCATATTATTAAAATGCAAACCTATAGAACTGTAATATATTTAATGAGATTAATGAAACAATTTCTATAAAAAGAATATGAATCCTTACTGATGTGTACTTAGGCATATCTTACTTGTAAGTAGCTTGACGTTTTCAGAAGCTGTTATAAAGTCCATCTAAATCCTACCTTAGGGATACTATACTATCAATAAAATTACAAAACTATTGATCGCAGGCTGTACTCATCCTCCAGTCAGTATTTATGCTTTAACATGCATTTTGGGAAACACAGCCATCTCGCTGTTTAATAAATGCTTGTTTAAAAGGCCAGGGTGAATTATGAAGTGTAAAAGCTTGGCATATTAATTTCTTCGTTCTATTATGGGCAGGTATGTGTGGTGCCAACACCAGGCACGCATCTCCTCGCGTCTGCTTCCTCCTTCGAGGAAGGCAACACCGGGTAGTACCAGCAGAACCTTTTTTACCCCAAATGTTCGTTTGTCTGTGCACCTGTTGCTCTGCAAAGGGGGTCCCCACTGAAGGACTTGGCCTTGAGGAGCGATCTTTCTGGCCTCTGCCCCAACCCCTCGCATCTGCACACATCATTGCCCCGGGCTTCTCATCGTTTATTTATTGACTCATTATTTCTTAGGGGCTGGGGTGTGCGTCCGGGTGCGGTGGTCGGGACTCACGGCAGGAGCAGGTACGACACCGGTCCCCGGCTCCATCTCCTCCGGCACCGCGGGTCTGGCGGCGCCGGGCGGGCAGCGAGTGCTAGGGGGTCCTGGGTCGGGCCGGCGGTGCCGGTACTGCGGCCGCCGCCCTCTCCTCGTCCCCGTTCCGACAGGAGGACATTGGGGCGGTGCGGGGGCGGTGTAAGGCCGGCCGGGCGCCGGCTGACGCTAGAGCGGGTGGTCCCGGCAAGGGAGGGCAGTGGGAGTGGCGGCTGTCGTGCCGCAGGTATGGCGGTGTGGGACCAGCCAGGAATAGCAAAAGGCTGAGAAGTCCGTACCAAAGGCTGGCTCTGGGGAAGGCTAGAAGCAGAACTGCCCCCATCGGGCCTCTCCGGAGCATGTTCAGAGCCTTTGCCCGCGGCTCCGACCTCTGGAGCACGGGGGTGTCGCCACGTGGGAGTCCGAAGCACAGCTCTTTAGAGCCAGCGGGACCCAGATTGCCAATCCTGCCGGCCCAGGGCTAGGCTGGAGCAGGGGCTGCTGTCCGGAAGACGAGGAAGGGTGGGTGGTGGGTGGTCGGAGGTCGGAGCCACGGTCCTCGGGCTTCGGAGAGCGCAGTAGTGCCAGACTGGGGAAGCTCCAGCAGCACATGGACCTCATGGGATGGGGACAGATCGGTGTCCGGCAGGCCGGCGTTGCAGCCGTGGAATGAGGTTGGATGGAGGGCTTGGAGGTAGACTAATACTGGGCAGTATCTGTTAATTTCCAGCCTCTGGGAAAGATTTTTCAACTCCGCACTTCCCCTCTCTCCCCACTCCGCCATTTTTTTTTTTTTTTTTTAATGAAGAGGTTATTTATGCTCCCTTTCTGATATTTTCAAGGGCCTTTGCAGGGAGGAGATTGATTTTAGAGGGAAAACGGCTGCCAAATGTGCTAAGTCAACAATGAAAAGGGGATTTGCTTGTTTTGCTAAATTGATCCTGTTCTAGTAATTTGAAGTGCTTCATTGTTACCAAAGGCAGTTTCTGAAACTGTAATTTGCAAGGTGATACTGTCCTTTAAATGTCTCATTACCAGCTGCCCAAAGATTATTTTTATCTAAGACTTTTTGAAATTGTAATTTCTTTTTTTAACTGTTTTCAAACTAGAAATAGGGGGTAACGTCTTCATAGACAAACACATCTTCTTTCAAGGATTAGACATTATTAGAATTGTCCTAAAGAGTGTAAAAGTATGGCAACACAGACTAATATTAGAATCAAATCTGGGCCTAGTGATAACTAACTCTTTGTTTGCCACACATTCATTTTAGAAATAATTAGTACTTAAAGTATGTGTATTTTTTTATTTTTCTTAAAAATGAGACTGTATTTGCATCTGAAGGAAGTTAACAGCTATACAAATCCTGAGTTTCATGCTAGGTGTGGAACCTGGATGCTGTGGAGCATATGTGGTGTGTCCAAAGTCCTCTGAAGTCTGTTGAAATCCAGTGTACTCTGACAGGCTGAGATGAGACACTAAAATGGAAGCTCAGCCATATGTCACTGTGCACCCAGATCCTATTTCTGCCTCAAAATTAATCTTTGGGTATGCTCTAACTCAGTGCCAGCCACTGTATCTCTGTAAGTCATTCAAATGTACTTATCTTGGTACAACAATGTTCCACCAAATGTATAGTGTTTATATATACACATATATATTTCAGGGGTATAAATCTTGTAGCCCATGATCTTAAGTGTAACTAAAGGAAGAATTTAACCTACTAACCTCTCCTCGGTTTAGATTTAGGGACTCTAAAAATGTGAGTCTAGACTTGCCTGAAAGAAATGCATCAAGGGTTTTGAAGCTTTTCTGTGCTAGTCAGAAACTGGCAAGCAAAACTTTGGTCTCAGAGAAATTCAAAAGCTGAGTAACTAGTTTGAATTCTACACTCCTTCCTCAATCTCTTCTGACATAAAGTTAATTAGGTAAAATTTCAAGCTAAATGGGCTTTTTTTTCCCTATGCAAAAATACAAAAATAGATCAAATATGAGCTTAGAGTGGAATTTAGGAATCAATTTCCCATCTTAATATGGTTTAAGTACAGGAATGTATTTGAAGAATAATTTTGGAAATGTTGTCATTTTCATGAACTGCAGTTCGTCAGTCTGATAATTATGCATCTTCATATGCAGAAGCATCAAAATTTTTTTCAAAAGCAAGGCATTTGTTGGAAGTGTAATTTATTTTATGGTTTAATACATGTGTGTTAAAGTCTATCTAGATTATTAAACAGCCTTCACCCAAGAAATGCAGTATCTTTACTGCTCAACTCAGTTTCTAATACAGAAGAGCTATCTCTCACACCTTCTAGAAGTGATGCAGAGGAAGATAAGTTTGTATTTCATTGTTATTTTATGTAACTTTAGAAGTCTTAAAACTCTGCACCGTTAGCTGTGTATTTCTAAAGAAGTTCCTGCTAGAGAAGTTCCTCCTACTTAAGGAAAGGCTACCAGAAATTGTTTCAGAATTAACATTTAAGTAAGAACCACCCTTTGTATTCATGCTACCACATTTATTTGTCCATGTGATTGCCTGCCCTTGAATAAGGAGAAATCTCTCTGTGATTCACTTTCATTTTGGTAAAAGCTGGGCGGGAACAGGGGAAGGATTTTTTAGGCTGTACATTCCTTCTCTTTTCCAGAAATGGAATTGCCTGACTAAGGTATTGTGGTATTTTCAGATACTCTGACAAAAAATGCACAAACCAAAACAAAAAAATATGATTGTACCCCCTTGCTAATTGTTTGACACTCAAGCTTTTGTCTGTCTTGTGCTGAGTGATGATGTGATACAGAAGCAGGCAGCCAGGGATGGCCAGAAAAAAAAGCTTAGTTAAGTATTCTGCAGCTGCTACAAATTACATCAGCATCTGCATCTGTGTAGACAATGAAATTCATGGTAATTTTGAGGGCCAAGCAAAGTAGAGGTTTGTTTTGGATGGACCCCTAGCCACAATTAAAACAAAATTCAAAATCAAATATTATAAAGGGAAAAAAATGTTGGTCAACTTCATATCCTGCTGCTGAAAGCCTCTCTGGTTTCCCATTCTGGATTTAGATGCATATTCCAATATTACACATGAAAGGCAGCTCTTACAGTATTCCAAATTTTTGGGTTTTTCCTTACAAAATAATTCTCAAGAGTTTCCCTGGTTAGACTGTGAACTTTGCTTTAGATAAGCAATCAGCTTTTTGCTGTTTCTTTGATGATTTTCCTCTATTTCAGATTTCATACCACTTTCTGGAACCAAAGTTGGTGTAAATGATGCACAAATTTTAATGGTCAATGATCTGACCTGTTCTAACAGAGATATTTACAGGATAAATTGCATATAGAACACAATAACAGTAGATTAATTAGTGCATGGAATGAAGGGATGGAGATACTACTCTAAAACATTTTTATATGGATATGCTTGCCTGCAGATATCAAGAACTAATAGGTTATTCTGTGGACATTTTGAGAAAATGCACTGGTTTTAGGCATTTTCAAATTCTTCAGTACTAAATTCATGTTTTTGTTTTGCATTTGAACAGCTCCAAACACAATTGTTGATCTATATCTTTGAAGTGCTGCTATAATACTACCTTTGTTGTAAACCAATAATTAATATAAAAAAATTATTACATGATTTAGAGAGGCCTTTTGAAAGTTGACAGCTCTTCTTGATAAGTGGAGAATAACTTGTAACTTCTGTGACCATAAAATGTAATTGCACGGTAGTTGGGTCAACTTTTAGATGTGATTGTGCCACTTATGTTTATCTACTTAAAACTTCCATGAGCCTCCTGCTGTGATGTCATTGGCTATAACTCTTCCCATGGAAGCACTTAAAAAAGTTGATGTTATTGAGGTTAAAAGGAAACTAACCCCTGGGTCATCTTTGGATATATACTTTGGTTTGTATTTCATCTGAAGTAGCTGTTACTGTCATGTGATCTAGTTTGAGCATCTTTGTACAGCTCTTGTATGATGTAGACAGATTTAAGTTCCCATTTCTGGTCTGTTATGTTCTTGCAAGCTTGTACCAATCAGACCAGCAAGATCTGATTTCAACAATGACTTTACAGATAGCTACCCTAACATGGTTAAAGGGGAAGAAACCTGATTACTAAATAGAAGAACTTCCTTCAATTGGAAATTATTACTTTTGTCAGGCAACTAAAAACCATACAGAGGCAACTTCAGGTTTTTTTTGTTTGTTTTTTTGTTTTTTATTTTTTTTGTGTTTTGTTTTGTTTTGTTAGAAAATTCAAGTAACTTCATTCAAATATGTATCGAAACTTCTTGAACTGACCTAATACATTGTTAGCCTTTTTAGTTTTAAACTCCCAGTAACAAATAAATATATTATGGTGGCACTAGTATTTGTCTTTACAGTTTAAATCTACAGCAGTTGGAAGGTCTGTGCTGTAAAACATCTTTATCTTTGGACATGACTGAATTGTTTTCTTTGCTGTAGTTCAGCTAAAGGGGCAAGAGCTGGGGAATAGGTACATATTTTGAAGGGGGTTAGAAAATTTTCTAGCTCCTAAGTGAAACCAAAGGCTCTTTTTGGAGGCTACATATTCTTGTAGGGGAAGATGAGACAAAAGGAGTATGGGCAGAAATAATTCAAGAGGACTGTTGCTAGTGCAGATAGGTTAAGAATTTTTGGATTAAGCTGAGATTCAGTGATGAGTTCCCACATCCTTTTTGCAGATTAAACCTAGCAGTTTGGAAGCTATTTAAAGTGTGGTTTCTTCCAGGAAAAAAGAAATCAAGTGCTTCTCTGCCCTAAGTGGGAGCCAGTTCCCTTGTATTTCTGTGGAAGAATACAAACCAAATCTCATTTTAGTGAGACAGAGGTGGAGTATTAAATAGCTAATCAATTGACATAGTGCAAGGACGCATAAGTCAATGGGCAGATGTATTTTTCCAAGAGTGGAACAATCTCCTGATAGACAAGTAGATTATTTCACAATCTGTTATATTTTTCTCCATGTTAATATACTCTTTTATAATTATTGCACACAATGATAATTTGTTATTACCAAGCATTCGTTCTACAATAATTTTAAATTCGGATGGATTGATACTAGGGAAAGGCTATTTGCATATAGTTATATAGGACTCTAAAAAGTAAATGAAAAGAATGAATGCTGCAGGTATCTATAGCAAAAACTATAGGAAGCATTCATTTTGTATACTTCTGTATTATTATTGTTATAGCAATAAAAGAAAGTAGAGAGAAATTAAAATTTTTGGGGGAGAGCTTTTTTGTTAAAAAAAGAGTGAAAACAGAAGATAAAGTGTGGTGACCCCTAAACAGAAAGGTTTGTTTTGCAGGATTAATCCTTAGCAGCTGGATATCATGCTATTCAGCTTTTAATTTTTTTTCCCTTACAGATGATTATAGCATCAGCTACATTAACATTAGATTGAACTTCATGTGCTATAAACATAACTTTTAAGTATGTATGTGGAACTAATAATGCTATATAGATATATTTATGAATAAAGTTGTAATGTGATTTCATTCATTCTGTGTGTTAGTTATTATACTTTTATTACTATTTCCTGTGCAGTTATTTTACATGCTTCCAGTAAACTCGTGTACGTTAGCTTAAATCTAGATGTTTATTCTTTGTACGCTGTATTTATTGAACTTGATTTAGAATCCAGTGCCTTTTAGAATTATGCACAGAGAGCACTATGCTTTTGTCTTTATTGAAGATTTCTTAAGTGGTGCTTTCAGAGCTTGCCTCAAAATGCTTAATTGCTTTCAAAGGAACAAACTCCATTTCTGACTATGCAATATATTGTCAGTACTTTAGTTGGAGAAGATAACTCCATTAGCAGTTTGTGTACGTGTACACTGTGACAAGGAGTATACTTTGAGACCTGTCCTTGTTACCTAGTTTATGGTGAATATACAGTGCAACAGCATTTTTGAAATGGGATAGGAGGGTGGAGCTCCAAGCAGTTGTGGAGAGTGGTGTGTGAATGCTTGGGGTGTCTTCATCGGGGAATGAGCCACAGTGGGATGCAGGGGTGGGGAGCAGCTGCAAAGCCATCCATTTGCGTGGCAGCTTAGGGGCACTGGAGCCCTCAGGCAAGGCAGTGGCTCCCTACATTACCAGCAGACTGGCAAATGAGTTCTCCACTGCTCCTAATGGTGGTCTGATCCTTTGATTTCCATGGTAACTGTCTCAGACTAATAACCAGTTAATTTCTGAACAAAAACATTAATTGATGAAAGTCCCTAAAGAAAGTTATGTGTATTTTTTAGAATAAGATTTTGTTTACTGTACCAAGGGGAAAATAATTATGAAGTGTGTATATACAGTCATATATATATATGTACATACATAGACTTTATATGCACATGTGTGTGTATAGATACACACACATATATGTATATATGCCCATACACTTTATAAGAGAAACATAAAATGGAAATTTTTCATGTTTAAAATAATCTTGTATGAAGCAGTAATTAAGGCAATTCATTTCACTTCCCCCCCCTTTTTTTTAATCATGAATCTCATCTTTTTATCTAACTTTTATATGCAACTTCATTGCCTTTAGTGGAAAGTGTCCAGTTTTCACCAGTATAAGTGAAAGTAGAAAGGCATGAGATCTTTTGAAAATATCATGTAACAGTATATTGAAAACTTTGAATTAACTTTTGAAGAACACAACCCAGATTGTGGATCTCCTAAACTGAGATTTTTGCCAAAGCTTTGTGGTTAAGTCCCATTTTTTTATTTATATGCACTATGGAAAAAGTAATATAGATGTCTTCCTGTCACTGAAGCTTGGTTTTATTGGAAAAGACAAACATGTGGTTGAAAGCTGAGCTACACTGTAGCTTTTCAAAATAAAAAAAGATAAAAAGATAGTTGAAGAATAAATTGCCATAGTTTACAAAACAGACAACAGAGCTCTTAGCAAATGGTAAATAGTTGATACAAAAATAAAGGAATGTACCAGGCATTTTAGGGCTGATTCTATTTCTAACTGCAATTGTTATAAAGTTTCAGTGCACTAAATAAGGTTTTCCTATTTCTTAATCTGTCATTAGTTTGTTAATAAAAGAAATATTTCAGAATTTTGCTTAATGTGCTGAAATCTGTTGGTGAAACAAATAAAAAACAAGGAAGACCAATAAAGGGCACTCATTTAAATTTAGTTGTCTAAAGTATCTAGTGAATAATCTCCACCTTTGAAACATTAAACAATCTTTTTCTAGAAAAGTAAAATATCTTATACTGAACTTTCATTTCACAAAATACTCTTGTCCCTCAGTGCAGTGAAATATAGAATAACTTGAATAGAATTTCATGAAATTACCGAGGAGTTTGTCACATTAATTACTGGTTTTGAGCCTTTAAAATCAACACAGTAAAATACTGATGAACCTACAGTGTACAGAACTAAAGGCTTTAAACCACAGGCTGTATATTTTTGTTTAGTGTGGCACATACATTGTCTAGTTAGCTCTAGGAACTGCCATTAGTATTTACTGACTTTTGATTTAACAGTGTTTGGTTTTAATGGCTGTTTAGGGGATTTGGTTTCCACACATTACAAATGTTATCTGTGAAACAGCAGAGTTTTACAGGCATTGCTCAGTTTAAAGGCAGCTCTAATTTTGGGGATTTTGTTTTGTTCTACACTTCAGACTTGACCTGAGAAAGTATCTTTCATATTTAGAAATTTGCTTTATGCTTTGACTAGTAATGTTTTATCCTGTTGGCCTTTTATTCTCACGTACAGTAAGATGTCTTTGCAGCAAACAAAACTGTGATTATTTCCATATAGCACATTCTAGAAATAAAATTGATTACTTCTGCACTTTCCTGTTTCCAAAAATTATGAAAATGGATGACAGTTATGCCTAATCTACCTCTGCTGAGGTAGGACTTCCCTGTCAACTGTATGGGCCCCACACCAAGCAGCCTAGCAGAAACAAAATCAAAGATGATGTTTAAAAGGGCATTATTAATCAGGTATTATTATTCAGCCTAAACTTAGACTGTCCATTGTTGATATGTCATTAATTTTGATATATGGGGAAGACCTACTACAGAAATATTCTAACAGTGTATTGATGTATGATTCCTTTTTTTGTCCCCATTAGTGTCTTCTACGGTGTGCAGTGGCTTGTGAGTATGGAATCTGCTTACTGAAAAAGATTCATATGGTTAAGTTTTCTGTCTGTTTACCCACTTAAATAAATGTTTTCAATTTAACACAACAATTTGTAATGAAAACCGTGAAACACAGTTAAAAGAATGATTTCTTGAAATAGAAATAATAATAAAAATGCTTTTCCCCCCTCCAGAATATTTATTTTAACCTGTGGTCACATTTTGCTGCATTTTCACATTAATCTTATGGTTCTAGAAAAAAAAAAATCTTTTCCCCCCTATTGTTTAGTTTCCCAGTTCTTATGCAAATTAAAGGATACACACACAGAGCCATAATTTGTGGTTTTAAAACAAGGAAATGTGTGAATTCATGATATCTATAAAAAGCATCATGTCAAGCAGTGCTCTCATGTAACCTCTAGTTTACATTTTCACTTTAGTATAAGGCAGCAGTTTTGTGTAATAGTCCTTTGATTGTCTTGTAATGTGCTCTAAAGTGTTAATTTACCTCCCTTATTTATTACAAAGGAAACTTAGTTGATGTTCAGAAGACATTTCTAAGGCTCAGAATGACTTCTGAAGTTCCAAATACTGTGAGCAGTCTAAAAACAACAAATCCTTTTGATTTATTTGGAAATCACCAGGATAACTCATTTATTTTAAAGGAGGCAGGTAGGGAGCACAGAGTACAGCCTCAGCCAGCAGTGTCTGGTGTCTGCTCTTCCTGCATGCAATCCTCTATGTTCACTCTATTCAGAAACAGTTTGAAAGAAACAGACTGCAACTATCCAGTCAGTTTAAAAAAACTTTTCCTGGCAACAGAAATTAAATCAAGCACTGTATCAAGCAAAAGGCAAAGCATGTTACAAAGCTTATCTGCTTTCTCTTGAATAAAGCTTTGTGAGAGTAACCATGAGCCTGGAGCTCAATCACCCAGTGATGTTGCAAGCAGAACATGCCAAAGATACAAGAATAATTTTTTAATGATTTTTTTCTATTAAAACTCACCAGTGCCCTTCTTCTGCTTCTCCAGGAAGTTGTACCCGTCAGCACCTGCTGAGGGCTTTGTTGGTAAAACTGGCAGGTTAAAAAATTCCCGTAGAATAAAGCCAGACCAGCTGGCTTTGAAGAGAAGCACCCCAGTTTGGGTTGTGTTTGCCTCACTCACTCTCTTCTCTGCAGTCCTGGGCTTTTTCTACTTTGGATGTTGACCTGTAGGCTGCATGATGTGGGCGCACAAGTGTCTGGCAGGCCAAGGTGCACCTGCTTCTGTCACTCCCGAGTAAATTTAGCTGTAAAAGGTATCACTGACAAGCAGACCTTTGTCACTGCTGGCAAACGAACAGAGCATTGCCATCCCCCTTCTAAAGTACGCTGCAAGTTCAAATGGAAAATATCAACTCAATCGTCTTATCCCATATCCAGGAAAGGGCTCTTCAAGAAGAAGGAAGGCCGAGAGGCTCACATGTGGCAAAAAGCTTTCCTCCTTTAAATAGATGTTAAAATTACAGTATTCCAAGAAGAACTCTGAACAAGATGAGGTTTTGTTCTATTAATTGTGGCTGGAAGAAAACTTTTTTTTAAATGGGAACATAGCATACATAAATTTCAATTGAGATTATTAAATTGTGCTAAGTGTTAAAGTTGATTGCCTGTCCCTTCCGTAACTCGTTCTTTTTTATCCAAGGAAGTATTAGAAAACGAAAACATATCAAGTAAAAGGTATTAATCTCATTCCCAAAATTAGAAAGCATGCAGAATTGAGTCTGAAGGTCAAAATTACATGTTTGTGGCACTTAAGGTGTGGTAATCTAGGAGCCAGCTACTTCTAAAATGGGAGCTAAAGTAAATAGCTAAAGTAAATGGAGGCTCTTTTGAGAGAAGCAATCAAAACTTGGTATGCTTGTCCTTATTGGATTAAGGTAAGGGTATTTATAATTTATATCTGCCCCTTGCTTTTCTTTTTTGTTTTTCTTTTTTCTTCCTGGAGATGGCTTCTGCTAATTGACAAAGGTGTAATTTGTACCAGTGTGTCTTCTTTCACCAGAGTTAAAAAAAGAGTCACGAACATAGGTTTGCCAGGATTGGTAGCAGCATACATAGTTACTCCATTTTCTACTTGAAAACTATGCCATAAACTCAAGTGACTTTAAAGAAAAAAATTTGAATAGTGTCTACTTTGCTCTGATATGCTGTTTAGAAGGAGCAAAATGTTCCTTCTAACAAATGAGACAAAAATTGTGGGTCAGGAGCTCTTTGTAAGATAAACAAGGTTCCTATTTATTTACTTGTATAAACAACCACTCACCAAGCTGTATGTCTCTGCAGGGGCACCCTTTCACATAGAAACATGGACCTTATTGGCATTATCCTGTATCCATGGAAACATTTTAAGTACCTCTCTCTCAATATGTACTTCTCTTATTCAGGGTTTAAGAGCTGAGTACCAAAAAGAAGTGTTTTTATTATTTCCTTTGTGGAAACTTGGTTCTTGGGGATTGTATCTGTCATAATAAAGATTTTGTACTTTCATGATATTTGATAAAATCAAGTGTTTAATTTCAAGCCTCCTATCAGGTCTTATTCTTAGATTAAAATTAATGTTCTAAAAGTCCTAATGAATGGAAATTCTGAAACTTCTCATTATCCATTACTGTTTGAAAAACAACGATCGTAGTTCACATTACCATCAGACTTAGTCACTGTTCTCATTGCATTAAACAAGTCTGGTTTGCTGTATTTCTGAAAAAGAAATAGGAAAAATTATTAAGAAATCAGACTATTTTCTCTTAGCAACAGCCATACCCACCTATGTCACTGTTTAGTAGGTCACAGAAGTTGAGAGCTTAACAATTGTCTTGAAATTGAACCAAAAGACTGAAAATAAAGGATCTTATTCTCTGTTTTTACACAGAAATAAGTGAAAAGCAAAGTAATAGTTTTCCTTTTAAGATGCATCTGCCCCACTACTTAGTTAAAGTATCAGATCATAGAGCTAAGAAAAATAAGGGATTCTTTGTCTCTATATTTCCAAACATTGGCATAAACTAAATTTATTTTCAAAACTATCATTCTGCAGAAGATCCTTTACAGATCAAATGTAGTTATTTCAACATTGCCTTGACTCAAATTCAAAACTGTCCTGTAATTCCACCTATTAATTGGTATAACTGATGCACACTTTTAATGTATTTTGATTAAAAAATATGAAAATGAGTTATTGCTAGACATTAGTTAACATCCTGTATGTATTTTTAAAAAAATCCTGCATTAATTTTGGTTATAGAAAACATTTTCTTCACCTGAGCCAGACCTTAACAATAAAATATGTTGCTAGTTACAACTGCTATCAGTAAAACACATTTCTGTCGGGAAAGATCCAGTACTTCTCACTGTAATTGTAATGGTTTAGGGTCTTGGTTTGCTAAGTTTGTATGCCTGCATATTATTTTCATTTACTGCTGTTACTGTTTTTATTTGCCACGTTGTCTCCACAGCGCAGTCCCTGCTGAGTGCAGATGGCACAAACCATTTCTCCACTGATTAGGCTGGAACAGTATTTGTATAGAAAAAATTGTATATTTGTATAAAGTAAAATTTTGTTATATGGTAAAAGTTGTTACCTTTTCACATACTAGATTCTCCATATCAAGTTTATACTTTTATTTATGCATATGTGCTTACAAATGTGTAATGGTTTTATTTAAGAAGTATGATCTTAGTGTAGGCAAGTTGAAGCTGCCTGTCCCCCTGCAAAAGCCTCAGTAAGTAATCTGCCTGTGGGCTGGCCTGTTTGCTCTGCAGATTGCCACATGAGACCTAGGATTGTGATTGCTCTCAAGAACTTTTACTCTGAGCCAACTGAGCATATCAGAGAGGTGAAACTTTCAGCCTCCAGAGAAGGATGCAGCACACATGGCAATTTTTTCATTTCCCTTTCATCATGTGCCTGACCTTGTTACAAGGTCAAGGTTGCCTGAATACTAAATGGGGAAGTAGACAGAGAACCTAATCTCAACTCAGCCCTCTATGTATTCAGCCTGAGGTGGTCAAGGAAGCTCTGACCTTGCTCATCATCCTGAACAAATAAAATTTCAGTTACACACTTGAAGGATTACTCAGGTGCACTGCAAAATACAGTAAAGGCTGGGCATGACCCTGCTGTTTTGAAATTATGGAACCAAGATTTGCCCTGTTGCCTCTATATAACTGGCAAAAAATCCAGTTTTTCCTAGCCACAAACCTTGAGGAGGAAAAGGGATGAGGAAAATTGGTAGTGGTATCTCTTGGGCACATAAATCTTCATCTAAGTAATATGTTCTCAGCTTTATGATTTTTAGCTTTTTAATCCAAGATGTCTTCTTTTTTTTTTTTTCCTAGCATTTGTTAAAGAATCGCTTCCAAAATGCTAGAAAGTCAGCCTGAACATATTGCAGATAAAATCTGTCTCCTTTCTCCATCACGCAAAATAGAGATTCAACATTTGGCCTATATTCAGTTTTTCAGGTGCTAAAAAGCTATGACAAAACTGCACAGATCGTATGATAATGGGCATATTATACAACTCTAGATCATCATATGCCTAACTTATTATTACTATTTTAGTTTTCCACAGATCACTTTTCTAGCACCATCAACTTAAATGTACTTCAGAAAAATACAGGCTCATTGAATGCTTTTTTGAATTTATAGATCAAATATAAATAAATGGGGAAAAAAAACAGGAAAAAATCAAGAATATGGCAAAGGAGTAGGTAGTATGTGAAAAGAAGAGTGAGCTGAGTTGTGTGAAGGCTTTTATGCATCATCAGCAGAATAAAATGTAGACAAGGAATTCTCCAAGGAATAAAATAACCTCCTGTTATTTTTGAGTCATCTGAGGAAAAACAGGCCTTAAATTCTGACCCTTCCATGCTTGAAGCATACCCAGATGAAAAAGACTGAGAAAGAAACCTGACTGAATAAAAAGCAGATATATTTGAGTAACTTGTACACAACAAAATTGGCTCAAATTTGGGCTAGAAAATGGGGGGAGTCTGCTTTCACTGGTAGGACCAAAGATTTTCCAGGAAGGAAGTACAGAGTTACAGTAGCAAGGTGATGGAGTGTGAAACTCCCCATTCATAAATTCACTCATAGGTGCAATACAGGAGTTACATGGACAAATTTGCATGTGGCCTCCCCAGTATCACTGTGCAAAGTCTGAAAGGATAAAGAATGTAAATATACATTTGGCAAGTATGTAGGTTTTTCTGATACAGAAGAGGAGCTGAGATTTTTTTCCTAAAGAAAAAGTAAATTGAAAGTTATGTAGACAGTAGAGGTATGGTAGGAAAAGGGTGAGTTTATCTACAGCATTCAGAACAATTTTGAGAAAGGGATTTAGGGCAGGGTTAAGGTAGATATGGTGAGATATCTGTCCATTTAAGTGGCTGTTAGCAATGGTGGTGAGCCATATTTCAAAGAGATGAAGAAGAATTTATTTAGGGAAGAAGTTGCACAGTAAAATTTTGGAAATAGGTAGGTCAGTAAGGTTAGAAAGAGAATGGACTAAATGCAGTGAGATAGGAGGTAGAGAAGGAGACAGAGGGAAGAGACAGTATTTAAGTAGGAATTATTCTGTTTGTGGCTGTGGCTGTTTGTGGGCAGAGGCAGCTTCATGCTGTGCAGTAGAAACAGTCAGATTTGGCATAAATGCAGCTGAAGGCAGGAAAAAAGATAATCATAGAATCATAGAATATCAGGCTGGAAAGGACTTCAAGGGTCATTTGGCCCAGACTTTCTTGGAAAAAGCATGTCTTTGAGGGTGGAAAAAAGGAAAACTTTGGAACATGCTTCTCTACTTTTCTAGTTTTTATGACCTGAAATGAAAACAACTTTTCAAAAAAGAAAAATTAAAAACATTGAAGGGGAAGGATAGAGAAGTCAATGAGAGCTAAAAATCTGACTTTGTAGTGAGTTACTGGTTCTGATGAAATGCTGAGACAACAGTATACACTCCTGTGCAAGCACCTTGAATGACTACTTGTAGATTTTGTTTAGAAAATGAAAAAGAAACAATGGGGAGAAGTTATTAATGTAGTCAGAGGAAGTACTTTCTGACACATTCAGGAATACTGGGTAGCCAGTTCACTTGTGTAAGTCAATGTGCAGAGCACAGGGGAAATGAGGGACGAAATGACATGACAGGGCCCAAACTTGCTGTCTTGTGTGGAGCAGCCTCTGTGCAGCTCTGTGAAGGCTGCAGTGCAGCCTCAGCTGCACGAGGTTCACACAGAAGGTTCACACTAGGTGCACACCTGTTAGATGACAGGCTTATACCATAAGAAAGTTTGTTCCAGGAACTACAAATACCTAACTCACAACAAACCTTTTTAGATTGTCTCACAGTTAAAATAATAAAAATGAAAAGCTATTCTGAGATAGATGTGAATGCATCTATACCAATGGAGTGAAAGCAGTGTGAGCAGCTGCAGTCTGGAGGAACTCGGGTACCTATATGCCATTATTTCAAATGTGCTCCAGGATTCTGTCAACAGAGAAAACACATGAGAGCTTCCCCAGAAATGTTTACTGCAGAACAGTTACACTGATTATAAGTTACTTTAAAGTAATAAATTAATAGTGACCTTTTCTGCCAAAGTGGTTTGTTACAGACTGATCTGCTGTTGTGTATAACTCTTTTTTTCATAGTAATTATTAGTATAGTTACCCAAGAATTGAAATGTAAATATGATAGGGAGTGATTCATAGACAGTATCTAAAAGCAAACCGAAACCCACAAAATGTTACAAGATCTTAGAACGAAAATATTTTAGTGAAAATCAGCAATATGGTATATTGTCAAATTAATTATTTGAAAAAGAATATTTATAATAAACATTGGAAATGATCAGTGAAATAAGGGGTTTCACTAAATATTTCCAGTTTCATGTAAAAATGATTCAACTCCTGTTCCCACAAGCCATTTTTCATATTTTGCTGTTGTCTCACAAACTCATTAAAGCTCCAGATTTATAAATACATTCTGTTCAATAGATACAAGATTTATTTTGCATTTGTCTTGGTGGCTACAAAAGATGCTTACTAATAAATGAGTAAATTTGCCTCCTTCTTTTTTAATGCTTTCATTCTATATGAACAGTTGATTTGAAAGCTACTATTTGAGGTGGTTTGATACCACACATGTACTCAAGTTGCCTAACCTTTCCCATTGAGATTTTTCATTGTTTGTGAGTGTCAAATTTCAACCATTCAAATTTAAAGTTACCATCTTGGGGTATGTGCCTTGTACTGGGTCTTCTGTGATGATCTAACAGTAATTTGAAATGAACTGGAGGAGTGGTATTCTAGATTATGTCTTTTAAGAAAACATGTAAAATTGTTTCACTGGGAATTGCTAACACCTACATATTTTGGAATAATGGAAGAAGTTCAGGAATAATCTTGGGAGTCTTGCTGCCTGCTCAAATAGCTTGTCTGCCAAGAAATTTTCCAGGAGAATACCAGGTTGTGTATGCTTGTCTGATACTTCAGTTGGAAAACTGGCACCAAATAGGGGAAGTAATTAAAAGCTGTTGTCATGTCTATACATGTAGAGCCAACTTGCTTAGAGCTGCATGGCAACTAATTCTGATATTTGTGGTGTCTTAAGCACTCAACATTATCACAGAATCCGAGCATTACTAAGGTGTGTATGGTTTTGCATTGTGTATGGATTGATGTGCTGGTTGCTGTCTGCTTTCTATCTGCTTGGCCACAGTTTCTAGCACAAAAGAAGGAATATACAGGTTGTTCTTTCTCTCTTTACAACTTTTTCCTGCTCCTTGAAATGATGCAGAGAGCTAATCTCACCTTGACTTTCTCTCTTTGTCCCACCTTCCCAGTTCTTAGTATGACAGCAAGCATTGTCCAATGATCCATAGTAGGCAAAAAAATTGTAGTAGAATTCAGACATTCTGAAGAATTGGGTTTTGCAGTAGCCACTTGTATGTACAAAAATATAATTCTAATCCTCTGTTGTTTCTTGGCATTCATGTACCATATTCATTGAGACTGAAACAAAACTGCTGCCTCTAAGAGCCACTGATTTGAACAATTATGCAAACTCAGATTATAATAAATGGCAGTCTTAGGAATTTTGATTAACCTCTAAATAACTGTTAAATAAGTGTTACTTTGGAAAAACCCTGTCAAATGCTAATGATAAGTTGTGAAGCAGTAGTAATTGCAGATATGGCATTATAGATAACATAGTTAATTGATACCACTCTCTCAAACATGTATAACACATTAGCTGCCATGAAGCTGGAGTGATTATGGTAGTATTTACTGCAGTTGACATACATCAGATAAGATGCATAAAATGGAAACTTAGATATTTACTGTGATCATCTTACTTGGTCATTCAATGACTTGACTTTGGGTGAATATTGCTTGGCTTCCAGCTTTCTGATGAGCTGCTCTAACTAGATGTTAAGGGAATATCGTATGGTTCAGATGAAGACTGTGAATAGTCCAGAAAGTCTGCACAGAGTGAAGTAATCAGTCAGTAATCAGAGATCACCCTGAGAACAGTCATGACCAGGAGCTGGTAGACCAGGGAAAGGGCTGAGATGAGGCTACACTATGGCTCATTAACCCATCCAGGGAGCAGTGCAAAGATGAGACTGGTAAAAGAGCAGGGGTCTTTTTATCCAGGAAACAGCTACCCAGAGCGAAGTCTAGTAGTCCGTTCTGAGACTACTACATTTAAAACATAGCTCTGATTAATTAAAGCCTTGGGCTGAACTTAAAGGAAACTCCTGGGTCTGGGAGCATGAGTGAAGGGGAGGTTTATTAGGGTAATACAGCCTGTCAGGACAATCAGAGTCTTGACAACTTCTTCCTTTCTCATATCAATGCTTGTAGACATAGGGTTCACTAAATGCATCTGCCCAACTCACCTTCCTCATGGTGGTCCTAAGGAATGATGTGTTTTGGAAGAGTTCAGGTTGAGATTAAAAATGGAAGTGGTAAACATGTCCTCACTGCAAGTGCGTTAATAGAAATAGAGTATAGATCACATGTGCAGACCCCGGGAAGTTTGGCTTTTCCTTTTTCGAGGGAGAAAGGATACACATTTGATGGAGAGTCCTCAGGTTGTCTTATTTCAAGCATGGCTGCAACTTTCAACAACAAACTGGGAGAAAATACAGTGTGCGTTGGTGATGCAACTGCACTTTTCCAATGGGCTACAAGGAGTTATCGTCAACAAAATGAAGATGTTAGCAGAATGAAGAACTGGGACACACAAAGATGACAGCCTGCATAAGCCACTTCAGCATCTCCCAGCACAGAAGTCCAAGTGAAAGTGTTAATTCCAGGGGAAATTTCTTGTGGTTGTAGCTTCAGAAAAACAACAGTTGAATGACAAAAAGGAAGACGAAAAACTGGGTGGGTGTGTTATTTTATGTCCTCAGTGTCAGAAAGAGGGCGCTACCTCCCAGGACAGAGCATCAAAAAAGTGACTCTTTACATGGGATACTTCTATATCTGCAGCTGATCTTCCCATACATGGTATAACTCCTTTGTCACAAAAATCCAAGTTCTTCATGACCAGGATAAAATGCAACTTGGCCTTCTCACCAAAAAAGATACGAGCAAACAGTAGATATGCCTGAAGTATACCTTTTGCTCCTGGTCACCTTAGCCCTCAGCAGTCACAATACCTGTATTTTGGCCAGGCCAATCACTTGATACAACTCCTAATACAGAGAAATCGTGAGCAGTGAGGAGAGACAAAGACTCAATGAAAAATTAGATCTGCTGGAATATGGCTTGGACACACCTGCTTTTGTCACAGATGAATTGAGGACAGAATGACTGATTTGACCCACTTGGTTCTGCAAATGCAAACCTGGAGACATGTAAGCATGGTTGTGAGAGCTTCAGGGGGCTCTATTCTCTATATCTGAAATCACAGTTTATGAAGTATAGTAGGACATACTTTTGAGGAAAGAAATAATTTCAGCTTAGTTTCCTACTGCAGTTGTTCTTGGCAATGGCTGTGGGGCTAGCTGCTTGAGAAAGGGATTGGAATGCTGCCGAGTAAAAAAAGATGAGACTGAAACCTTCGGCTACAGAGTAAATGCTGGGTTTTGCAGAAGAATTTTCATATTAATGTAATTATTTTACTGGATAATTCTGACATCTTAAGACAGCTTTTAAATCCATGAAATCAAATTATGACCCTCTAGCTGACAATAACTCCTTTCCATTTTCAAATAAAAATTAATAGTTTTAAAAGTGCCACTATTCTGGTAAGGGCAATGTACCCAATAAGTGTAGTCAAAATAATGTGAAATAAACTCAAATCCTATATTTTTCCTATGTTGCCCTGCATGATTTTTTACTAACTAGTTATAAAAACAATTCATAGTTACAGGTTTTTTTGTTTGGTTTTGCTTGTGTTTTCTTATTTGGTGTTGTGGTTTCGTTGTGTTGGGTATTTCTTGGTTTTTCATTTGTTAGTTTTAAATAGCATGATGGATTTATTTAGGCAAAAGTTACCTTGCTTCTGACCCCATTCCAGATAAGAGCAAACCAAAACCAGAGCTGTTGTATGATCACTGATATGTTCTTAACAATTTTGTCAATTAAATTATATGAATTTGTTTTTCCATTATTAAATACAGTGTGAATGGCTATTTTACAAAGTCTTACATGTTAAGAGCCGTTTTAAGTTGAAGCTTTTCTCGTGAGAGTTGTCCAAGGTTTCACTCCATGAGTTCTTCCTGAAGCTATGGCTACATAAATCAGCCCAGGAGCATACTTTTGTATGAGTTTGATGAGTAATAATTTCTGTCCTAAAAGCAGAAAATCGGGAAATATGCCAGATTGATGAACTGTGTTTTTTTGCAGCTTACTGAGAACTAAGATCAGGGAAACAATCACAGAACCATAGAGTGGTTTGGTTTGCATGGGCCCTTAAAAATCATCTCATTCCACCCCCCTGCTATGGGCAGGAACACCTTCCACTCAGCCAGACCGCTTCAAGCCCTGCCCAACCTAACCATGAGCACATCCAGGAATGGGGCACCCTCAAAGGAAAGGCGTTTTTTAATTTATTTTTTTTTGCTGTCAAGGAAAAGGCCTCTTTTCTCTTTGGGAATACTTGAACATAAGCTTACTAAGAGGAAGCATTTAACACAATTCCATATATATTTTCTCAGTCTTTTTCTATGCACCACTCTTCAGCCAATGCAATGGGCTTCACTTCTGCTGAATAGACACTAATTTACAGCAGTTGAGATCCTGGATCTTATATTTCATTTATATTCATATGCCATAGCCTGGGAAATGTCAATAAAGCACACAGGCTTTGAAATGGATGAGATATATATGAGTGCAACATAACCATTTTACATAAGGACTTGGCTCAGAATTGTTACTTATCATTGGCATTCTATGATATTCTTTCTTTATGACCATATTTTATGCTGCAGCTCACTTGACCTAAATCCTGCTTCAGTATTCTGCTGCAAAAGATTGAGATTTCAGGCACTGTGCAAGTAAGTTAAAAAAATTGAAGTCTTTAACAAAAATGATACAATGAATTCAGCATTGTATGTCATTTAACCTTATATTCCTACTGATTTTATGCCAGGCTTAGTAATTCATTTTTTAGTGAGCTGCAGGATGCAATGTTGTTACCAAGAGTTGTCAACACAATAAACAGAAGGCTTGAGGAGTTGATACGGGGAAATTTATCAAATTTGTCAAGAATATGAAGATGGTCTGGGAAGTACAGATACAGATAAGAAACTGCTATGAAATACTTAGCACCACTGACCATTTAAATAATGGCTGTAAATTTTTCTGGTTTATTTAACAATTAAAATCAAAGGGCAGTTAATGCCTATTAGAGATATTGTGTTACACTGCTGAAAACTTTGGCATGTGTCTCTACATTACTTTTATTTCAGTTAACATCTGGAAGATTTTCTTTTCTACCAAACCCTATTTTAGTTTTAAAAATGACAGTCTTCATCCTGCAGCAGTCCGCAGCAGTGGATGGATTCTCTGGCAAATTTAATTGCCACAGAATCACAGAAGCCGCTGACTATTACCAAATGATGTGTGATAAACCAACACAGAAACTTGTTTTACTGAAATACTATCTTCATTTAGTACCTAAATGCGCTGGGAAGTAGCCTTTTGAATAGCATAGGTCATGGAACAACAGTTGCTATTTGAGATTCTGAATTTCTTCATTGTTTATTTAACTTGACAGCAGACTACCTGCAATTTCACAATTTAGATTATTTTTACGGTCAAAATGCTTGTACAGTAGCAAAATGTTTTATACTTGTGCAATGGGATAGTGCCTCATTCTGCATTTGCTCTGGCTCTGTGTAGTTGAGACTTCATACAGAGTGGGTCCTTGAAGAAGCTGGGAAACTGTTAATGCAGTAATGTTTTCTGTATTGTGCCAGTATGCTGTACCCACAATGAAGGAATCTTGCGAAGCTCATTTCAGGATGATTTTCTGGTGTTTGAGGTAGGCCTGAGGGGAGAAAGAGACGTATTCTGTGCTTTGTCTTGAATAAAAGAGCGTGCAGATATGAAGCAGAATTCAAAAGTCTTCTGAAGAGAAGACAAAGCTATTTGTGTGCTAGTGGTATTCTTTGTGTAGCATGGAAGTTTGTCAGTGAAGGCAAAACATTGACTAGTAACATGAACATTTTGCATTCATGGAGACACAGGGCAGTCAGTAATAGATGTCATATCGATCTTTGGTAGCCTACTTCACCCTAATGGTTCTGTAGGGTTCAGATTGCAACACATCTCTGAGATGAGTAAGTAATACATCAATCAAAAGGAAAAGCAAAATATCCTTTTGTTTCCTTTAGAGTACTTTCATTGATGTTCTGGGATGGTAGGGGAAGCAGAAGAGAAAGAAGGATGAAAGGAAGGTAATTTGTAGATGCCTTATTAGAAGGCATCTGATTTTGTCTCTATAGCACAAGATTCCATGTCCTAGGGAGGGACTCTAACACTTCTTGATGGGGTGCATCAGGCACAGCCTTACCAGCTGGTCAGAGGAGGTGTTTGTCCTGTTTTATTTTGCACTGGTGTGGCCTCACCTTGAGTCCTGTGTGCAGTTTTGGGTACCTCAATATAAGAAAGATGTAAAGCTGTTAGAAAGTGTCCAAAGGAGGGCCATGAGGATTATGAAGGGTGTGGAGGGGAAGCCATATGAGGAGTGGCTGAGGTCACTTGGTCTGTTCAGCCTGAAAAGGAGACTGAGGGGAGATTTCACTGCAGTCTGCAATTTCCTTGTGAGGGAAAGCAGAGGAGCAGGTACAGATACCTTCGCTGTCATGACTAGTGACAGGACAGAAGTAAATGGCATGAAGCTGAGTTNGAAAGTGTCCAAAGGAGGGCCATGAGGATTATGAAGGGTGTGGAGGGGAAGCCATATGAGGAGTGGCTGAGGTCACTTGGTCTGTTCAGCCTGAAAAGGAGACTGAGGGGAGATTTCACTGCAGTCTGCAATTTCCTTGTGAGGGAAAGCAGAGGAGCAGGTACAGATACCTTCGCTGTCATGACTAGTGACAGGACAGAAGTAAATGGCATGAAGCTGAGTTTGAGGAGGTTTAGGTTGGATATCAGGGAAAAGTTTTTCACCCAGAGCTGGAACAGGCTCCCCAGGGAAGTCATGACAGCACCAAGCATGAATTCAAGGAGTACTTGGACAATGCTCTCAGGCCCATGGTGTGATTCTTGTGGTGTCCTATTCAGGGCCAGGAGTTGGACTGCATGATCCTGACAGGTACCTTCGCTGATTCTCTGATTCTCAACAGCTTTTGCTGAAGAACCAAGAGTTTGAGCAACCGTGGACCTGTTGCTCTGTTGAGCAGAAAACGACACACTTCCTGTGGCCCTTGCCTCTGCTGGCATCTCTGGAGCACTGAAATCACTGTGTGTAATTTCTTTCCTCAGAGGCAAGTGAAAAAACATCGGAAGTAGCAGCAAATACTCATTTAGGTCACTAGATTGTCTGCAGACACCAATCTAGTGGTGGAGAATGAATCCTTGTGCAGTGCATGAGAAGGTCAGGTCAGGTTCCACAGGTCTGGATGCCAACTGCCAGGCTTGACCATAGGAAGCATTTTCCTTGTTGTAAGTTCACTATTTGTTCTGGCTGTGCATGCAAGTGTAAAAGAAGTATTTAATTTATTTAATATAACAATTATTTTTAAAAAAATCTCCTAAGATCTCCGTAAGATTGACATTATCCTGCAGTAGTGTCACAGCCTGCAATCATTTAATGCCTCTTCTTGTGAGGCCAGGATTCCACGCCCAACTGCATTTAGTAGGTCAGTACAGTAATTTTAAATGTCTCTCTTTCAGATTTTTGCCATCTTCAATTATACCTTTCCACCCTACTATTTGTGTAATTTTCTTCTGTCTGAAGTCTCTTTACTGAGTCGTTCTCTGTTGCGCAGCATGACAAATTACCCATCAAGCCATATCTTTTCAGCCCAGAAATGCACAGTAACACAGAGTCAAAGCATTATCACATGTTGTGCATTTTATTTCCTCACAGTTCACTCAAGGGTGTCACTTTACTTTCCTGCTTCCTTTTGTCATCATGAAGATTAACTATTTTAGCGTTTCTAAACTTTAGGAACAGTTAGAAACACATAATAAGCTCAGAGCACCACATATACAATTCTGTATTGCTTAACTCTTCCCCTGCATGGCAAAACAATATCCATGATTTTGAGTCTTTGCAGAAGCCATAATAAGACTTTCATCATTATATAGCTGAATAACCTGGGCTGTGGGCAAGAGTATTATTTGTAGCCTGAGGCCACCAGCCAAATTAGCTGTGAATCACCATTCACTTTGACACTATGCACTAGGTTCTCTTGGGAGTTATGAAGCTCTCTAGGTCTGATGCATACTGTGCTCACAGTCAGTCCTCTTCTCTCCCCGTTCTCTTTAATTCTAGATAAATACCAGTAACTGTAAAGTTTGTGCTGAGATAGCTCCTAGGCATTTCAAATATCTATTAGAAAAATGAACTAGAACAGCTAAAGTATTGGCAGCTAATACATATTTAAAAGACTTCTTCAGAAATTGTGATTAAGATGATACAGAGAAAGTTTGTTGTTGACAGCATCGTTTTGAGCCCTCATTAACATTCAACAGGGACAGTTTGGTAATTCATGGGCTCATAGATTACACAGCATTAGTGCTCAGTCTGAAGAGAACTGCAGGAGCAAACACAGAGCTATCCTCATAACCTATCTCAGATGTGAGGCAGGATCTCAGAGAAACATACCCCATTCTTTGCATGCTATTTTATGAGTCACCAAGAAGAATGATTGATTGAAAGGGAGAAAAAACCCACTTCTGTAAGGCAAGCTAGGGGAATTAGGACTTTGGGTAATCAGAAAGACCACTGTGGGATGAAATTTTTCTGGACATAACTTCATATGTTTCATGTAAGTATTTTTGTAATTGACAAAATACTGTCTTTTTAGAACTGTTAATTTTATGATTTATTTAAATAATACTTGCTCCTAGAAAAGCATGAAAGCAGAATACAATAAGATGAAAGTGTCATAGTGCCAAGAATACCGAGACCGATTTCCAGATTTGTGTAACATTCCAGTCACTTAAAGAGCTGCAAATACTGAGAGACTGGTCTTAAGAGGTGGTAGCAGAACCAGGACTCCCAGTAGCTGGTGTAGGCATATATTACACACAAGTCCTGAGCCTATATTAATCTAATCCTAAATAATGTTTCTCTCCCACTTTCTGCTGCATTTTACAGTGCACTTTGTAGTATTTACCTAGTATGTATTCTGAGTCTTACATGTTGGGTTTTTTAAAATCCCAGGTATCAGTTCATACCACAAATAATGTACGTATGTTTCTTTTTTTCAAGCATGCCTTTACGGGTTCAATGGCAAGATAAATACAGCAGTAAAATTTCATGAAGAATTTAGAATAAGCCTGACTTGTGAACCACAGACAAAATCTTTTCTTTGGATTTTTTGCAACTTTTTAAAGAAAAATCTTGAAACTGGTTTAAATCAGACTGGAAAATCTGGATGTTTCAGTTCATTTATCTTGTAATCTCTTCTGATCCTTTTGCTTTAGAATGTCAGGTGGGAACTAGTAATAGAAAATCCAGCTCCAGTATGTTTCTCCATGTATCTCTTTTATGGAAATTTGTTACTGCAGCTGATAAACAGAATTATACAAGCTTTGTCACAGAAATAACATTGTAAAAGGTTCCAAAAAACTTGACAATGTTGACAGTTGTTTTCAGCAAATGGCTGCTTTACTGTAGCACTGTCAATGTTGATGTCCTTGTGCACATGTAAAAGAGCAATGTGATTAAGGCAAGCTTGTCCATGCTAGATATGAGCCAAGTTTTCAATCTCCTCATGGCACTGAAAGATTGCTCAGCTGTTGCAGATAAGGCAAGAATAGCTGGCAGATTTCTGCCATTAAAAAAAAAACCAACAACCTTGTCTTTGGGCATGCGTCTATAGGAATGTGTAACATCTGCTACTGACCTTAAGTTCTAGATAAGAACATCTCATATTTGTAACTAAGATTCATATTCATTGATTTAGATTATGCACTTCCAAGGATACTACTGAAGTATTTTTGTAAGAAGATATTTGTCTAGACAGCAGTCTAAAGCATTATATACTTCTATTAAGTGTTAAAGTACTGAAATACCACTATTCCTCTAGTGTCACTTGCCAGTGCAACTTATGTCCACCCTATGCTGAATTTAATTTGGACAAATAATTTATATTGTATTATTTTCTGAGAATATTTAATATTTATACATTAAAGTCATTGCCTGTGCTCTATCTAGAACATGTCATCTTTTCCATGTTTTTTCCTCACTTCCAACAAGATGGAAAGAGCGAAAAACTCAGTTCTTTAGCCTTTGTCATGGGAAATGGGCCTGAGTTAACACAGTCATATCTTTCATCCTATTGACCCTGAATTCTTTATGTAAGATCTCAAAGCCATGGAACTCAGCAGGTTTGTTACCATGTCTGGGTGTGGTAATAGTGGGAAGAAGCCAATTTCAACAACACAATCTCATAACAAACCCAGGGGGACTTTCTCATATAAATTAGGGTAGACTTTCTTAGTCTAAACATACTCAGATTTCCACTTTGTATCTATTAAAAACTCTTTTAAAAAATCTGGGTTTCTGAAAATACCCTGAGGGAGAGAAAGGCATAAATTTCAGGCTGGCTCAGGGTGACCAGCTTTGAGTTTCCCCAGACACTCAAGTGTGATGCTCTGCACATCACAGACTATCTAGATAAGTCTGTGGCTCAGGGAGGTGATATAGAAAAATATGTGAACTGAAGTTATCTGTAAATATTTTGTTTTCTTGACAGGCTTGTAAAGTCACAGAGTGTGGTACTGAAGGGCAGCATTTGATATTGTAGCATTTGATAGTGTCTAATTACAAAATTAGCTTTCCTCTTCTTGCAACCCGGTGAGACATTCACTGTTCTCCAACTGAATTCTGAAAAAAATGCCTTGGACAAAAGTCTTCAATAAACAAACCCAGCTCAAGCCCAGAAAATGGTCTACTCTCTGTACAGAATGAGGCTGAAATGTGATAGAAACAGAAGTTTATGACAAGGTATTTGAAGAATGTGAATAATACATACAAACAAGAGGGGAAGGAGATAATTTAAAGATACACTCCTCATCTTAATTCTAGTATTTCCCTGTATTTTAAGACTTGATGCTATAATGTAATCATCTTTATAAAAAATCTTATTATGGGAAATCACGGGCAGCACCACCTGTGCCTTGTATACTTACCATGTCTAAAATAAAGGTTATAGCAACTGTATCAAGAAGGGCTTTGCTCTTAAGAGAAACCAATATTAGTTTAGCATTTTGCATCATTAGGGTAAAAGGAGGTGCTGCCCTAAAAACCACATTGCAGGAAGATCTGTTCATTTTTATGCCCCCTGTGAAATTCAGAGTGATAATACACTTCTTTTCTCCAACTGTTTTGGATAAATATTTGTACCCCAACACTCTGAACTCAGAGAACAGCAGTTTGACTCATATTTCATTCTCAGGCTCTGTGGTCGAAAACCTAAATCTCATAAATGAAGGGCTGTACTATCACCTAGTAAATCTCTCTCTCAGCAGTTATTATTTAAGGTCGATTAGAGTGAAGAACTTTTCAATCTGGCCTTATTACAAAAGGAAATCTTTCATGCAGAATTGATGAAACGGGAGAGCTTCTCCCTGTACCCCGTCTGTTTTCTGCTTTTGTGTGTTCCCTCACTACAGCTGCAGGCATTACCAGGCTGACTCCACTTTGAAAAACTAAAGCCACATTCTTCAGAACAGTTGCTTGGTGTTGGTCAGATTTCTCTGCAGACTTTTTTTTCCATTTGCAGCCATCGAAGCTGACACATAGTTTCCAAGAACTTTGCATGTCTTCCGTCTCCTGGTTTGTCTCCTGAATCCCAAATATTTCTCAAGTGGCTAGCAGAAGAATATCGAGCTAATCTTCAGCCTGGTGGGACAAGCTTTGAGAAGAAGGCCAGATGGCTCTGAAAATGGATTGTAAAGTAATTATTTTATGTTAACTTGTTATCTGTAATATGTGTGTGCTTTCATTCTTACAGATAGTGCACTCACAAGATCTGAAGAGACTATGAAATCCCACTAATTCTAGCTGCAATTGCAGCCTTTGTTACTCAAACTGTAAATGATATTACACAATGATGCATGTAAAAAGCAATAATGCAGCTTGAAAAAAGATGAGCAATAAACTAAACCAAAAGAGCTTGTTGCCTTTCCCAAAACAACACTTTTTCATTCCTGACCTAGGTTTACTGTTTTTCCCCTCTTCTTTGAGTGTCCTTTATGCTATGCTTAAAGTGTGACCGAAGGGTCAAACTTTAACTCCAAAATTACTGCCTTTCAGATCCTTTATTTTCCTTCCAGGCATCTAAAAAAATAGGTCAAAGTAACACTGAATAACTTGAAAAGTTAGCAAAATTTTGTTTATGGGCAGTCTAAGTAGATGTAATTAAAATAACATTTAAACATGTTGTTTCCCTTCAATTTTCAACTAAACATTTTAAAGAATTGAAGTTTTAGAGAATTTTTTTTTGCTTTCTTTTCCTAACAAGATGAAGGGAAAAAAAAACAAAAAAACAGCTTCAAGGGATAGGACATGAAGTCTGCAAGGGTAACTGTCCCTTTTCCAGCAAAATGAATGAGGTTTGGCTCTCAACCTCATTTTGTTCTTCCTCAAAACACCATGCCTAGATCCCCCTGGGAAGATGAAGGCCGAAGATTGACACACAACAACTGTAGATACAAACATACAATGTGATAAATAAGGCCGTACAGAAGTAAGCAGGCTTGCTCAGACATAGTTCCCCTCCAGACCTCTGCTTTAGCACAATCATGTTACATTTTTATTTTTCTCTTAATTTTCAGTATTATCATAGGCTTTAATTTTCTCAGTACTCAAGTCTGAGTGGTTAGAAGACATAACACTGATAACACTCAATAATGAAGAAATAGTGTGCAAAGAAGAAAGGAAAATATTTATTTTCTGACTGTACCAGAAGTGAAAGACAAAACATTCAAGAATTTCTAACGACGACTGATAAGGGAAATTTCGCTTTGATTTTCTGCTTTCTGTACATTAGATAAACTAGGTTTCACAAACTTTGGGGCATATCTTTTAATATATATTGGATGAACCCTGCATTACAGAGCAAGGCAGGGAAGTCCTGAGAGATCCCTGCACAAGGCTTCTTTAGATGTTCCACCTCTACAGTTCATTTTCCTTGGCTGAAGCCACAGGAACAGTAGAAAAGGAGCTAAACCACTGCTGGCATTTTGAGCCCAGTTAATGGGATTCTTCTTACCAGGAAAATTTGGAGTTTAATCTTGTCATTTAAGTTCCTTTTCCGTCAGTGTTTCTCATACTTTAAGGCTTAATCATAAATATTGATAATGCATGACATATTTTTAGATACATTTTAAGGTTTTCTTCACAGAGACCACACTAAATAACTGAACTTAGTCAGCAGAGTGCCCCTTCTTCCAACTCTGCATACAAACACAGACACAGCTAATGTAGGATAAAATACAACCTAAATTTCTGCAGCATGAGCATCTTACAATTACAAATGTGCAGAACAACCTCTGAACTTTTATCAGAGATACCACGATTTAATCAATACATGTTTGTAAATGTATTCCCAGAAAATATTTTTTCTACTCAGTGGTATTTGCCCAAGAAAAGCAAGGCCAGAATAAACACCTCCTGTGGACCAGGAGAAACCTCTATATATATGTCTCTGAAGACTATAGACCTAATAATTATTTGTTAAAAATGTTTGGGAAAGGTGGAGCTTTTCAGACTTAGCAGATTCTTATTAGATTTGCCAGTATGGAAAAAACGGAGAATCTGAGGATTCTTTTGCACACTGAAAAAAGTTTTGCACATATTCAAGGAAGATATAAGACACTGATAAAGTAAAATCAGATAAAGTGTGAAAAATCAATTAATTATATAACCACTAAATCAAGGTCTTAGAGACATGTCACATGTGATACTTGACTTTATCTTGTATGGATTTTGAGATCCTTAGACTCCTTTTCCAAAGTAGTCAGGGAAATGCAGCAAGTTTTCAGGATGAAGGAGAAGATTTTTTGGTAGGCTATAAGAAAATGCTCTTTGCAGATGTTGAAGGTTGAGGGGGGGAGGAATTTTGTTCCCATTCCTGTTGCTGGGTTACAAATGGTGGGATACTTAAGGACTATTAACTCTTTTTGTAAGAGACAAAGAGCTGGCTTGGGTGTGGGGAGGGGAGAAGAGATTTGGTCATCCTGATAACTCACTCAACCACTGGGAACGGACTGGCAGCAGTGGGGAACTGTGGGCTCCCTTTGGCTGCGATTGCAGGAAGGTGTCAGGTCTGCGCTGCTTTCTTCTCATTGGTGAGTGAGCGTTTGTCTGGGAAGGGGGTATTTCCTGGAGTGCACATACTCCTGGCTATGCCGGCAGTTTCTGCAGAGAGGGCCTGGCGGCCGCTGCTCAACTCCCTCCCTGTCAGAGCAGTGCCACGGCTGGAGCATCCCTGCCACCTTCTGCTGACAAGCCTGGGTGGGCTCGTCTCTGCCACCCCTGCTCCCTGCTCTGAGCTCCCTGCACCCTGCCTGTTGCACTCCCGCTGCTGCCCTGCCCGTCCTGCTGCGGAGCCCGCCTGCCTCCGGGTCCATTGCCATCGCCTGTGCNAGAGATTTGGTCATCCTGATAACTCACTCAACCACTGGGAACGGACTGGCAGCAGTGGGGAACTGTGGGCTCCCTTTGGCTGCGATTGCAGGAAGGTGTCAGGTCTGCGCTGCTTTCTTCTCATTGGTGAGTGAGCGTTTGTCTGGGAAGGGGGTATTTCCTGGAGTGCACATACTCCTGGCTATGCCGGCAGTTTCTGCAGAGAGGGCCTGGCGGCCGCTGCTCAACTCCCTCCCTGTCAGAGCAGTGCCACGGCTGGAGCATCCCTGCCACCTTCTGCTGACAAGCCTGGGTGGGCTCGTCTCTGCCACCCCTGCTCCCTGCTCTGAGCTCCCTGCACCCTGCCTGTTGCACTCCCGCTGCTGCCCTGCCCGTCCTGCTGCGGAGCCCGCCTGCCTCCGGGTCCATTGCCATCGCCTGTGCACCACAGAGCTGACCGCGCCACAGCGCCCCCTGCAGCTGCGCGGGAGTCATCGCACCCGCCCTGCCCGGCCGGGAGCCCGACAGCGCCCCTGCCGGCTGGGACCGGAACTGCACCCAACGGGAAAAGCGCTTGGCAGCCCAGAGACTTCTGTCACCGCATCTTCTGGTTTTTGTTTGTTTGTTATTGCTACTGTTGTTGATTGTTTGCCTTGTTGTAGATACTAGTAAAGAACTGTTATTCATTTCCCTGTATCTTTGCCTGAAAGCCCTTGATTCCAAAGTTACAATAATTTAGAGGGAAGGGGATTCACATTTACTGTTCCTAAGGGAGGTTTCCACCTTCCTTAGCAGACAGCAGAACACCTGGAATTTGTGGTTATGTGCTGGTAGTGAAAATAGCAAAGCAACTGATAAAAATATTCCTTTGTGTCTTTAAGAGGAAGGTACATGAACATGAGTTTCATTTTCAAGAATTCTTTAGAAGCTTGAAAGTGTCTGTTTTTAGGCAAAGTTTCAATATTTTTCAATATCTTTGACTCGCTTGGTTCATTTAGATCTTGAAATAACACAGTTGTGATATATGTTTGAAAATTATGTACTTTGGAAAACAGTGCCTCAGTCCTTGAGGAAAAAATCTGCCCTACACCTCAGGAACTGTGGCTGTGATCAAGTAAAAATATAAGTTTTGCAGAAAAGGCATGAGGGGTTTTTGTGTGTATGGTTTTTTTCATTTTATCTGTCTTTGTTTAGATAGCTGCATAATTAACTGAACTTCTACTGCCTCAGAAATCTATTCATACTTAAAATATGACTTTATTCACAAGAATGTCTTTGGAAGATCAAGTATCAAGTATCTTCACTTTTGTATGCTGATTTATAAAGCCATTCCAGACCTATTACACAGCCTAATACAATGGGTAGGATTTGCTAGTTCCAGGTCCTCTAAATGTCTTGATGATACCCTAAAAATGCTGATATCCATTGGCTGTGGTCAGAGACAGCACTAGAGCTGAAGCCTTGCTTAAATCTACAGTATTTCTCCTGGGAGGTGGTAAAAACATAACTGTGCTATAGACTGTGAGGGAAAACATGTTTTTGTGGAGCATGGGGTGCTTCCAGCCCTGCTGCTTCCTGGGATGCTTGGAAGAGGGTGCTTGAGGCGGACCTGCGGATCACAGGGTGCTATTGAATCTGTTCTCCGTGATGCAGGTGTAGCTGTGGCAACTACAGGCTCCGTATCAGGATATCTGAGTCCACCAGGTGGGTGGGGACATAAGAATTCGGGAAAGAAGAGTGCACATATGCCAGTTTTTCAGGCTGATGAACGGAGCAGAGAAGGGCAACTGCTGCGTGGCTGGTGCTGCTTTGGTACAGTTTATCCCTGAGCAGCAATGACACAGATGCTGCAACTCTCCTATACCTGGTGGCTAGTGCTGATGAAAAGAGTTCTCTGTGCCTCAGAATACTAGCCACCACCCCACCACGTGGGGCTGTTTTCAGAAAATCTATCAATTACTGGATGCTAGTTTTAGGAAAAAACACCTCAGGCCCAGGAATGGTGCAAATAATGATGGTGTAGTTTTAATGATACTGGCTTGGCTCCAGTGCATGGTTTCAAGGAACTACATCCAAGGCAGAGTTCAAACCATTTTAGGACCAGAGACAAGTCATTTAGTTGACTTCCAGCTGATGGAAGATTAAGGAAAATGAAGTACTGAGTGTGTTGACATTTGCTGAATATCTCTTTGGTACATCTGATACTGGCCCCTTCTGCAGGCAATAGTACTGGCAGGGTCAATAATACAAAGCACTTGTTTCGCCTTTTGTGCAAAGTTATTTTGTACTTCCCAGGTCTATGTAAATTGTTCTTTAGCAGCAAAGTGCCCTACGTACACCTGAAGTAACAGCAACAACACAGAGTGTTTTATGTGTTAGTAGATAAGTGGGCAATAAATACCAGAAGAATTACAAGTAGAAGCCTCATCTGCTTCAGACCTCAGAAAACGGTGTTATTAAATATTTTTTACTCCTGTTTTCTTTTCCTCCAAGTGTGGCAAGTTGGAACTGAAATTTTCTAAAGCTCCAAGCATTTCTTTGCCCTTTTATGCTGTTCAATTAATTTTGCACCTTGGCATCAGAGTCTGGGGTGATGATGTGACTTATCCTGAATGCTGTTGTTATGTTCCATCATTGTTGCCTGTACGCAGAGCTTGACATGGAACAGTGGGTCCCAGTGCATCCAGTTTTTGTAGTGATACTTAGCATTATCTGTTTTCAAAGACTTGTCTTGCAAAGAAGAGGAATACTAATTGAAATGGAAATTATTTTTTATTTCAATTGTCTGAAAGGCTTGATAATGGCTTTTTTCTTTGTTAAAAATGGCATGCTACAAATTTGTCTTTTTTGGCAATTCAAGACCTTGTGCCCTCACTTAAGATTTCAAATCTTCAGGCTACTGACAAAACTGGAGAATCAGGTTAACGAGTGGGGTAAGATAAAGAATTACACATTATGCTGAACATAGTTTCCACTCACTAATTTCTAATATAGGTAAAAAAAGCTCTTTCAGAATATCTGCATTTATTATAAACCTGTTTTTCCTTCCCCTGTGATTCTTCATTAAGAGGATATAATGCATGCAGTGCCTTAGTTCCTGATGTAAAATTTACTAAAGCAAATTGAAGTATACCCATGCATTTCACTAGATTGTGGTTTGAAAGAATCCTGTACAAAGTGCATATTTTATGGCTCTGCAGCACAAAGATCCTCTAATTTTAATGAAAGATTTTCTGGTCCATAGTGAGGTGTTTTTATTAATGTGCAGCCTAATGCATTTTGTTAATGATAATACAATTTATGTAAGTGTTAAATATAAAAAGTATACCTTGAGCTGTAATAGGTAGCACTATATAGATTTAAGGGATTCTGTAATAATGGCAAAACCTATATTTGTGGCCTGACAATGCTATTTATTTTTATTTAAGATAATAAGCTTTCTGATAGAGAACTGGGGTGGTGTCAACAATTTGAAAGTACTTAGTTACTGCCTTTTTTATTTTTTCCCTCAAAGGATCAAGCACAGTTTAGAACACCAAGAACTAAAACCTAATGGCCCAGTTCTTCAAACACACTTGTCAGCAAAAGTAATTCCAGTGGATCAGGAGTATTGCTTTCTTTGATTGCATTACTGAGTAATATAGCCATGTTCAGGGCTGGCCCTTGCCATTTATTTTGTTATTGCAATCCCAAGTATGAAAAGCAATTTAATGTGCCTTTTTGATTTTAGTGCAGAAATGAGATTGGACATTCTTCATCTGGCACAAAAAGAGTGGCAAGATCCCTTGTTTCTTCTGATCTCTACTTGTGTAAGTATAGAAATTTGAAATCAAGCCATGCACACTATTGCTGGCTGTTGTAAGGCCACCACATTTATGCCTTTAAATGAAAACCTTTAGAAGAGTAATTTATAATTATGGACAGCAGTCTTCTTATTTAATTACATCCTTTTGCAACTCTCAGAATTGAGAATTTAAATGTATTTAAAATGTGAACATTGGGGTGCTTCTGACTAATTTCTTGCTAATAGTCTGTGCCAGCTCAGAATTTCACACTCTTGAACAGATTGACTGGTTTGGTTTGTGTAAGAGGTAGCCTGCTATCCTGGACTACTTTGTGGGTGGGTGAAGATGGGTGCCTTTGAAAACGCCAATTCACAGCTAACCATAACAAGTCAGATTTATGTGAGAGTCGAGAATGTAGAAGCATCTATGTAAAGTAAAATGCATCTGCTGGCGTGCCTAGGATGGACCATGGAACTAGAAAGGGTGCTTTCCAAATCACCCAAATCTTGGTTTTGAGGCCATCAACAAGGTTTCTGGCAGTAATTTTGGGGAACAGATGTAGGAATGCTTGAGATGGCTGGCTACATTTACAGGTAAACCAGCTCTGCAGAGATGCTGTCTTGGGGGTCCACATATTGCAAGGGAATCACTCTTCATAACAGCATTGAATTGCCTGTCATCCTTTTGCTTTCTTAACAGAAAAAAAGGGTACATGAGAAGTCTAGGAAAGGGGAATTTCGATTCAAAGACTCAGTATAACACTTCAGTGTAATTACACATACTTTATCTCATTGGATAAGATCTGGTGTTTTTTGTTTTTCCATTTGGAGAAAAAGCACAGACCACAGAAAACAAAAGGTATCTTGTGTTATCTAACACAAGTTAGTAGTTGAAGTTTGGATGAGTTATTTGCTTTCTAAAAAAATATGTCAAACCAACATGCATTAATTTTTAATTAATTCTTACATTGGAAAGACTGTTAGTGGAATTATTGTTGTGAGCAACATCTTTGTCTTGTAGTTACCACAATATTTAGCAGTTGAAAGACTTAAAAGCAGCTTCCCTATTAGCTTAATGAGCTCACTTCTGCCAAAGCCAGCTTAGCCCAGCAGGTCTGGTCAGAAATATTTGCAGTCCTACCAGGTCTGGGGGACAGGCTGCTTGAGATCCTATTGTGCACTGCTGGCAGCACGCAGCACATTCCTGGGTTTACAGGCCCTATATGATATTTCAGGCAGTTCTTGTATCTGTGGCTATGACCTGTTGCTGGGAGTCAAGCCACTATGTAAACATGAAGGACTTCAAACTCTCAATGTGCTGTTTTCCAGAGCAAGTGGACATTTGTTCCAGTTTCCCATGACCAAATTACTGCTTGGATTTGCTGCTCAGAAAAATACATCAATTTGCAGACAAGGAAGACGGTTTGCATTGGAAATACAGGCTACACTAGCATGTATTATTAAATGTGCCAAGAGGATAATGTTACCTTATCCTCAGTTTCAGCACTTTAAAATGTTCTCCTTATTAAAATAAAAAATGTTTAAACATTCAAAGTAGTGTAGCCAAAATCCAACTTAGGAAATACATTAATTAGCTATTAGCAACATGATATGACTTTTAAACTCTCTCTGTAACACCAATTTCTCCACTGGTGCCATTCAAAATAATATTTTTTTCCCTTCTATTTACAGATCTATCCAAAAAGAGAGAGGAAACTTAGTATCAGAGAGTGATTTACATTACACTGGATTTTACTGCACCTTGGCACTGCAAAGGAATCTTTGAAATAGTTGAAAACTACATAAGGAATAAGTCAGTTTCTAATTCACAGAAGAAAATATTCCAAGGTAAGTGAGGTAACCAAAACATTGTGGTTTAAGAAGCATTCTGAGAAATTTCTGTTTAATCTGTCCCAATCCACAAGATGGTATTAAAATAGACTGCTAGTAAAAAGCACTCACAGCCTTTTTTTACCTGAGAATATTAGCTCTCACCCAGGTGGCTCATGCACAGAATTAATGAATTTCCAGTCTTGTGAATTAGTACAGATTTTGTTTGCAGAATCAGAGATCTGCATTTAGTAGTGTGCAGCAATAAAAGAGAAACTGATTTGACATCTTTAATTCAAATGTAAATACAAGATGGCTAGTCTGAAGTTAGTGAGGTTTCTTTGGATTTATATCACTGTTGCTAAAAATAGAACCTGACAGTCTATTTTTAGATAACCCAGATCTGTTATAGGTTGGAACCTTGCAACTGTATTACCTACTGCCTTCGTGAAAAACCTCAAGGATATTTGAAAATACATGATAAAATGTGATACAGTTTGGAATAATTCTTTACATGCAAATACGCCACGGCCTTCAGGCGACTGTTTCCTGTCATATTTAATTGTTGAATGATGAAGGTCCTTTATCTCTACAGAATCTTTAAAACAGCCCTGTTTATGGCATAGAAGTTATTTTCTTCAGACAGCACTTGAAAAGCACCTAAATATTTAATAGAGCTAATTTCTAAACTGATGTGAGATATGTTGATTTTGTTGGTTCTCTTTGACCTGGCTTTCCCAAAAGACAAAAAAACTCATTCCTCCTTCAGAACTAAGAAGATCAGAAGTGTTAGCAACAAAGCTGATGGAAATATTTTTTCCTTTTCAATAGTTGTACAGCAAGAAGAAAGAAGAAAGTGATGGTAGTGGAAGGAAATTCTCCTATTCACAGGGAATCCCACCTGCATGAATCCGTTTGGCTGTATCCAGGCAGAGATAGTGGGCAGGGCAACTAAGCTTCCCAGGCCTAGCAATTAAGTATAAAAAGCCTGTCTTTATCCAAACAGACCATCTATATTCTGGAAATTTCCACCACACTTCCTTCTGAATTCCTACTTTCTTAAGCTGCGGAGCACCATGATCAGCAATAGTTATGTTGGCTTAGCAGTGGCTGTAAAGTCATCCATGCTGAAGAACTAGGGCAGTCTATTAAATCAACATGAAGGATCCATGCCACTATCAATTTGTTTGACCTTTCTAACAGTGGATTGGGTTTTTTATTTTTTAGGGCTTTTTTTTGTGGTTGTTTTTTTTTCTGAATTCACTGAATTTTCCATTGCCTGTCAGAGATCAGCTGTTTTCAGTGAAAGTTTGACGTGAATTACAGTGGCTGTGGGTGGCACAGGCAGCATGTGGTCTTATCTTGGTGGTACTTGTAATCTGAAGAGACTTCAGCTTTTAAGATATTGGTGCTTTTCACTGGGCCCTTGGTCAGGCATTCCAGGAATAGCAGGGAAGCTCCAGTGCTGGCCCTGGAAATGGGGCAGGCAGATGGGCAGAGAAAGATAAGAGGGGGGAAATTAAAGTAATAAAAGGAGGTTGAAAACCAGTAAAATGTTATTAAATTAGCAGTACTGCAATCCCCAGTTTTTCAGAAAGAGCAAACTGGGTCCTCAAATGCAAGGTTGGCTTCAGAATAAAAAAAAAAGGAATTACCAAATTAAAAAGAGAGATAGAGAGAGATATGCTTATGATGTGCTAGCCAAAGCAGAAATATCAGTGTTTTGTTCCATCCATTCATCATTTTTAAAATTTTTTGTGTTATAGTTTTTCACCTGTTAGTACTCATGATTTTTTTCAATAGTTATAAGGGGCTGAGACTTAAAGATACTGGACCTAATTCTCTGAGGTCTCCTTTTATGGAAACCACCTAATGTCCAGTGACTGATGGTAAAATTTCAAGTGCTGTCAATACTGATTAGGTTAAATTTATTATTATATTAACTTAGTTAATATAATTAATTACATTGAGTATTTTGGTTTTTTTGATTAGTGTTGTGCATAACTGGAAGGAAAATTTTTTATCCTCATTGTCATTCTCAAAGTCATGATTAGTAACTCTTGTATCATTTCAGCATTGAAGAGAGAAAGATATCCAATGTTTAAATGATCCTACCTTCTACAGTTGAAATAAAAGATCCAGAAAACAAAGGTATTACCTACAGTGGAATAAAATTAAACTTCTCAGCATATGTGGTAACTCTTTTGTGGTGTCAACTGAAAATTTAAAATTAAAAAATATATTATGCAGATGCTTGTCTTTATATCTTAAAGTAATTTCATTAAAACTACCTAAACTATAATACATTGAGGAACATCTTCAAAACCTGAGATGTTCAAGACTTCAAATCTGGCAATCAAGTACATGAGGTATGGGAGACTTAATGATACATATCAAGCCCGGGGTAAATTGTGTTTTGGAAGACATAAGCTTATAATGTGGGCTTTTTAAATCGTATTTTCAGATATGTTTTTGTATTTCATTCATCTTAAAAAAGGAAGTAAATGGGAGAAGAGGAAACAAAGTTAATTGTATACTTTTTGGAAATTAATGTAAATAAAATTATATCCTTACTTTATGTTCTTCATGTAGATGATTTGCCTGCTGAAGTAGATTTCACTCCTTACAATGCACATCTAGATAAGGCACCTCCTACCAACTATGTCAGTTAAAAAATGACAAGAATTCTTGTGTTATTAACGTGATAATGTTCACTGTAAGGGTCCATCATACTTGGGTATGTCTATCACTGACCAAATAGTTGATAGGCATGAGAAGACAAGTTATCCTCTCTTGCAGCAGGCAAGGGAAGGTGAGAGGGGATCAGAGGGGCTTAGTTCAGTCACTGCACCCTTTAGAGATATGGCCACACCAGACAAAGCTTAAAAAAGGTAATTCTGCTCTGATTGTGCCTGCCTGTTTTAGAAAATAAGTCTCCCTGCTGCCATGTGGATCCTCTGAGGCAATCCGTATGTTCCCTACTAAACTGGATCCCGTGAGCAGGCCTAGTCATGTACATCCACCTTCTCTGTACCCTTTCTAGTCCATCACTGACCACTGAGAGATACCCATCACCTGAAAATCAAACAATTCTAGTATGGTTAAGAAAGAAGCAAAGCGAGACACCAACAGAGGTACAGTCAGTACCCAATTATTTTAGGAAGGACCAACATGTTTATTCAGATATTGCCTTAAAACAGCATCCAAAATGTCTCAGGAGAAAAGTCAGCTACTTTCAGCTAATCTCTTCCTCTGTGTGGCAGTCATGCTTCTGGCACTTTAGGGGAGCTAAATCCAGCAGCTGGACCACAGCATGGTCTTGGGTTTTTCTTTGTGTTTGCACTGGTAATCCTTGTGGGGTTGACCCCAAATGTACCATCACAGCTTGTTTCTGGAAGAAACACTGGCAGAACAAATAGTTATTAAGGGGATAGAGATGTGAAATACTGAATAGAGAAAGTGGATGAAATAATTTCTAGAGAAATTGATTTTTTTTGTTTGTTTGGATAGAAATGTACCCAAAAACTAAATGTGGAGTTTGTTTTCCTGGGTGGTACCCCCAGCCTGTGGGTAGGAAGAAGAAAGAAGTGAGTGACACCAGCTATGACAGCTCTGGAGGGCCAAACCTTATGGGGCCAAACACTCCCTTATGTCTCCTGAAGACAGACAGCATGGGTGGCATTCCTCCATCTTTGTCCTGGCACTGCTGCTGGGACATGAAGTCTGCTCATTCAGACCCAGATTCAAGATCCAAAAAACCCCATGCTGGCCTGCTGCAATGGTTAAAAGCAGTGAGCAGCAAGTATATCTAAGGATGTGGAAGAAAATTCAGCCTTCCAGCAGTTGTTCTATCAGTTTTAATAGTTTTACAGCGTATCATTTGCACAGCATTGCCCTAAAGAAATGTAACAGTTTGGACTGTTTTTAACAGTCAGGTCTCCTAAGCTCTGCTAGTTTTCTAGGCCCATATCCCCACTGCATCCAGCTATTGTGAAAAACAAAACCTTCTTTTCATCCTTTACATTGGCTTGTAATATGACAATAAACATCCAAAACAACTAAAAACATACTGCTAGTAACTGTAACTTACAACTGGAGCTTGTGCCAGAAGCTGAAAGCACGATTTCTTTAAATTATGAAATGCTTCACATAGCCTAATACCACAGCAGTGACCCTACTGGGCTTTCTCTGAACAAGTTAAAAAAATAAGAAAAGAGGGGGAAAAGAAGGGAAGAAACTCAATGTTTTAAGCGTCAAATTACTAAATAATAGAAATGGCATTTTCTGTCTTAGATGTTTAAGATTCATGAAAGAGAGGAATATTAAGCAAAACGTTTGGTTGGCTTTGCTGCAGCTGGCTGCAGGAATGTAAACCTTTTTTCAATGACTTCATCTCCTAATTTAAAAGCTAGGATTTTTAGCAGTGAACAAGAGACTATATTTGGCAAAAAAATTCTGCTGGCTTTACTTAGTTACCCAGCACATTCAAAACAATACTCCTTTATCAAAAAACAATAGTCTGGTTTATTCACAGCATGTGTAGAACTTGGACCTTCCACCAAATTCCATTTTCTTCTCTTGCAATATGTCTGTTGCTGTCTAATGAGCTGCGACAGTGCCTGTACTTCATTTTCAGCAAATTAAATTTATGCCTGGCAGGAATTGTGGTCTGGTCGTGGCATTGCTCCTAGGTATGGGTGGGGTTTGTTTTTTCAACCAGCACTTGATTAGCCACATGGGTATGCGCTGTTGCACCACACAACAAAATCTTCTTTATAATAACTAGTTTAAGTAGCCATCCGCCCCACAAAAGTGAATCCTACTTAATTTACTTTGTGTTTACCGCAATCCCTTTCAAACTGTATTGGCACAGATGGGTATTTATACAACTTTTATTTTAAACTCTTATTTAAAGTTGGGACTTCAGTAACACTTGCTGTCAGATTTACAGTGCCTGTTTAAAAACAATGTTCTAAAAATGTAATATTTCAAAGAGGAGGAGGCAGACCATGAACTTATACACCCAGGAGTATATTCTCTCCCTGGATGTGATGGGAACTGTGTACACTGCTGATGAAGGAGCCAGGTCTGTGAGGCAGACTGTATACACCTGGGTTTATGTAATTATGTTTGAGCAAAGATCATCAAGATAATCTTCAGTTTTCATGCAAAATCCATCAGGCTGCTCAGGGAAGGTAGACTTGGAATCTTGGATCACTGTGCTCCCCTGGCAGAGGGAGATGTGGTGGGGTACTCTGTGGTCCATGGGTAAGCTCAGGTGTTGTGTTGAACTCTGAGGAAAACAAAGGGAACAAAATGAGATGCACAAAAGAAAAGAAAAAAAGGCTCTTGCTTAGCCACTGAAAACAGGATGGACCAAAAAGTGGCTTTCAAAAAAATCTAGCAGGAGAAAAATATCTTCCAATTTCTAGTAGGAGCTTTCATGCTTGTTGTAGGTCAGGAGGAAGCATTATTTTGTCAATAAATAAAAAATCTTCATATAAATAAATATTGTGATCTAAGTACTTGTTCTCAGTGCCCATTTTCCATGGCTAGAAGAATAAACAACAGCATGTATGGAGTGCACAGATTTCTTTGTCTGCAGGAACAAAATCTACATCTTATGAAGGCAAAATTTGGCCCAAAAAATTTGGTTCATGTTTTTGTGTAAACCTACATATTTTTTTTCTTGTCTTTCTCCCCTTACAAAAGCAATATTTCAAAACTTTTGTTTAGAAAGCCGCTGGTGTACGCATTTCAGCACTCCCTGCAATAACTAAACAATGTGGAAAAATAATGAAGGAAAAGTATTTGTTAAAGATTTGGTTTTTCAGGCTTCTTGAAAATTACAACAACCGTAAAATCACTTGGCAAACTCATAACCCTCTCTTTCTCTTGGGACTACAAAATTCATTTTTTACAATAGGCTTGTGAAATATATGAAATTATATAACCACTCTTTAGTCAGAAGTTCAGTTGAGAAATCATCAGTAGTTTGATCGAGCACCCTTGAGTCTCCATCCTGTGCTGTAGTTTCTAAGGTTCTAACTTTTTAAAAACTTATACTCTTAATGATATTTACTACAATAAATTCTGCATAAATTGGGTCAGTTTTAGTGCAAGAACAGTTTAACACTTGATGAAACATTGGAAGGACAAAGTCAATCTCTTTTGTCTCTTTTGTGACACCAAATAGAAGACACTTAAAGAAAGAAATAAATTTTAAAATAAGATAATAGAAAGTGATAGAAAGTAAATGCACACATGCCAGCATACATGAGCATACACACACACACACACACACACACACACACACACACACATGCACACACACATGTGCATATGTATAAATGAGTGTTAGCCTTAAAACTTCATGATTCACCCCACTATGTTCTCCACATTCAAATAACTATCCTTGATGTTTTTCCTTTATGCAAAGCAGCAGAAATGGGACACAAAACCCCACATCTAGTTAAAGCTGTCCTTTCAAAAGGTCCAATATTTTAGGCTAACGAGTAGGAAGAGAAAGTGGGCTTGGAAAATGCAGTATGATCTTTGTAGTACAGGCTATATAACAGGGTGGTCACACAGTATCAGTGCTTCTGAACCATGCAAAACTTGCTGTAACACAGTACAGTTTCATCCAGGCTAGGAGCATGCAGAGGGTTGAAGCAGGGCCTCTGTGATCTGCTTGGTGTGCACCCCAAAAACTGTATCTCTTTCAGGGTAGGCAGAGGGGAGAACAGGTGAATTTTGTTCATGAAGAATGTAATTACACAATTATAAATGGGAGCACAGTTCTCTTACTGAAAACTTAGTGAAGGGAAAACAGCATGAAATAATAACTCATAACAATGTTAAAATACTCATGGTGATAATATACTCAGTTGATAACCTTCTATATAGGACTTTGCATTACTTGTTTTCCAGGTCTCTGCAGAGGAGGAAAATAATATTATCCAAACCACCAATTAAATACCTTTTAGGAGTTATTTACAGGATGTTCCTGTCTTGCTAGTGCTTGCCTTACTTGGATGTTACCAAACCATGCAGTTGAATTTTTTTCAAGAGACTTTGAAAATACAAAGACTTTGCAGGAGTGCAAAATCTTTGTTTATTTATGATGCGATCTCCTCTTTCTGTGAGACTGCTGGATGTAAAATTTTTGTCAGATATATTGCAAAGATGAAAAGACACATAGAATGTCATTTGGATGGTAGATTTTTTTTCCTTCAAGTTGGGTTTTCCATCTAATTATTATCAGTAGCTACATCAATATCAATTTCCTGTACTGCCTGTGAAGCTGACCATTTATGAAATATCAGTAGGGTTGAATCTTATTGCCAGAACTGTGAGTAGAGTTTCAAGTGGTTGCAGACAAGTGCAGGTGGTCAGCCCTAAAAAATTGTCATCAAGCATTTTACCTCATTTGTAAGTGGTAGAAAGAAACCATTACTGTAACAAGTCACTCAGCCCTTACAGCCACAAAGTGGGGAGGACACCACCAAGCATGTTTGCAGGAAATTAATTGTGAGCTGGCAGGAAATTTGTTATAAACAGTGTGAAAAAGGTGGCTTTTCCCTTTTTCTTACCTTAGATTTTTTGGTTTGGTTTGTTTCATCTTTTGTTTGTTTTTAGTAGGACCTATTTGACCAACAGTGTTAATATAAACTGATTTGTAATAAGAGTACAGGTATTTCTGCAAAGGTGTATGTGTGTATTGGTGTTATTTTCAGCTATTTTACATTCAGTCTTCTTCAGGTGGCGTTAAACTGCATATGTGAAATAACAGTTGTGCCCCTAACAAACCCAAATAGTTTCAGTAGTGACTATAGAGGACTTTTAGCTGGGCTGTCCTGCAGAAATGGGCCAGAGTTGGCTTGTGCTCAAAAATAATAGGAAGCAGAATTTTCAGTTTTTGCTTGCATAGCACTGTGTGATACAGTACACAATTTAGGACGTTGGCATCTAAAAATAGACCTGTTTTTTTTCCAAGAGAGTCAGAAAGTGGTGCTGTTAAAATGCCTTTCTCGAGCATAAAGTAAAGGTAAACATTCAAGTAGAGCTGTTTATTAAGAAATGTTTCTAGCAGAACCTAAAGGATTTCGTTCTCAGAATGACAAAAAAAATCACCAAATAAAACCACCAAAAGCAAACTGAAACAAAACCCAGTGAAACTAACAGTATAATTCTTGCTTTGAATTTTATTTTTGGGAATATTGCATGTAAGATTTTTTTCTACAGTTGGTATTTATTTAAAAGCCAATAAAACCAGATAAGACAATTAGAAGATATCATCATGAAATAAAAATCCACCAATTTCTATGTAGACTTTCAATTGCTAAATTATTTTATGTCAAAAGTAAGAAAACTAAATGCTTCTAAATATAGAGTGTTGGAATTTTCTTATCAGTTAATTTTTTAGAAGCTCTACACTTAAGAGCACCATAGTAACAGCTCTGCAAGCTGATTCATTAGAGTTAATCCACCGAGAACTTCACTGAAAACATTTCCTTTGGGATCAGAGAGACTAGAAATCAATTCTGATAATATTAGAACAAATTTAAAGATCAAAAATCCCTAGAAAGCATGTGATGAATAAATAAAGAGATCTTTATTCCTTTTCTAATCTTTTGCACCTCTATTCTACTTTGTTGCACTGCAAACAAACACTTTTGTCTTGCAAATGTTAATACCTTGAAAGATTTTGTACAACTGTGGCTGAAATAATTCACTCTGAATTATGTGAGTACTTAAACTACTACTGTTTGCAAAGCAGCTTGTGAGAAGGTCAAAATAATTGAGGATATTGAGATATTGAAGGCATCTTTGCCAATCACTTGTAGTTTGAGCATATGTGCCCAGGGTACATCGAATCTCTATTGAGGCCTGAATCTGAGTATCATTTATTCCCCCCCAAAACAAGCCCAATGGTTATGATGATGAAGGCAGCACACTAAGCACAAGTTCAGCTACTGTTCCAGCCGTGTGGTTTACTGAGGAAGAGCTCTGTTTTATGTGGTTGATGCCACCTCACTCTGCAGCCTCCTGCTCCCATACCAGCAAAGTCCACCCATGAGTTTTGGTTTAACATACTGCAATCTTTGAACAAGGCTTAGGTTGCCCTAATTATATGCTATCAACAATTAAGAAACTTATCATATGTTGCAGACTACCTTGGTTCCTGGAGGGGGACCAGCAGAGGTGTCACACTCCACACCACCTTGTCATCAGCTGCAGCTGTGCTTTAAGAGTACAAGCAGTATCGACGGTAGATTAAATAATCCAAATTCTCATGTACACTTTTCCTTCAGAAAACTGCTCACACCAAATAGCATTTCTGGTACTGGCACTGCTCTATCTGAGCACAGTCATGCAGGAAGAAAAAAATTAATTAAATGTTTTATAAAAATAAAAGATGGCAAGTCAATATTTTATAAAATTAAAACATTGAGTCCCCATCTTTTGTGTCTGTCCATCCTGCCATGTACACTTAGTCCAGAAGGATGGCCAGAAAAGCCCTGTCAACTTTGGAGTTGTCTGGGGAATGCTCAGTAACACATCTCAGCCTCTGTGCACATCCCGTATCCTGGACATAACATCAGTGGTACTGCCAGCTCTTCTGATATCAGGTCCACAAAAACATGGAAAGAATAGTTGTCACATTATCTCACTCTCTCCAAATTTTTCTTTGTTTCACTTTTAGTTCTAGTTTGCCTGAAAGGAGAACAAGATATGGTCTGCTTGATTAACTCTGTTCAATAATGAGGTTCAAGGTGTAGTAAGTGAAGCCATGGGCAGCCCTGCTGGGGTGAGGCACACTGAGCAGGGAAGCATGGAAGGTGGTGTGACTTTCTAGCTGTGTGGGGCCAGCTCGTTGAAATCCCAGTGCAGTTGTTCCTGAAAGTGCAATTGGCTCCATAGGGAGAGTAACCAAGCCGTTTGTGTCTCCATGTATGATAACCATGTGTTTGGCTCTGGTCCTGGGCCATGGCTTGATGGGATAGTAGGGAAATTATGAGGGCTGGCTCTGAGGCATCACAGAGCACAAACTCACTCACCTCTGTCCAGAAATTGTTTGCAGGTTAACTTTGCAAGCCTGGGTGTCACCTGCCAAAACATTATGCAGTCTGCCAAAGCAGATAGTATCTTTTTTTGAAACGTACCTAATTCTGACATAAAGAAATGAGACTGTATCTAGGGTGAGCAAACAAGGAGCACAGGAGAGGTAGGAAGGAGCAGGAGAAAGGCACTTTTGGGAGGCAAAAATGAAGAAAAAGTGAATATATTTAGAAAAGGCAGGTTGCCTTGCTTCCTCCAAGGGGTGGAGAATTAATCTGAGAGACGTGAACATCTTTAAAATTATTCACGAGATTTTAAAATGGGTGTATGCAAAAGTTAGAAGCTACCGAAAGACCTTAAAGGGGAATTGTGGATGTCATACATAATTTTATTTTAATGATATTTTGTCTTGGTTGGATCAGAGACAATCTGAATTTTAAACCTTGTAGCTTAATCTCTGTATAATCTCCTAGATGGAAAGGGCTGCTAATAAAGTATATGTAGTGAGATACTGCCATAATTAAGCAAAATTCACAATACATAACAGTTGTACCAGCAGTTCAAGACCAGAAAGGCCTCTAAATGATACAATAGTAATACTTTCCAATCCATTCCATTAAATATGACAATTCATGACATCCTTTTGCTGTCTTTCTCATCTGAACATCTGAAAACATTCAAGTTGTATTAATAAGGAATGAATGAGGATTCATAACTTTACTGTGATATACTGCAGTAAAGACTGTCAAGCAAATCCATGGAAATGAAAAAAAGGAAGTAACACCAAGATTTGGAACCACCCAAAATCACAGTTCTCTGCTGTTAATTCCATTTTAGGACTTTGACACAAATAAAGGTGTTGTAATAGCTCATGTGAGTTCAGAGAGAGGGTTAAGTAATATTTTTTCACATCTTGAGCATGTACAAATAACAGCCCTTGCAATTTTTCAGAATCATACACAGGGAATTAATAATTTCTGGGCAGCAAAATCTTACCAGGGGCAGGACAATGTAACTTTCACCACAAAATTACCATTGTCCAGCAGACAGAGAAAATGTTTGAATAATTTGAGTCTGAGGGAGTGGAGACCATACAAGAAGGAAAAGAAAAGAAAAAATATCTAGCCCTTTTCTTGATTAGCAGCATTAGCACCAAAGAAAAAGGAAATTTGCCACTTTAACAATTCATTCCACAATTTTAAAAGACTTGAAAAGAGAACACAGCCTTGGTTATATTGATACTCCCAGACTACAGGAGCCTGTTTTCTGAATAGAAAGCTGCGTGCTGCTGTGTCATGATGTGAAAATGAGTCAACAGTGGGTTATGGGCCATCACAAAAAGCTTTTGGAGCAGGTGACCCCATGCAGAATGGCAAGCAGAATAGGTGAGTAAGGGCAGCATGTTTCACCTGCAGCTGCAGCCCCTCTAACAAAGCAGTTGCTCTTCATATTTATGTTTAGGGGAGTTCTGAAGCTGAACACTGCTGGCTGATGTGATTCAAAGCCATGACATTGCTTTAGGAATCTTTGCACCATTGTGGACTGGTTATGTTCTCATCCACAGGCAGGATTTTGGGTGGGTTGTCTACTCTGAAGTTGTGAGCCAGATGTCACCTTCAAGAGCAGCAGAAAGTGTGTTATATGCTGCTTCTCAGTTGTCTTTGTGGGCTTGGCACACAGAAGGACACAGGAACATGTGGGATTGTATAGGATCACCATGACTTCTTGGAAGAAGCAGGAGATTGCAGCAGTGTTATATGGTGAAGCAGTATGGCTGAACAGCACATATCTCTCCACAAAAGAAGGCTGGTTGAAATGGCTAGAAGATAAAATCTACGAAATCCCTTCTAAATAAAGGTGTTGAGCTGTGACAGTAGTAAACATCACACACAAGAAAAAAAGTCTCAATAAACACATATGTCCAGAAGACGAACATGATGCCTTCCATGAGCTGGAGATGAAGCCTTAGATGCTGTATTTCTATTTTTTTGTTGGGTTCCCCCATGAACTGAGTTATATGGTACCACAGTGATTAGCTTACTGTCCCCATTTAACTCTCCAATGGGGTTTGAATAGTTTAACTCTGATGCACCGTCTGTTTTCAATGGTGTTTCATTTGCATTTCATCATGCTGGGAGAAATCAATCTTTGGGCATTTCTTAAGGACTGCTGTAAAGATGATAGGCATGTTTGCTTATTGTTTTGTCATCATGTGTGATGGTGTCCCTCTTTCATTCACTGTCAACCCAATTGGTGGTAATTTTGGAGTATTGAAAAAGTTTACTCTGTTCTTGCTGTTCAGAGGTTACTTCCTGACTCTGGCACTGCCAGGAATATATGAGCCTGAGTGGAGGCTATGTGATGGGTGCACAGAACCAGTCAAGTAATTTAGGAAATAAACACCTTTCCATGATTTTCCTTTTCACACATGCTGAAAGAAAAGGAGACAGATTTATGACTCATCTTATGTTTACATTGCACTGGTACCAATACAGGAAACCTGAGAGAGGAATATCAGAGGTAACTGTCATTAACAGATATCATCAACTTGACAGGATGGACACAACCTACAGACCTTCCTATGGCTGAAAAACTGCTGTTGTTCCTGGGTACTTGTGTATTGCAAAACTAAAGACTATTGTCAACCCTGAGTATATCGCAAGTTCCCACAGTAAATCTACTGCAACAGAACAGTATTACTATGAACCTCTCTCGTGATCACCATTGTTTTTTACATGAAAAAATATGTGCGTTATATGAGCTGCAAATGTACATTATTCAAACTTCTTGCAGTCCATAGTTAATCCAGTTAGAGCGACTTGGGTACTCCATGTGTCTGTTGGCCCCCAGCAGACCTCTTGGCAGGTGATGTGGCTCTGTTTTCCCTTAAGAATTCCACAGAAACATGTGCTGTGTAATGTGATACTGCACTGTTCCTTTTCTTAGCCTGCAAATTGCTATTGTGAGGAAAAAGAAAAAGTTGCTATTAATATAGTTTAATGCTACTTAATTTATTAGTTAACAGTTAATTTATTTACTAACTGGGTTAAAAGAGGAGACATACTGTATCAAGGAAAACAGTTCTGGTCTAATAAATGAAAGTACACACCCATTCCCAAATTGTATGAATAATGTTATATACATCTCTCTTAAAATTACAGCGATTTCAGGCGTTCTGGCATGTATCCAAAGCCATTGACACAAGAAAGGCTAGCCGTAGGGTGAGACTTGAATCTAGGAGGAATGGAAATCTTTAACCATTGCTTAGGTCATGGAAAAAGATCAAGCTTGCAGCTCTCAGATATCTGTCCCTGTATGCACAACAACTGCATACCTCCTAAGCCTCTGTCCCCTCCCCCTGCCCCAAGCTGCAGCAGCGCAGGCAGTTCCCAGCCCTTGATTCCTTATATGCCAGCATATGTTGGCATAGCTTCACTTTACACTAATTTAAATTTCTCTTGGGAGCAGGTTTCACTGGTCTGAGAAAGTAACAGACTGTTCCCTACTTCCCTCTTCTACATCTGAGTATATACCCATCCTGTATCTTGTACATTGGCTGACGTATACATATGTATGTGTATATATATATGAGATGAAGCCAAATTTTAGAGTCACTCTTTGGTCAAATGTCCATACAATTACAGTGTCATGTTTGACTTCAATATTTGGAACTGGAATAATAAAAAAACCAAAAGTAGCAAAAATTTTCATGTGGATATATTGTTGGAATCTTTGGGAAATCCAGCAGTGTGTTAGGGTTTTGTTTTCTAGGTTTGTAAAATTGTGCTTCCCTATATGCATTAACAAGAAGTAACATATGTACGATAGCTACAAGAACAGTGTAAGATGTGACACTGTTCCTTGTCAAGACTCACTTCCAGTTGATCCTGTCCTTATCCTAAGACCAGCCCTTACAGTACACAAGGAAGAGTAGACAAAGGTTAAGTGTGAGCTTTTTCAGGAATACGGTTCTCCTCTCAGCATCAGTGTTGTCATGGTCAATTTCTTGAGGTCTTCCATCTCTTTAAAGTATAGTAAGGAAGCATTTCATTAAAATGCTGCTATTTCTTTGTGGCAATTTGCTTGCAAAAGGAATTTGAGAATAGTTGTATTGGGATTTACTGCTTTTGGAGACTGTGCCTAAAGGCAATGCATCCCTAACATGTATTTCCACCTACTTCGGCATCACTTTGTCAAGATCAACAAAATAATGACATCGTTTAATAGGCAGCTAGAAAAGGGGAGCTGGATTAGAGCAAAACACTATGTAGAAAATACCTCTGTGCACTGTGGCAATGTTGTATAGCATGGTGTGAAGGTAATGTTCACATCCATATCATAATGTCATACAGTTGTAGGAGAAGAGAGTAGGTTATAAAAAAGAGGATTACAGTGAGGAAAAACTGCAGTGTCACTTGCTTCTGGAAAATTTACTGCTGCCTCAAATGAAGGGTTCAGTTACAGTAATGGAGTTAGTTTCTGAAAAATGTAGATTAAGTGGCTTCAAAAATTTGGGTCCTTAAAATAAGGCATGAACAAAAGCTTTATGCCAGTTTCAAAAGTTTTGTGTCCAGTCACAGATCAGTCAATGCTTAAAAAGTGAATGAGGAGGGCAGAAAGAGAAGAGACTACTTTGAAAACTTGGGCAGAGCTCCAAACCATGACAAGCTGCTCCCATGCCCTGCCAGAATTTTGCTTAGATTGTATGAGATTTATTTGGTCCAATTTTGGTGTAATCCCTGCTACTTCCTCTTGTACCTTGAGGACATGAAGGAAGGTGCAGGCAAGGAAAGACATTGCCAGAGTGTGTCACTTGGCCTCAATTCTGCACAGCCATCAGCTGAACTTGTCAACCCCTGTGTGTGCTCAGAGCTCAGATGGAGTACACCGTTTGTACTTGAGCACTGTACAGACCATGGTGGACAGCTTTTTTTTGTTTTAGTGGTTTTTGTTTGGTTTTGGGTTTTTGTTTGTTTTGAGTCTGATTTAATTTTTGAGTTTGAGTTTATTTAATCTTAATCCTAGAAGTAAATTAATTTCTTTAATATTTTGTTAGAGCTAGAATATCCACAAACAGGTGCCCACTTAGATCCTGACAAGCAACTGGCAACCAAATGTATCCCCAAAAGGGTTTTTCTTGCTTTACTTTTTTTGTAAGGGTCTGTAAAATGTTGACATTTGCAAGGTTAACTTAAGACTGTTAAAAAGCAAGAGCTGTATTATCAACTTCACAGCTTTTTTTGGAATCAGATTATTATTTCCTGATTCAAATTCATTATTAGGAATAGTTTCATTGATTACAGTGGGTCTTTATCTGTCACAACTGTTCAGGCTTCACAAGCATATTTGAATCTGACGCATGATAACTCCACCTTTTCTGTAGATCAGCCTGGCAGAGAGGCTTTGTACTTTTAGCTTTACCAAGCACTTCCAGCATCCCTGGATATGCAGTGAAAAACTGTTCAGGCATTTTTTGTTATAACATCCTTTTTTCCCCAAGAGAAATTGGATGTTGTAATATATTTCCCCCTCCCCTCCTTATGTAATCAGATGTGGTTTATATCTTCTGGCAGGAATAAGAAAGCAAAAATAAAAAGGCTCCTTACAATTCTTTGCAAGATGAATCTTCCAGGGTTTGATCCCTTGGCAAAGGTCTGTGGTTTGGCTTTCTTTCTTTTCTTAGTATTGTGTGTGTTCCTCATTTTCTTCGATTTCACGGCACTATTTATCTGCTGTTTTTTTTCTCCGTTGCCAGTTTCTTTTCCTTTACAAGATACTTTATCGACTAGTAAGTGCCCGTTAAGTGCCCTCTTTTCTGCACGTTTTAGCTACCTCCTTTCCTCAGTGTCCATTCCTCAGGACCAGACTCTGTCTTTTTGGACAATGTAGCTCTGCCATTTTGTCCATGTTTGCTGTCTCTCTCTTCCTTAATTTTCATTTTTCCCAATGTAACTCTGTCACTCCTCTGTCACTCAAGTTAATGTTGTTTTTTTGAAAGTTGTGTTCCTCCAAATGAAGCTGTCTTTTCTTTATTTTCTTTTTAACCTTTCATTCTTATTGTAATTATTGTGATTTACTTTCACGTTCCCATAATAAATATCAACATTTTGTTTCATTAGACATTTTGGAGTCCATGTCAAAATCAAAACTGCCTTCTCAAACTGCTGCTGGTTTAGGAGAAACTTTTTGATTTTTTAAAATGAGAATTGAAGCAGCAACAATACCTCTCAGGGTATTTTCTTCAGCAAAATTCAGCAAACATTTTCAGTTAAAGGTTTTTTGTCACAGAAAAAGAAATTTTGAACCAAACCAGAGAGTTTGCTGTGTTTTGAGAGTAGGTGAACTATGTCAGTATTATATTGAACACCTCTGTGGAAATAAATATATAGTAGCATAGTGAGTCCTCTGGGCTCACTATGGTTTCCTTCGACTTTATCTATTGACCTCTCATTGATTGAATGGGACCAATACTGGGTCCACTATATAGGACCTGAAAATAGTTTTCAATAACAGGACCTGTGAGACTTCATACCTGCAAGAACCTGTGCTTCTCACCTTTGAACTGGTGCTGCTTTGTGGCTGTTGCATCTGCATTATTCCCAGCCTGCCTGATTCCGGTATGGGGATGAAACAGATAGCCAAGGATGCTAATCTTATCACCCTTCCTTATTTAAGCTGTTCCTGCTCATCGTTACTTAGCTCCTAGGGGAAAACAAAAAATCTCAGCTAGTAACAACAGTATCTATCCATGGAAGTGCAAGTAATTTAGTAGTGAGCTGCTTTTGCAGATCAGAACCTGGATTTTTAGGACTAATTAATTTTATGCTCTCCAAAGAGCATTAGAAATGTTATTCAGTTTTGTTCTAAAAGAAGTTTTTTCAAATATACTGGATTTAATAGAGAATAGTGGAAATAGTTAAATGTATTTATTTTAATTACTGAAAATTAAAAAACGTCTTAAGCTCTAATTTGGGATTCTGCCTATTTAAGCAAAGATGAAAGAGACATATTAAGAATTAACATGGATCTTATTTTTATTGTTTATATAGACACCTTTCTCACTACATACATCAGTTAGCAAAGTCTGCTTTCAGCAATGGAAATTTCATTATCACTTTTAATTCAGGTTTTGTAGCACATTAAATTTTCCAAGAGTGTATGACTCTGATTTCTTTCTGTGAAGGTTTACTTTTCAAGAAAGAACATTGTAGAGGAAAGAAATGACAGTAGGATGGAATCATGAACTCCCAAAACCTGAGTGGAACAACTTCTTGTATTGTGGAAGCTGAATTCACTGCTCTTGATTAATGCTGGGTAATGGTGATCACATGCACGGGTTTGCTGAAGCAGATGTAGCTCATGTATTATTCATTCCAGTTTTCCCGTTCAATATTTTAAGAGTAACACAAACAACACTGTAAAAATCTGTCAGTTGTTTCAAAACTGGTATCAGATGTTCTTCACTTTCCACTCTTGGATAGACATTATCATCCTCCAGACTGCTTCACCAACATTGAACTTTCTTCTCAGTTCTCACCTGTGCACTCATGGCACTTGGATGGAGTGTCAGCAGTGCTGTCACCATGTCCCCATGCCACAGTCCATGCAATTGTTACCCTTACATATGATGATTACTGGAGACAATATTCCTCAGTTCCTTTTAACATACTTACCTGAGTGACTTAGTATCTCTATGAGGGTCACCCCAATGTGGGACCACTGCAATTGTATCTCACAGAGGTGTCACAGCTCTTAATTACATCTTGTCCAAAGTGCTTGGAAGTTCCCTGACAAAAGTGATCTGAGTAAGCAAAATACTGAAGCAAAATAAACTAATCTAGATAGCAGAGGTCAGTCTTGCCTGTCTACATTAACCTGATAACCTGTGCTTTTCCTGTTTCCTTCACCATTTGCCAAAACAGATACGGTTTTTTTTCCCTTTTATCCCATAGAATTGATGGTGAAAGATTATTCTCAGTTTGTCATCCTGAACCTTCCCACTTTCCTGGTGATGTGACCCGTGACATGAGGGAGATCTGTAACATGGAGAGATGACTTTCTCAGGAATGTCCAGATACTGCAGGAATGGTGGGAGAAGATCACACAGAAACCATTGACTCCAGAGCAGCCACTGGGCCCTGGAGGTGGATGGTGAGAAATAACTGTGAAGAGCAAGGGTTTTTTCAAAAGCTGTGTGTTAGAATTTTCATGATGCAGCTCACTACACCAAAGAGTCTTATTTTCTTAAAAGAAAAAGTGTTTCAGGTGATTTTGAATACATTTTTGAAATAAGACACCGTCTTCAATGGTGCTGCCCCTGTGTAATGTGAACTCTGTTTCTGTGATATTTTCATAAGAGTCTGTGCTACCGAAATGGCAATATTTTTGTGTTCAATCTTCAAAAACTGAAAGACTGCTGAAAATGGGTTTTGTCAGTGACCAATAGGACTCAGGATCCAGCAATGGGTTGAGTGCACATTAGAGCTACCAAGTACATAAACAAGACTAAGGGTAAAAACAAGCTCAACAACTGTCAAAATGAGTCAGCCTTGTTATTCTCCACATCTCAAAGCTCTTAGCATACTTTGCAGTGACTAAAACCAAATTATATCTGATAGATACATAGAAGATGCAACATCAAAGCAAATTGAGCAAATGAGTCCCCTGTCTCACTGACTTCTCCAAGTAGTGCCAGCTTGAAGATTAGAGGGGAATGTTCCAGGATTTTTCTAAGTCCTTTTTAAAACCTCTGGGGCTGGATACCAGCTAGCTTCCCTTTGCTACCTACACTACTGCCTGATGTCCTCATGGGGAGCAAGTCTACCTATATCCAGCCCAAACATTTCTTATTATCTCTTGTGCTCCCACTATGTGCTCTTCTGAAGGACCAGTCTCCATCTTCTAGACGGGCCCCTGGATGCAACGGCAGTGGTCACGCTCATTCACTGACATCTGCAAACTTCATGGAAGAGTGCTGCAGCAATTCTTTCAGAACATTAATAAACATCGTTGGTAAACAGGACACATTCCACAAATATTTGTACTAGCAATCACCATTTATACCAGTGGTGATATTAGAGCATCATGTTATTTTCTTTGAAGAGCAGAAACAAACTCTAAGACCTCAGAGAGAGACTGGCAGACTAGATATCTCACAGAGAAAATCATAGCGATGTTCATTAGATGTGACGTGATTCTACTTGGGAGACAGTCCATTCACTGAGATTCATTATACAAACTTAATGACTTCTTAACAATTGCAGCTCTTGAAATTTATTGTTTCAGTCAGATCTTGATCACTAGCATATCTGATTAAAAGCAAGGGACTGAATTTTGGCTTTCCTCAGAAGTTTCATGTAAGAAATAAGAACTAATTAATAGCATCCTACCTCTTAAAGAGTCCTCCAAACTCCTTTAGCAAACATATGAATTGAGAAATTAGGGTTATTAGAAACTAATCATCAAACTTCTGGTAAAGACTACTTTGACAATATTATTGACATCTTAAGGACAATGTCAGTAGGGTGTTCTGTGAGACAGACTTCTCCAGAAACACTGCCAGCCATAAAGAGTGCCAGATATGCCCAGGTGTACCAAGTCCCTGCACTGGAGCTCCTTGATGCTGATGTTTGAAGGTCTTTGGGGCAAGACACAAGGAAGCATATTTAACTCAGGATTGACTGTGCTTTCTCTTATTTTGTCTTGTAAACTCAACCCCCCCAAACCAGGCTGCTTACATAGCCACACGGTCAGTTTGTGTAGTACAGTGGTTGAATGTGCAAGGGTAATATTTTGTCGCTCCTAGTTAAACTTTGCAAATCAGCTAAAAGGCTGGGGGTGCTGTATAAATCACAAGATGGTGCCAGCAAGTTCTAGGTTAGTGCTTTCTTTTAAGCAAAGCAAAAAGTTTTGTTTTCCACTACTTTAAAATATACAGAAAGTACAAAAATCTTGTAATATACAGAAAATTGTTTGGATGTAGGAACTGTGTCACTGTTCTATAATGGAAAACTGCTAATACAAAAAAAGAACTCATTTTTCTTGAAGAAATGTCCTCTTATTGTACAACACCCAGAGTAACCTGTGCTTTGACCAAGGCACACATGCATAACAATTTGTGTTCAAAGTTTTGTACATTGTTACACTTATTTTGGAAGAACATTTTGGAAACTTTCCTATTAAACTCTTAAAGGTCGCTCCTAAAATGAGGTACTCAAATATACCCACAGGGACAGCATTGTCTGTGTCACCCTAAAAGTGTGTAGCATCAATTTAATTCTATCTGTGCAGGTACAGTAAACCCACTCCTAGGAGGACTGCATTCCCTCCACATAGCTGTGTGCCTCTGCACTTCTGCTGTGTGCCTCTGTTCCAAATGGGCTGTCAGACATCTGTAAACCCCAGCATGCAGACATTGTTGAAAAAATATGAATGTTTCTCAGCTTTTGGGAGAGAGAATGAAATCAGAGGTAAGAAAACTTGCATGATATAATACAGCAAACATAGACTAACTATTGCTGACAAATATTGAACCTGCACATCCACCTTTTAAATATATTCAGATACATGTGAGGGAACTCAATATCTTCTAAAAGTTTCAGTTAAGTTCTTTATTAAAAAGAAATGGCCTTCATATCTAGTCTTTGGGGTTTTTTTTTGGTATTATTAGAAAATAATGCAGTGGATGGACTTAAAAGAGGAATAGTAAGAGAACTGAAAATATATGCCTAAATATTTCTGTCAAATAACAGCTGGCTCTTACCTACTATCAATATTATGGAGCTGTAATAAATTGCATCACATCACCATTAAAATTATATTTAAAATAAGTAACTGGCCCTATTTAAAGAATACAGCTTTTCAATGGTCCCACAGAATAAAGCAACTAAAGCCTGTTTATTCTGTGAAAGCTCCAAAGGCCCATCCTACCTGCAGGAAAATGCACCTTCTCTCTCTGTGTGGAAGAAATACTGGAGTGACTTTTGCAAAAATGAACACTTAAATACAGCTTCTTAGAAAACCTAGTATCACTGTGACTGTCTATCTTAGAGGCTTCTTTAGAATCCTTTTTGGAGGCTTTGTGTTTTCTCTGTCCTAGTGAGGCTTTGCTTTATAATTCCTTTTATTTTTTTTCTTGTGGGCCAATTTATGCTGACACTTCAAAGGTTAAACCCCTTTCCTTTTCCTTCTACTACTTAATTTGCTTTTCTATCACTGCATGTTGCACATGTGAGATACAGCTGCCTTTTAACTTCAGAGATCATTGCAATAGGAGGTCAGTGGAAAGAAAACAAACCTTCAAAAATGCAAAGGCAGTAAGACACCCACAAAACAAGCACTTGGGTCCAAAACTAGATGGGTGGCCAGTTTTATCCCAGACAGTCCATCAACAGCCTAACCACAGGTCAGACCAACTCCAATGTGGCTCATACTGTTCCCTGGCATTCACCAAAAAGCCATATATTTTTTCCCAAGGAATTTACTCCACAGGGATTGCCTTTAAAGAGGGAGGGGAAAGTCAGACTCTTAAAGAAAATGCACATGTATTCCACCTAATGAAAAATTCATTAAAAAAGAAAAAAAAAGAGGCAAATCAAACCTTTTGTTGTTGATTGTATAAGCATGGTGAAATGGGAAGTGGACTTCCACTTCATTTCATATCAGCCTGAATTTTTCTAAACTTGAGGAAAAAAATAAAAATAAAAATATATTTATAACAGTTTGTTTTTCTATGTGAATTCACTCAGGTGGGGTTTTGCTACTTCAGTCCCTGCCCATTTGGTCAGCAGTATAAATATGCAAAATATTACCTTTATAGGCTTGTTTTCTGCAGTTGCACAGCTGTTTATTGTTCTTCATTTTGTATTGCTGGTGTAAGATTCAGGTATTTTTGGCAATCAGTAAGACATACTATGTTTGTTTTGAATATACATACTGTCAGGCCTAGAGAATAGCTTGAATCAAAATGATGATTAAACAGAAAAAGAACACTCCAGCTCCAAAATTTTTGCAGTCAACAGACAATGCGCGTGACAATTTAATACACATTTTAGCATAAGTTGTTTCGTTCAATCATTTTAAGCTCCAAAGACAATTTAGGCCCTGAACACTGTCTTAAACAGGCAACAAAAGGGCAGTTGCTGAGAATCAGATGGGCACATGTATCCATTCATGTATAAACAAGCACGGAAAACTTGGTCTTCATTGCAAAGTTTGGGTTCAACATCTCTTTTAGCTTTTAAGCTATTGCCTGACTTCAGGATGTGATTAAATATGAATTCCAGAAAAAAATCCAAAAAGCCCAAGCTAAATATATATGGTTGCTTTCCCTTTGATTTCAGCTTTTCTACCTACTTATGCTTCTGTCTGCTAAACATAAATGACCGGGCTTATAATAAGAAAAAGTGTGATTTCCAGCTCTTGATCCAATTTCTTGTTAATGGAATTTTGACTATAAGAAACACATAGGAACTTGGACAAGGTATAATTTTAAGGAACTAGCACAAAAAAACCCCAATCAAAAACATGCTAATAACCAAGATAAAATTTTGTGTATCTAAGGTGTGCAGGAAGATTCCTTAGCATGGACTATCTGGAGGCACACCAAGTAGGAAAAGGTTGATAAAATTATAAGGACTTGTGCCAGTAGTTCTGCCCTAAATTCTGCAGAGCAGATGAAGGGCAGGAGTACCTCACACTTTTTGTAATTAGGTTTCACTAAACTGTGAAGGAAAATCTTTGATTCACATATGCCTGCATTTTCCAATCAGCTAAGCTATGTGTTATGCTCTTGCAAAACATCTTTTCTACTTACTGACTAAAACAAGGCAGGCATTAACTTTTTGCTGCAGCACAAAGTGAAATTCTATATAATCCCCACGTTATGGCTGCTGTTCCCCCTAGTTTAATCTACAACACTGGGAATTTGTTATACAACAAGAAACACATTTTAAGAATTGTCACATTTTGTAATTCCTTTTTCTGTTTGGAGCGTCACAAACATTGTGGCTCCAGTTCAAGCCAACTGCAGCCTGGAAAATGAAATATAATCTAAAAATACCATAAAAATGGAAATTTTTAGCTTTAGTCTTGTGTAAGGTTTTTACATTCTGTAATGAAGCTATCTGAACCTGAAAGAGACTATGAGTGAAAATGGAGGTGCTCTGCAGCATTTTGTAGGTCTTCTTGTCCACCCTGCCTGTACTCATGGGTCCTGTACATGAAAGGATCTTTGCAAGGAGACCTTGCTCTGTCCAGGGACCTACCAAAAACCTTGCAGAAGCTTTCATGACAGGATGGCTCCATATCAAAGGAGAGGATGGTGGGTTAGTGACACCAAGGAGGATGAGGGCAAGAATGGCTCAATAGATAAAGACGACCGTTTAAAACATGGGCAATCTGAGTTGTAGTTTCTCTCCTGCTGTTGGTTTCTGATGAAGCCCTGGGCATATCTCTTACTCTGTGGCGCAGATGGTTGACCACATGATGGGTAGAACAGACCTAAGGAGAATGACAGCAAGGATATTTGCAAAAAAAGGGAAGGAAGGAATATAAGACTATCCCATACTAGATAACATGGTTTCCAGGGAGAGTCAATATGATCAATGTTCTAGCTCTACACAGATCCATCAGGAGAACTAGACAGCTCCTGGATATGCCTCTTTAGGACCTCCATGAGCTTCTGGGGATCCAAGACCTGGCAGAACATGCTTTGCTATTAGTGACCGGCACCTGTGTGCCAGTGTCCTGTATGCAAAGTGGAAAAACCAAGGGGCCCACCTCTCCCTCCACTTTGAATTATGCAAAATTTTGTAATTTGCACAGGCTGTATGTCAGGGCTGAATAGAGGCATAGAAAGTTTGCAAATATGCATTAATAAATAATCATTCTGCCAAAATAACTTGTATTGTTAACACATCTAATCCTCTTAGGCATTGCTGTAGATGAACCTGAAAGACAGAAGTAGTATTTTTGTGCTAATACACTATAAAATGTCTGAGCAAAATAAGCAAGTCCCTCTGCATAGGGTGTTTATTTTCCCTGATATGATTTAGAAGATTCTCATGTGACAATCTTTTGTGTTGTATTTGTAAAATGATGTCTATGAGAATAGCACACTATTGTAATACATTACAGTCAGAAGTTGCTTGAGCAGCAGAAAGCCACTAATACAGTGCTTCACAATGCAGCGTTTAAAGAGCTTAGAGTGCAGCTTTCATGTACAGTATTTTAAAGAACTGCTACAAGCCATGTTTGCAGTGCTTTTGAAAAAGGAGGGTAATATTGAGAGGACTAGTGAGCTTCCTGTCACAGAGTGATCATGTTGCTCTTCCAGCAAATCCAGGCGTGAACATTTTCAAGGAAATGTTGAATACCTCTCCTTTTGCCCAGAAACAGCTTAGCTATTTTTAGCCATATTTTCCATTGGCCTGAAGCACATTTCAGTTGCTGGAGCTTGATGGAGAGTGGCATATTGTATGTTACGCTGAATTGAGAAAATGACTGTATTGCATCATGTCTGCATTTGGCACTGAAGGATGCTGAGATGCTCATATTTCCTCATATTTGTGCCAATTTGTATGCAGCACACATATATCAGAAAAAATTCAGGGTATTGGATCCATCCTGCACTCGTTTAACCTTGTGACACCTTGATAGAATTTGACTTCTTTGTGGGAGACTGGAATCAGTCCTGGTGTGTCTCAGTCATAGTCTGTTTGTGGTATTTAAATATAAGGCACTGTTGGTGCTGTGCAAAGAGCTGCTATTGTAATGTACACCTTTCTTTATGGAAAATATCAGGAATGTGCCCCAAAATCCTCAGGGGTTCGGACTCTCAGGAGAAACAGGCTGTCTGGTGGGGAGATACAGTTCCAAGTTCAGAAGGTGCCTTTGCCCTGAAGAGAACCACAATTGTGTGGGGAGATTCTGCACCCATTTTCCTTCATCCCCATTCTGCTCTGCTGGGATATGATCAGATTCTGTTGCTTTTATTCAGTTTGAGAGTAGATGGGCAGATAAGCTGCATGCCTAAGCAAAATGGGTGCCAGGGAATCTGCTGCAAAATTTCTTCTTGTTTTCCTCCTCAAATCCTGTATCTCATTTGGGGAGAAAAATAAAGTTCTTAGGCACTCTTTTAATCTATATAACTAGTAAATTAGTATAACATTAAGTCAGCTTTATATCACTGATTGAAATGTGGACAATTAAGCAATTTTCTTTGGAGACACAGAAAATTCAGGGATTTTCCAGAATGAAATTGCAGTCATTTTCCAGATCTGGTGAGCATGAGAACTTTGCACTCGGTAGTAATCTATTTGGCACTGCTTGCACCAGGCTGAGTTTGCACAGGGATTACATTACTGTTAACCCTCAAGGCTGACAGTGAGAGAGTAACAGGGGCATCACAAGCTAATTTTGTATTTCTGCTATTAGAAACAGGAGATTTTAGTTTTTAAATCTGCAATTATTTCAAACTTTTGGTACATACATCTTTATTGTCTCAGAAAATGCCACATCTTTTATGTGCAGATATGAGCAATAACCAAGAAAAGATTTTCTGATCTAAATTGGAAAGATCAGCCACAGTCTGTTTGGCAAGCTGAACAGCATATTGAAGTCACTTTTGATTTAGTCATTTTAGGAGCTCTGTCCCTATCACAGCTGTTTTCTTTAGCCCTTGACAATGAGTTGAGGATGCACTTTGGTTTTGTATGTCATTTAGCGAAAATAGCAAACAAAAATATTTCCAGAAGTTCTTCTAAACTGTTTTTCAAGTGAATGACTTTATTTAGGCTGTTGGAAGATAATGTTTGAAATATCTCTCAGAAACAGCTATTTTGTGACAAATTCAGACTCTGTCCACAGAAACTTCCATGAATGCCAGTGAGGACTTTCCCACCAACTCCAGGTTAGGATTTGAGTCAGAATGGGATATCAGTGTATTGATATTTAATCCTGTAGTCTCAGCTGGTGGTGAATCAAGTAGCAGCTTATTAGGAGTCATCTTTTCCTTCATGGAGTGAAACTGTGGTAAGTATTTCATGACCTCACACAGTTCCCATCACTGCCTATGTGTAATCTGATGCTGTACGTTTCTTAAAAGAATAAAGACACAAGCCACGTTTTTCTTTTTATTTCCTATCTGCTCAAATGCAGGCTGTAACATGCAGCGTTATCACTGCTCATAACTATCACACTTAATTACACTTCATGAGTTGAATTTGGGAACTGAATGTCACTTGAGTGGTTCTTGCACACTTTATGATGTATATTTAATCCAGAAAACTTGAAGAAAACAGATAATTTAATTTTCTAATCAGTTTACCAGATACAGGCTGTGGGGCATGGAAATATTCTGAGCATTTTCTATGTTTTTTAATGAAGTGTTACTATGATGAGAGGTGGATGTTACAGCCCAAATGTTGCCATACGCAGCAGTGGCTGCTGTGCTCTATTCAGAGCATCTTGTGTCGGCTTCCAGTAAAGCTCCAGGACTCCAGCCAAGGATGGCTAGCAGCAAGCTGGAGACTGCAATGGTTTTCCCGTTCCAGTTTTTTTTCCCCCCGCAGTGGATAGACACCTAAAAATTTTTGGAATTAAAAGTTTCAATATTACTAGAGGTTGAGAGACTGGATGCGTTCTCCTTCTGCCTTTGCAGAGGTATAGACTGTGGGTTTATGTCTCGCAGGAGTTCCATGAGTGAAGGGGACCTGCTAGAGTCTGTCTCCATCAGGGTGTGCTTGCTTCCACAATCCTAATCCTGGTGCAGTTACCTCCTCCCTGCAAGTTCATCTTCCCCACTGATGAGATTGTGTGGAGACTCAAGGTTTATGTGTTCCCTGAGGATGCAACCAAGTTCTTCCTTTAGTGTAGAGCATCTAAAGTTATGGGGAACATGCTATCAACAGTAAAACAAATGCGCGTCAGATCCCTGGGGGACTCGAATGCCATGTGTGCAATGTTCCCTCCAAGCATTTGAGAACCAGAAGCATTGTTCAAGTGTTTCTGAAGCAAGCAAAACAATAAGATGTGTCCATAAATCCTTGCTCATGAGCATGTAAAGCTGTAGTACTCAGACTTTGCATCTGAATGGTACCTGACATGGGTAGATGAAACTGGAGTATTGGGGTCCTAACTTCCCAGGTAATCCTTGAAAATGGAAAATCACACATTTTCACACTGAAAGAAATGTGTATGTTTGTGTTTTATTTGCTTGGGTGTTTTTTGCCCCCAATAAGGAAATTACCATTAGAAGAACTCTGTGTGGCTGGAGAAAATTGAAAGTGAAAGTGCTCTATTGCTCAGGGCCATATACATATCTAATTTTTTTTAGGAGCAGGGTACTTTTAAAGAGCTGCTACTGAATTAAAAACAGGGAAGAGTCTGTAGGATGTCAGCATCCCAAGGCCTCTTAGACCTGGAGCCAGTTAGTAGGCAACATGAGAGATTAGAAATTGATTTTGTTTGGAAGGAATTATTTCAAAATGATTCAATAAAACAGAGAGGTGTGTTATAAAATAGCTGAGGTAAATGCTTCTTAACCTGGGAGAGAAGATATATCTTTTGTTTGGGTGGCAATGGCTCAGTACTTCAGGCTGTTCTCCTATTATGATTATATGCATTTAAAGTCAGATAATAGATGCACAGCAATAAAAAAAAGAAAAAGAAACATAAGTGAAAAGAATGAAGCCTTGTATTTGTTCCCCAGGACATTGATTCATCTACATGATTAAGAGTTAGAACTCATATATATTTATACTTTAAATCAATGCACAGTGAAACAACCTACAACTGACTCGAAAAGATGGAATCTGCAGTGTTAACCTTTCCCGGGAGGCACTGAGCACTTTTGGCTTTTAGCAATATCACTAGGAACTGACCATGCCTTGTGGCTCATCCACATTGAGCCCTAAAGAGTGAAGGAAATTTTCCATCCTTTCCTAACTTTAACCATGCTTCTCCCATGGTCCTCTGCATGCACCACAGCCCTCAGTGAGAGGCAAAGCACACATGATATTGTTCAGTGAAAAGAAAAGCACACATGATGCTGTTCAATTGTCCCAGGAGTTTGATGTTTCAGAGTCTGGAGCTATTTCCAACTTTCCAGTCTTTTATGATACCAGAAGCAGGATGTAAAGAAGGAAAATAAACTTCTCCAGCAGCTGGATTTAAACTACAAATTTTTTACCTGACCCAGAATTCCCTGTCCTTTGTTTTGCACCTTGTAATACTTCTGAAATAGCTGTTGGTTTGATCTTGCTTTGTAGAAATTACTGTGTCTGGTAGTAGTGGTTGAATTCTTAACTAGAACAAAATTATCACAGTAATTGTTAGGAGCTCTTAATGTATTTTTGTACATATTTCTTTAATTTATTTTTGACAGAATGAATATTAGGAATTCTTATAATTCTTCTAAAGATTAAAGACTGCTCTAGAAAGCTCATAGCTCAGTCAGTGTTTGGCCTTTTGAAGCTGTGTCCAGTAGATTTACAACTGTAATTTTATCAAACTGTATCTTCTTTATGCTGCCTAGATACTGATACAGGGGTCCTCAGTGGCACAGGTATTTGCTGTCCATGCTGAAAAATGTGATTACTTTATTAATATGGAAAACCTAAAAATAAGGACTTGAATTCTTTTATCCTGTGCTGAAATTGAGTCCAGTTACACACAATGTCAATTGTTTTCTAACTTATATGTATTTGGGATTCAGCCAAGAAACTATATTTTTGCTGCCAGAAGTAGAAGAACACACCAAAAGTATTTCAGTACTCCACAGCATTCTCATTAAAAGAACAGAACCTTCAACAATGTCCACATTACTTTGTCTCTATCTGCATAATTCAGGTGTTACCTTGAGATCTGCATATATCTTGCATTCATTTAATGCAAACAGAGACTAATTCCATAATACGAATTATTTTTAATTATTAACCAGCTTAGATTGCAGTAGGATTATTTGTTTTTAAGACATTACTGAGTTTCTCTTTGCCAAATTTAGACAGATATATTTGGACAGTTGCAAAGCAGAGATAGTGAGTTGGACTCCATAGCTGTCCATGCATAGGGATGCAAAATACTTTGAATATGGCCAATGTGCAGCAAGTCTGTTGGCAAATGGCTCTTTGTGGTAGGATTCCATGATCTGTAATAACCAACCCTAATACCCTAATGTGAGATGGCTGCATAAGTGCAGAGTTATTATTTTCTCCTTATAAGGATTTCAAAACTAGTTTCTATTTTTCAAAGCTGAATGTGCAAAAATCCTCAGCAGTATGTTCACATCCGAATCCGTCACTGACTTTACTGGAAGCAGAATGATACTCAGAACTTCAAACAATTTTGGTCTAATGCTTTTAGAATTCCCCTGTATACATAAATAAAATCTTTTTCAGCTGAAATTATGGGAATTTTTTTCTCCTTTTTTCTTTTTTCTGTCAGACTCTCTAAGCATGTCTACTAATGTTCTCTCAGGAAAAAAACATACAATATCTCAAAGGTCTTAAATAAGGCTTTCAGAACACCATAGATAAAATAAAAAATCCACATAACATTTTTGCATGTTTGGAAAAAAAAAAAAGTTAATTTTATACAGCAGGAAACTGAGGCAAAAATTATGAAGCAACTTGATTGAGCATTCAAAACCAGAAATTTTCAGGCTTGTTAATCCTAGGAATTTTACAGCTTAAGTTGCATCTTTAAAACTGATTTCACAGCTTTTGACTACCACAGTAAAATACACAGAAATACATTTCTGAGTCCTTAGTACATGGTATTTTCAGCTTATACACATGGTTAAATAATTTACTAATTACTTTATATGGTGTCCTTATGCAGCGTATGGATGGTATTTATTAAATTTCAATTAATGACCTTGTGACACTATAAGAAAACTGTTTAGTGTTGTATAAAAGATCCCTACAAAAGTAAGTTCATGATTAAAACTGTAAAACAAAAAATCAAAAGTGTGGCAATGAATAGAAGCATGTTTTCCTCAAGAGGCCTCTGGATTCATGAGAAACAGATAAAAGAATAGCCACAGATTTGTTCTGATGTTACAGAAATTGGTTATGTTCACATCTGCTTACAGGAAAATTATGCCCCAGTCTGTTCAGTGGATTTCAGGGAAAGTTGTTTGATTCACTCCAGGACAGTGAAATCAAATGGGAGAAACAATGAAATTCTCAGGAGGTTTGGCAACAAACTCTTACTTGCAAACTTTAGAACATTGAGGTAGAATAAGGTACTCAACAAATTTTGAAATGTAGCCATTTTGGTTAGAAATACAACAATATAAAAGCACAAAAATAACACTTAAGAAAATTTATGAGCAGAAAAGGAAGAAAGAAATAGGGTAAGAGCAGTAAGATATCACCTCCTGTGGATCCAGTGACAAGACGATGGTTGAAGTGGTCACAGTTGTGATCTGACCAGGATAGTGGAAGCCCATGAAAGTTCAAGGGGTTAATATATGCTCAAGCTCTGCGGGAATGCCCAGGTACATTCCCTGGGACAGGGAGTTTTACAGTCTGATGTAACTGTGGATCATCGTGCACTCTGGGGTCTTCGATGGTTCATGATCTCTTCTAAGACATGACAACTGCCTCTCATGTCACTGGTGATGAGCTAATTTTGCTCCATCAGAAGGGATGAATACCCTCTTGGCTACCTTGAATGTTCCAATATGTCCCCAGGAGTTTTCACACCTGAACCTGTGGAAGGGACGACAGTGGCATGATGAAATGCATTATCCCATCTCTCTGGATCTGCTTCTTATTGGCCTCTCTCCCCGTACGNTTGTTTTCCCTGGGATTTTGAAATTCACAGAGAAGGACAGTATGGAATTGCATGTCTATGGTACCTGAGACATTTTTCCTTGTGAGAATAACAAGTTTCTCACCAAGAATATTAGCCAGTGTTGCTTANGGCTCAAATCCCAGTTTGTAGCCTTGTGGTAGGTGGGTGTGCACTCTCTTTGTGCCTGCAAGGTTACTTTGTGCATGGTCAGCAAGACACCCACTGTTTTTGAAAATTTCCTATTGTTTTGAGTCATTAACCATTAATATTCCAGTCTTTCACAAGGAGGAAGACAGTGAAAAATATATTCTTAGTATTTATATTGAACAATATGATTATAAATAATTCTCCTGAAAGGGAAAGAAAGGAAAAGAAAAGAAAAAAAAAAGAAGTGACTACTTTTGGCTCTGTAACATTCAATTTATTAAAAAACATATTGTGGTGATGTGTGTTTGCAGTAGTTATAAACTTATGGAACACAGCCAGCACAGAGATGTTCCTCAAAAGCTCAAATGCAGAAATGGCATGTTGTTCAATATGCATTTTCTAGATAAACAATAAAATTAAATGTGTATTATTGCAGGAATATTGGGGTTTCTTAGTCTCAAACAATACTTTAAGAGCATTTCTATTGCGTTCATGTATTATAAGGACTTTAGGATCCAGACTACTAGTTGCAAGGACATTACCTTTGAATCACCAGCAGCTACAGGAGTATTTGAGGAAGCCTTGGCTGCATGCTCCTTTCTGTAACATGTCTGCAGACACTGATTTCCCATCACTAGTGGAGAGCAGGGAAAAGATTTGATACACCTCTGCTCAGAGCCAGGGCGGCCTTTTAATCCGAAGTTCTAATGTTGGTATAAAATATATGAGCCCCATATTATTTGATGTTATTGTTCTTCATGATTTCAACTTCTTTCCACAACACATAAGACTCATGAGTATATCCTTCAGACATTCTAATAATTCTTATACACTCACAAGTATTTCTTGACTATCTGCTGTCCCTGGTATTCAGTTTTCAATATAGCAATACAATGTACAGTGTGATCTCAGCATGACTGTGATGCTGCCCTGTCTTATTGCTTAAGTACAACCCTGCTAAAATTACTGCACCACCACTGGGGCTGAATGAATACAAGATAAGAAGTGCAGTGTAACAGTTTCAAAGGAAATGACATAAGGATTTAATCAGTCCCTCTATGTGCACCTCATTGATTCCTAGAGAAGTTTTCTTTGTAGTCAAAGCAGATGTGGATGGTAGTGTCAGAGCTAAGATTATTCTACATGTTATTGATAACTCCAGAAAGACTGAAAGAGCAAGGCATTAGAGGACAAGACAACAAATTGAGACATTGGCTAGTTCAGGAATTAACTGTATCTTTTTTCCATTCTTCTGATGCACAATGTGTATTAACTCTGAGAAGCAGAATGCAGCTACAATGTTACCAGGCCATGCTGAAGAGTCAAAGCTATGTTTGGTCTCTGTTGGCTGGTTCACCCAGCTGTACAAGGAATTCATATAATCTCCTCCAGTCAGACCTGAACATCTTGAACATCCACAGCATCCAAACAAAAAAATTATATAATTGTTATTTACCATTTGAATGAACATAAATTGAAAGAACCCCAGAATCTACAGAAAAAAAGTGAAAGTGCCCATAATCCAAGGCTGGTGTTTGGAAAGCATGAAAAGCTAGGTTTTTTGCTGCTGCTGCAGCAGACTGGAGGGGAGAGCTGGATGAAATTGTAATGCAGCTCAGTGATGCTCCCAAAAAGGAGCAAACAAACCTAACTGCTAGTCACTCATGAAAGGAGATTCCTTATGGATCAGTTTTGTCATCTGGAGCATAGGTTGANTCCTGGTTCTGTCCATAGAGAAACACTGACATCCTTACCGGCAGTGTCTTAATGCCTGTTTCTGACACTTAAATACTGTGTCAGAATAAAATGGCTTCCATAAAGAAAGTGTTTGCTTGCAGCCTGCACAAGAACTGATCTCTTGAAAGTTCCAGGTACCACTTATTTTGAACTCTTCTTTCAAAAGTAAACTAAGTTTTGACACATGTCCTTTGCAATATTTGTATTCATTTTCTGCATTGGCTGGAGTCTGGGACTGGGCTTGTTTTGCTGACATCTCTTTTTGGCTGTGGAGTAAGACATAACTATTCTTTTACATCCAGTCTTTCATGCCACTGACCAGGAGTTGCTGCTGAAAAGTTTGAGAATAAAACTGATTGGCAGGATGCATCATCCTTGGTAAATTCCTAAATGCCCCAATTACTGTGTGAAAGCCAGAGTTGGTCACTTTCCCCTTTATTGTGACATGTCACAGTCAGATAGCTGTTTCATCCTGGGTGTTTATTGTGCAAGACACTGTCCAAAATACATTAACTGAAAGCATTAATTTACAGTTAACAGGGAATGCACAGCTCTCTGTAGATCTACTCACTAAAATTTGGATGCATTTAGCAGTGAGTGATTGCCAAGTCTGAGCTTTGCATATCCTTGATGCTGATGCATAACTGAATAGAATTCTTTTTTTTTTCCTCTTTTTAAGCAGATGGCCAGTGTGTACAAGTTGGAGAGAAATGATTCACATCAAAAGCTTTCTCTGGAACCCATGTTATGCAGAAGGCCAGCCCATAACAGTGAAGTACAGTGAAAGTTTACACAGAGAGACTTCATGTGTGTGATACATATCTTGTATTTCCATCCTGTTCCTAACAGATCACCCTTTGATCTGCTCATTACTCTCCTTTATGATGAAAAGTTTCAGCTTTCCTATACAGAAGCTGATAAAATGAGAGGTTTTATTGCCTCAGCCTGTTAGATTTCCAGACTCTGACAAAGAGAATGGAGGAAACAGACCAGATGCTAGGTCAGATACGATCAGCTTCAGTGTCTCCCTGCTTCCAATATAACTCTCTTCTGAGGGCAAATAGTCAAACCTCATGCACTGTTACCCACTTCATAGTCTGGTTTTCTCTGTGATTGTAGAGTGTTGCAGAATGTATTTTCTCCAAGGCCAACGAGTCACATGTATGTCACACATCTAATGATAATGCTAGAGAAGAAACTGTGGTTGGCTCCAGAATCAGTTGTTTTGCTCTGTGGCAAAGATTTTTCAGGCTACTTTTTATAAATAGACTGAATATACACTCTTGCCTCCAAATCATTATGTGTATTCTCCATTTTATGAGGAGTCCTTACTGTGAAGATATTATAGCAGTTACAGTTAGCCTGAGGGTTATTTTACTCCTTTGGAAAATGGTAAGACATAGACAATTTCATGCCAAATCTGGCAAAATATATTTTCTTTTTCTTTCCATAATTTGCCAGTGATCCTGTTATAATACAATTGCTTACTTCTTTCCTCTCTTCTTGATGTCACATATGCTTAGATAACTCAGGATTTTTTGACTAAGGCTCTGAAAACTGAAAAAATTTACAAAGAAATTAATTTATTTAATGGAAAATTTTCTGCTAACTCCATTTATGTACCTAGGTTTGCTATTTAAAGTTCTAGGCAGCTAATAACTTTTTAAAATAAGAATACTACTATTTTCTCCTGTCCCAAGAAGACAAGCCTTGTTTTCTGTAAGAGCTGTCTGAAAGTAATGACAAATGCATTGCGATTACATCATCAAACCATTCATCAAAAGCAGAGACATTTGTTTACTTTGATAGAGCTTGACTGAAAGTTTGTATCACATCTTCATCCCTCAATCTCCAGAACAGAGCATCAACAAAGAGTTTTGTGAATGTTTCTTATTTTGGCATTCACTAACAATATATAGAGTTGAAATTTCTTAGGACAAGACACTGATCTTATGAAGAATTGATCTACCAAATCTCTGTAGAGTAGAGGAAACATCAGGAAAATTTAGACTGTTGAAAGCAATTTACTCAACTAAAAGGATTTGAAAATTGTGAATGGAAAGGATCAATAGTAATACGCAGGAAAAAAAAACAGAATAAACTTCTGTTTATTTGAGTACCACCTATCCAATGGTAGATTTTCTTAAGTGAAATGAAATGGCGTATGTCCAAACAAACTGTGACAGTATTAAAGTGTTTCTTGATACAGGAGTGCAATATTTTTCATGCAGACTTTATTTTCTTGAACTGATCAAAATTTGATTTCTCCACTCACATTTGGGGCCTGGTTCCAAACATCTCCCTGCCAATGGAAAATCTTTATTAGTTTCAGAGTCACAGAATATGTCAAAGGGGAGAACTCTGCTGTTTAAAAATATTGGTTTATTTTGGAACTTGGCCCATGTCTTCACTCTGGATAGACGATATCTCTTGCTTTAACAAAATTCTCATTAATAGCATTTAAAATCCACCCTTGTTCAAGCTGCCTACAAATTAGATCCCTTCCTTAACATTTGAGATCAGGAAATGCCCTGGGTTGTCTTATTTACTTAGCTGTCCAGATGATGTTCTTGTCTCACTGCTGAACATTCCTTTCCCTACCCACCATGTAAGTTGTGTTCATGTAGGGTTTCACTATGGCATCCTTCTCCTTGTGCTGGAAAACTTGTAAGGAATAAAGCATCTGTGCTGCACCATTAACTATGAAATTGGGTAAGTAATTAATTTCTGGCTGACACAGACCTAGGGAAAAACTCAAGAAAGAAGTGAAAAAAAATTAAGATTTTCTCTTTTGTTTTTCAAGTGAAAATTTTATTTGTTGGCTACCCTCATTAACAGTTTGCTTTAATATTAAATAATTTAACATGTAGTAATTTTATTTAGACTTTTTTGAATTAACAGTGAAACATATTCCAATTTAAGAATGTCAGAACAAAATATTCTGGACTTTTAAAGAACAATATCTCTAGGTTGAGAAGATGCTGAAATAATTTTTTTAAAAATATACCTCTCATTTTTGATAGGGAATCCTGAACTTTTGGGCATTAAAATTTTTTTCAGTTACTTTTATTAGAAATAGAATTTTTTTTCCTTGTTCCATTGTCATGAAGGCAATGTTGAACTGGATCAAAGGGAAGTATGAACACAGGCTTGTGATAAGTTTACAAATCATATTTTCTGCCTCCCTTTCTGCAAATGCCTGAAACCCACAATTAAATGTAAAGCTTTTGTGAAGTAAAGGTTTTTTTAGTTGCTGATGAAGGAAAAAGTTCACCAGTATGGCAGGATGAACATGATGTCAGCAGCAGTTCTTGACAAAGTTGCAGAACAGCATTGCTATTTTTGGGTTGCCATTCAGAAGTATGAATGATTGATTACATTCTACATTGCTCATCATTTTCATAAATTATTGCAAAATTATATACTAAAAGAATGAGATCTTTAAATTTAGAGGAAAGTGGAAGATACAGCCTGTTTGAAAATCTAGTTTCAGATAGTCTCTCAAGATCTGAATTTTCATGGGATGCTGCTGCCAGTGACTGTTTTTGTGGCTCTCCCATGTTCATGTCATTTTTTGCGCCAGTCATCTCTGTGCAGATTGATGCAGCTGTTCATTATTACCTTGACTAGATTAATTTTCTCTTATTATGTTAGACCTTTAAAATATGTATTCTACCAGTACTGTTTAACAGAGAAAGTTAGAATTGTTAGTTTGAAAACAATCTTTTAGCCTGTTGACAGATACTAATTTTTTAAAAATCAGACTTAAATGAAGAAAAATTATATAATCTTTCTTTTGAATGATGTTTTTCCCATCAATTAAGTAAAATGATGGAAAAGTTGTTTAAAATACAATTTAGTCTTGCAAACCTCCTTATAAATACCAAATAGCTGATAGAAAGGTAATATTTCAGATGCTTAGGAGCCTAAATAGTTAAGTTCTTGTCCCAGAAATCTAGTTTTTCTACTGTAGATGTGACAGGGGTGATGAGATACCATACTCAAAGAATTGTCACAGGACTGGAGGTCAAAGGTATGTCTCCATGAAGGAGACTGTGTCAGTTGAACAGTTTTGTTGAAGAGATATTAACATGAGTTCATACAAAGTATGAAGAATGTGGTTGTTGGTGAGGTGTCCAGTGCACTCAGGTGGCCCAAGAACCTTCTGTTCTTCTTGTCTTCATCTTGTAGTTTGTAAAAAAAAGATGCCAGTGCCAGCACCCCAAATCTGAAAATCTCCTGAAAGATAGACCCCATTGCAATGACCTTCCATTCATGCTGGGGACCAAAAACCTGTACTTGGCAGGTGTGTTTCAGTTTTTCCATTAGATGGTATGAAAAAACTGCCTTTTTCTGGCTGTTTCTCTATGCATGGGACTTTCTTTCCACCTTCTGTTGGTTTTCTTGATGTAGTTCTGCAAATGTTCTCATTGACTGACAATGACACCAGGATACCCTTGCTGAATTTGCTAGACTGTGGTCTCTGGGCAAGCAAGAAGCCAACTATCAGGAGAACTTTTAAATGATCTTATGAAAAATTCCTTGCAATTCTGAACCCCTCTCTTTAAAAATGGCTCAATCCACCCACTGATCCTAGGCCTGATCCTAGATTTCATACTGCTAAATTTTGTATCCCTCTCACCACGAGGTAGTAACACTGAGCAGTGACATTGCACATTTACACTTACAGACATCAAAGATCTTCTTGAAAGGAAACTGTAGGGGAAAAAGAATCAGAGAAGCAGCCAAAAAACAGGTCTTGCATGTCCTGATCATCAGGGGTTTCCAGCTAAAGTGAACTTCAAGGTGCCTTAAATCTCCTTCAAGTGCTGGAGCAATGTCCACAAGGAGTTGATGTCTTTATCAGGTAATTCAGTTTTTTTCAAGGTAGCCCATCTTCTCCTGTTCCTTGTGAGTGGAAGAGACTCCCTCTACTCACCATGCCGATTGGTTATATTGCTGTCCTCAGCATTGCCTCCAAAAGTCCAAATAGGACAAAATTGCTGTTTTCAGCACTGCTGTATATAGGTTACCTTATTGCAAAGCGAAATTGCCTTCTTCCTTACCTGGAGAGGAACAATGTCTGAAGAAACAATGCTGGAAAATGTGCTACATTCAGAGCTCCTGCTTGCCAAAAAGAAAGGCTCAAGTCTGGCTTTGTATGGTTGCCAACAGGCAGCCTCACGTGTGTGGATTCAGTGACACCACACATCTTAACAACTGTGTGTGGAGAACAAATTCCTACACTTCTGAATCCCAAAGACAAAACAGGAAGCCAAATTAATTCTTGCCATAACCCATCCTGAATGACATAAGCACCATTCTGACTGGCTTGGTGGAAGTGTCCACTTTGGTCATGAGAACAGCAGTTTGCCTCGTGCAAGCACAGGGTACTGAAATATCTGGGATATGCATATTTCCTACAGAGCACTTTCCTACAATGTACTTTATTGACTGCATTAATCAGAAGCATTTTAAGGAGTTTTCCAGATGCATAATAAAATTACTAGAGGCTGGACTATGAAGCTTTGGAAATCAAGGTCATGATTGCAAAGGCTCATTGACTGAAGAGGAAATAAACTGCTTGACAAAGAACTTCAATCCTGCATATTTAAATATTCACAACATCTAAAAATTTTGCTGCTGCTCTGTGAAATACAGCTTCATTTGCCAGTGACTCAGGCTTATAAAAATGGTAATTGTGAAGTGCAGTTGCTAACTGTATCAGGAGAGAAGGGATTTTATGTGTAATGGAGATTCTTTTTAATGATAAATTATCTAGCTCCTGGCTACCATATATGAGCTCTATTAACTGCCAATAAATTGTTCGTCATTAAATCTAGTTCACTCTTCTTAATTAGGCCAAGAGTTTTTTCTCTTTAAATCTTTTTCTTGCTTTAATTTGGAAATATATTTGAAATCCTACTAATCCTAACAGCTGCACCAGACACTACTGTAGAGTCACTTAAGGACTGATGTTACACAACTGAAGTCTGGAAAGATCTGAAAACCTATGCAAATCAGGGTTTAAAACACAGTTGATAGAAGTGCCTGGTTGTAGCTGCAGCAAAATTCTGAGTGTACCTCTATTATCCAGCTTAAGAAAAGTCAGCAACACATCATAACCTTGTTGAATTTAGAATAAATGCATACAGTTACCTGATTACTTGAAAAAGATCAAAAGATATGTTGTACAAAAAAAAAAAAACCAGAAAAAAGAGTAGGAAAATATTAAGCCTATGAACTAACTGCTGCTTAGGGAGCTCCTGGTGACCACTGCACTGGAGCAAAATGCTGAATATTTCAGAGGAAGAAAGGGAAATTCATAGAAAGGCTGATGTTACCTCTCTGAAAACTGCTTCATGGACTATTCCTAGAGGTGAAATAGATTCCTCCTGAAGTACAATGCTATCTTTAAATTTTCCTTAACTTTCAGTTGTCGGTTCATCATTACACAGAGTGACAACTTTAAGTACTAGCTTGGTCCAACATGTCTCCATGGTGTGTCGCCAACTTAACTGTATTAGTAGCTGTTCTAAATAAGGACCTAAATAAGGCATTGTCTAGAAAAGGTAATTAAGATTTGGAGGCACTGGCTCTCCATTGCTGGAAACCTGTTTTTCCTTTCTACCTTCAGATGTCCATCTGAAATAACAGGATTAATGCACCTGCCTTTGGTATATGTTTTACCACTCACTTTGCATTGCTAACTGTCTCTCTGGGTACCTTTTAAAGTTCAAACTTAATCAGTCAGCAATTTTCATACCTCTTTAGGGCAGAGTTCTGGACTTGAGTGACAGGAGTTGTGACTGCAAGGAATCCCAGTTGTCAGAGCTGGAGTTAAGTCAACCTCATATGAGTTTTCCCATAGGATACAGTTAGCAAATCTCCCTGACAGAGGCTAGAGGCAAGAAGAGATCAGATGTGTTAGAGTTAAAATGTGTTTGTGTGCACTGAAAGATAGCTCTGCTCTATCTGCTGAACAATTAGGAACAGTTTAGTCAATTGTACTCATGCCTCACACCTCTCTTGTGAATGTCCTTTTCTGCAATTTAGCCTACTTTGGCACACTTGATGTCTCTGGGTATTTCAAGGCATTGAAAGTGTACCATCCAGAGTGAGAGTGAACAGTGGAAAAAAAAAGAAAAAGAGCTGTAGATATTAAATATTAAAAATATCAGCTCCATGGTAACAAATTTCTGTAGCAAAACAAGTGCTTATTTTGATCAGAATAGGTTTTGAAAATTTCCAAGTTACGTCAAAACACTCAATTTTAACTATTTGTTTTAATATCAGTATTTTCTGTCAATTTTCACAAACATACCTCTTTCCAGAAAAAATTATATTTTTGCAAAAGAAAGAACAATTTTTACTCTTCACCAATTTTAAGGTGCAATAAGGAGGGATGTATGAATTCAGGTTAATCAAAATAAGAAGTATTTTCTCCAGCAAGATTCTTATCATAAAGTTTTATCTGGAATGAAATAACTCAGTGTTGTTTCATCTGATCCACTAGATATTTGGAGAAAATAATTCTTCAGATATAATGAAATTATTTCAAATTATTCATATTTATCATACTGTTACAAGACCTTCACTCTCTTTGAGCATAGGAGTTATTTATACTTGCTTTTCACCTTCCCTACTCTCCCCAAAGCTCTTCCACACTTCCTCCCCAAAAAAATCATGCTTAAAACATTGTTTTAAAGTGGTCAGTTTAAATCAGATAGCAGCAGAAGTCATGCATTTCCTCTGCTCCCTGCAAAAGCCAGGTGCCCTCTAACTTTTACTACTTCCCAGCAACTTCCCCAGTTTTGTCTCAGTGGGTTACAGCATTACAGCAGACTCAATAATCAATAGCTTCTTACTTGGCCTTCTTACTTCAAAAACATTCTCAGATATATTAATTGGATATGTTCTATGGAATATTGGGCACGTTGGAAAAGTGCCTACAAATCAGAGGCTTGGGAGACAAATGTAGATTCATTCCTTTCTCTTACCTCCACTTTCTCTCACCATTTGCATGGTATTTGTGTTCCTGGTTTCTTAGTATTCACAATGTATTTCAAATTAATAATCAAAATAACTCTTGTGGATGGTCAGTGATTGTTTAATTTACATTTAAATTCAGAATTAAATATCAGCACTAAAGCCACACGCAAAACAATGCTAGTCACTTAACAGGGTAAACCTAGCCATGAATCAAGGTATACACATCCTAAATTTAATCAATGGATTTATTGCTTCTCTCACTGCCAACCAAGGTTTTGATAAGGTGTAATCACTTGCACGCTGCAAATTAAGACCACAATAAAGATATTTTTCTTTTTTCTTCTTTGCATCTTGTATAGCCAAAAATATGGTAAAGCATGGACTTAAAAATACGACTTTTGAGTCGTCATTGAACTCCCTCTTTTAGGCAGTCATACATGCAGCTGAACACTCTGTTAAGGGGAAATTAATGTAGGTTCAATGTAAATTTTTTCCAATTCAGATTAAAAAAAAACAAAGTTTAATGTTTTTGGACTCTGATCTTTCAATGTGGTAAACAACTTCAAGTGCTGTCCAATCCAATAAATCCTTAGGAGGTTCAGTTTTACTCAGAATGCACTCAGAATCTTTCAGATTAATTCCTTGAATTGTAACATGATTGTGTTTGTTTCTATTTCATTCCTTCCTGCAGCAATTCCTTCCTCTTCCAAAATATTTGTTATAGAGCTCATAAATAATTAAATCTCTACTTTTCAAGGATACAGTTGTGAGAGAAGGATAAAGTTTTAGATTTCCTGTTCATAAAATATGGTGTCAGCTTTTCATCTTTTAATTTAAATGTATTTAAGTGATGTCTCAGTACCTTTATGAATAATTAGTGCACAACATTAACTGACGAAGAAATCAGACTGAAGCTATGCCTTGCTGTAATTAAATACTGCTGTATTAAATAGGTTCTGACCATTTTTCCCCCCTCACAAAGAAATTTTAAGCAGAAACAAAAACCAAGAAGTGGGCTGAGGAACAGTCCAGGCTTCCTCCTTCCAGCTCTTTGGTCTGGAGAGGGGACTACATGCCAAATTCAACATCTCTAGCCCAACGAGTAACCTGACATTCAGTCCTGCTAATTCCCTGTCTGTGCCTAGTGTTTTCCTCTGAACAGCAAGACTCTCTCAGCTTATTGAAATGGAGGAAATAATGAGAAAAGAGAGCGTGGAGCCTAGAAACTCACCTGCATCTACCAATGTCTGTGAGTTCATCGATGAAAGCTGAGACAGAAATCTGAGATAGTGGCATTTGGCTCTTGGCTTCCCAGGAGTGCCTGCAAACCCACATCTCACTGTATGAACCAGAGCATTCCTCAGGAAGGGGTTTTTTCTCTGCTGATATTTCTTATAAAATTGCAGTGACAAGATTCAATGCTGCTGAGACTCTGGATTCACTCAGTGAATGTCAGTTCTTGAACAGAGAGGAATGAAGAAGCTGATGGGTATTTACATGGGCATCTTGCAGGTCTACTTCATCAACTTTGCCTGTGGGGTAACACGTGGTATTGAAGCACAGAACTGCAGAACAAAAACTACTATCATCCAACAAAGCAGAAGAAATTGACTGCCATTTGGCAGAATCTATGTCTGAAATTAAGGTGTTGGAGACCTGCAGTTAGTCCTCTGTGAAGGCAAATTGTTAGAAAAGGCACCCTTAGAAAAGAATGAAAAGTTTTGTTCTAGCTCTTATGAAAAAAATAAGACACATAGTCATGGGTGAGGGGTGCGGAAAAAAAGCAATGTAAAAGTTATTTTTCACTCTAGCTCTGCCTAACCCTGTATGATGTCTTGCCCATAAAATAATCTCAGCAAGTGTGGAAACTACTGACAGGTCTGCACCATGCAGAGAATGCAGGAGAGCAGATGCCTATTCTGTCAATCTGAAGGGAAGGAGAAAAAAGGAAATACAAGAGGAAAATTAAAATATTACTAACCTGTAGAATACCTGGAACCTCACCCAACTCTTGTCCTTGTCTCCTGAATGAACTGTGAAAAGACCTGGAGCTATTATAGAGCTACAAAGAAATAAGGAACTGGTACCAGATGGGACCTCTTGTCTCCATCTCTCTCTAGCCCAAACAATCTGCTGCAGAATTTAGAAGAGAAGGGTGGAGAATCTAATAGTGTCTCAGAGTTGGAAAGATGGCTCTGGCTCGAGCACTGCCAGCCTGTTCTGGAGGAGGATTATTATTATTCTGTGTGCCAAAGGATATGGCTATTTTTCTCTCTCACTCCCTCTTTGCAACAAACATTTGGCTACTATTAGCTAGCTGGCAAATGTAAATGAAACATCACATACCACTTTAGTAGGGAGAGTGCCATCAGCGTTTTGCCAGTCGTGCAGTGGTCTGACTGCCAGTGCACAGCACGGCATGTGCCTTGCATCTCCTCCTTTAACTGGAAGCATGCATGAGAGTGGCAGGGAAACTTGTTAGGCAGAGGGAAAATCTGTGGCACAGTTACAAGACATCATACAGGAGAATCAGGCCAAAATCTGTCTAGTAAAAGAGGGTGGACTGGCTATATGCTCCTAAAAATTCATTTCTCATTGTTGTTTATAGCAAACTTCCTTCTCTACTTTTACACAGAAGAAAATGCAGAAATTGTATGTGGAGAGGATGGGGTTTATACCTGATGTGGAAATAGACCTTTGGGAGTTGGTATAAACAAACAGTGTAGCAGGAAGCATGCTCCACTCTCAGTTATGCCCATGCAGTTTCAGTCTGCGGTGCTGCCTGGGTGTAACAGGGAGCAGGATATGGCCTCCTGCCATTGTTATCCTCCTCTTGCTGTATGGCTTGCTGTTCTTACTGCCTCTTTTTTAATCTCTTTTTTTTTAATTTTAAATTTCTGATTTTTATAAATGTTTATTTTCTATTTTTCACTGGTCATGCCAAAGATTGTTCAATTATTATTTTTCTTTTACATCTAACCTTTTCTTCTTACTTACCAAATAAGGTAACACCATACAATAGGAGACACATTTATTTAATTGGCAGGCAATATCCCAATGCCCTGTATTTAGCTGTACGTTAACTTGGCAAGCCAAGTATTTCAATACTCCTAATTGTCTCCTAGCAGAGCTAACATTCAAGACTTGGCTATTTGCTTTTGGAACAAAAAATGCCATGTGGTATCATAAAATCTTCCCCAAAGATTTAACAGCAAAACTAAGTAGCTATTTACTTTAAATATGCCTATTAAACATTACTAATGAACAGTACAGTTCTAGAGTAAAGATGATTGATAGCAGCATGCAGTGAAATGTTCTAAAACTGTGGTTGGAAAACTGGAGTTGGAAAATGTAAATGTTCAAAATGAAAAAAAGAAACCCTTACCAACTGACAGTAGTATTTACACATTTCAAACCAGTGCTTTTATTATTCTTTAAAGTTTTTTTTACCCTGTTTTTTTTTGGTAGGTTTTTTGTGGCTTTTTAAAAATTTTGTATTTTTTGTGGGTTTTTTTTGGTTGCTTTTTTTTGTTTGTTTGTTTGGGGGTTTTTGGTTGTTGGTTTGTTTTTTTTTTTTGTTTTGTTTTGGTTTGGTTTGGTTTGGTTTGGTTTGTTTTTGGTTTTTTTTTAAAATAAAGTAGTAACCACTGCAATCTTCTTGAAAGTTTTTTAAAGCTAGAATATAATTTAATACATAATTCTGAAAGATCTCATGGCAAAAAGGGGCATGAGAGAAAATGAGACTTTACATCTTTACATTGAGCAAAGATGTCAGTGTCTTCAGGTGGGTGGTTTTTTCCTTTTTCCTTTTTTTTTTTTCTTTTTTTAAGGAAGCAAAGCAATTTTAATAAGAGAGAAAGAGAATGAAAGAGGCTATCTTCTCAGATCCAGAATGGCCCAAGAAACCACCATAAAGATATTTGTCAAAGTTAATATATTTTTATTAGTTTCAAATTTGACAGATATGTGATGCAATGTATTACTTCTCTGACCCTGGTGGGGAAAACGGTTTACTTTCTTTGATTTTCAGCATAGAGACTACAGAAACAATAAAAACCACCAAAAAGATATTACAGGCCCAGTCATGCTGGTATTATACCATTCCAGGTGCAGTGGAAGCTTTTGGGCTGCTTCTGTCTTAAGATGGAGTTTATGCTTTTGAGCAAAATCTCTTGTTTCACTTCCATTAATCTACAAGGAATTAGAGTGTGAGCTGCTTGTCAAGAATCAGAGTATTCTTCTCCAAGCTGGAATAATCTGCAAGTCCCCAGAATTCTGACTAATTTCAATTGTGAAAATGGATAACAATTTTTTTTTCTTCTCAGAAAAGGATTAATCAAAAAGTTGGTGACCATTTGCATAGGAGATTTATCTTAAAAGCAAATAGTAATCAATCCTCTTGCCAAACTCTGTTGGCAATTGAGAAGATCAATTAGTATCATTTATTGAACTATTATTTAGATCAGAACCTGTACATGTGTTTGTATGATGCCCTTCATTTTGTTGGCTCCTGAGGCTGGATGGAAATCAAGGGGTGCATTTCTGCTGATGTTAATAAGCTTTGGATCATGTTGCAAAAAAACCCTCAGAAATAACAGACAGTGAGTGTCCAACCAAATCAAAGGATCCACTTAGCTGGGTGCCCATTTTGCTTGATGCATTTATACTGAGCAATTTGACAGCAGTGGAGTATGTGCAGTTGGGCCATACACTGCCTTTTCTCACTAACAACACTCATTGACTTTGTGAAATGGCGTTAATAAGCACATTTCAGTTTCAAAGGCATCGCCTGCATTATTCTTTCGGATTCCAACAGGTACAGCAAATAGACTCTTGTTTGTAATGGAAAGGTCTTGACTCAATAAATTGTTAATGCAAAGGTATCTTATTTGTAGAAAAGCCCCTTGTGATTTCTCTTATCAAAGTCCAGTAGCCACATGTCAAGAAAAAATATAAAGTTTTGAACTCAGTAGACAGCTTTCAAGGCATGCATTTGTAATTTTTACTTTCAAGATATTCTTTGTTATTTTTAAAGTATGTATTTAAATCTTTTCTGATGTTCCCTTATACTAAATTCCATATCAGTTAACAAAGAAAAGTTGCTCCAAAGCCTTCACTCTATATTTCATTTTCCAGTAGTATTTAAAGTTCTGGGCAGGGAAGAGATTTTTTTCTAGCTGAAAACGTCACGGTCAAAAATTCTGACATTTGTGAAAAGTAGTCTTCCCAGCAGCACAGTCCACTAGCTGTCACCCGTCTCAGCAGGAGCCAAAAATTGTCAAGCCACTCAGGATTGTTTCCAGTGACAAAGAATAACCAGTAACATGTAACTTTCAAGGAACATTGGGCCTTTTTTTTGTTAAACAGTTTGAATTTCAGGAAAATCACATTATGCATTATAGTGGAGAGTGCAAATGATTATTCAAGAAACATGAAATCTCTTGTCTGGAATACTAGTGGTCCATTGCAGTTAGCCGCCTGGCACACCTGGGATACACCGGTCACTCTGTACTTTATTTCCTTCCTCCTTATTGTTTCAATTTTTATATATCACTTCATTAAAAATGCTTTATTGTTATAAACTTCTGAGTTAAAAATCCTTCCTGACCTTAGAGCACAGGAGCAGCCACTTTGGCAGTAAGTGGATGTTGAGTCAGAGTTTGGGCTGATTTGACTACTTCCGTACCTGTGCTTCAAATCAGCTCTGAGCAATGACCAGATTAAAAAAACCCAAAAACTATGCTTTTCTTTTTCTTGAGCTCAGAAAATGTCTTAGAACATCCAAGACAAACAGCTGAATCTTCTCTATTGAGATACACTAGAATAATTTTATTAGAGCTTAATGCTCTCAGGAAAAAGAGATGGAGGAAATAGCCAGTCTCTGAGACTAGACTTGCAGACAAAAGAAAAAAAAACATTGTAGAAAAAAAATCCTAAGCGTTCCCACCTCCCAAAGTGTTACATTATTTACTATCTTTTTTCAAGTGAGTAGTTGACTTAATACAAAACTTTTCTTGTCTGATATTTTTATGCTTCCACAAAATATTTGTCATTTTTCTTTCTCCACTGTACTACAACAGTCATTGTTAAAAAAACTACCATAAAAGTCATTAGAAAACAAACTAAAATAGATCAGCTCAAACATTACATTTTCTTTTGGTTTTAAATGAACATCTAATTTTCAAAGTAATTTTTCTTTAAAATTTAGAGAAAAAGAAAGGAAAAAAAAAGGTAAACCCCCTCTTCCCCGCCCCTCAGTTCTGTATGCCTTCCTTTCACTGCTGCTTCTGTGTGGGGCATTGAAGACACTCAAAGCCACAGCAGGTGGTAAGGGTTGAGGAAAGCGCAGAAGGGTTCTGTTAAAGGTGTGGTTGAAGAACCTTACCTCTCTCTATTACTTGCTTGGAGAGGAAAGGTTTTCTTGCCTCAGATGTTAGAGGGGGGACATGCAGCTTGTGAAAGTATGTCCTGAGCATGTTAGAGAAACAGGGAGGCAAAGCAGTGACAAGAAAGGGAATGGATTTGTTTCTTAAAAAGAGATGTTTCTCTCTTTGTCACTTTTCTCTCTCTGTAGTGGAAACCCCAAAATTCCACACTAGATTCACCTAAGGACTCAGTAGTTGCAAGAAACTAAAGTGACATTACACATCTTATTTTTTTGAGAACTGAGCTCAAGATATTTGCTCTCTTTGGCAGGGAATTATTCACCTATAATGCCTCAAGTTGGGCATCTGAAAACCCTAGAACTCTCCAGCTGATTAGTAAGTGTAGAAAAATTTGGTCATGGTTCATAAATATGGTTGCAGAGAACAAACATCAGGCAGAGGTACTGCACCAAAGAGCAAATGTTTTTAGGTTTTCACCTATATGGGATATCTTTTATCCTATCTGAAAGTGTTTTAATTGCCCTGTCAATTATTTAGTTGAATACCAGACTGTGTATGGACAGTAACACAAAAGAGAATAAGAATTAGGTAGGGACTAGATGCAACATGCCAAAATTACATTTCTCATTAATGTAGCTATAGGAAGAGAAATTTGTCTTGCTGGACAAAAAGTGGTGGGTACTAGAGAAAATAATTCTATATTTGGAAATTTCTGGTGAACAGAATGATTGACAATTATGAGAGAAGGAAAAATAAATATTGCCTTGGCTCTGTGTTTCAGATCTTTTGCTTGGGTCATACTGTTCAAACTTCAAATAGTTGGTTTTCGAGAACTCTGTGTTCAGTTTTCACCACTGGAAAGTGAAGAAGAATATTTCAAAGATGCACAGTCAATGCACAATAGTAGTAGAAATCCTGGAATTCATAGGATGAAGGCCTAAACCTTGTCTACTTTTATTAATGCTATGGAAAAATCTGACAGCCTAAATACTAAAAATCTTCAACAGCTATTTTATTGTTATTCAAACATATTTATAAAAATATGTTGTTAAAAACTATTAAAAACATATCTGGTGAAAAAAAAAATCCAGTTTCTTTAATGCTAGTCTCACACTTACTGCACAGATTCTGGTATGAAAGTATTGGGGATTTGGTGCACTGAGAAATCTTGGCAAACAAAAGCACTTAAACAAAGTTTGTTAACTTTAGTTCCATTTGAAACACAAAGAGGAAAACCAAACCAAAACATCAAACAAAACAACCCAAAAACAATGTTCTTCCAGTTGAAATGGAACTGACTGGAAAAAATTTTGTTAGCTGGTAGCAGTCAAATTCAGTTATCACTGCGGGGGCCTGAAATCTCAAATTGATTCTGCCTCTCTGTGAGCCAGAGATCACTAGGAACGGATTGTCTGACTACCTTTACTATAGACAGGTATGAGTTCAATAAAAAGGCAAGATTTATCTTAAAAAACTGCCCATGTGGTTTTGCTGTTTGCCTTCATCTTTCATACATGCAGAGAGTGGTTATTTTGAGCTGTGGCATTCAAAACCTTTGCTAATAAAATCCTTGTAGTCAAGAATTTCTGTACAGAGAGGTATATTAGTTCTGTGCAAAAATAAAAGAAGGAAATTATCACTAGGTTTCTTAGCATGTTTAATACAAATTCAAGAAAAATATTATCATTGTAAAGTTCAACTTATTACCTACTAGCTCTCTGTCATCTATGTGTCACTGTAAGTATTCACTCTGTTTATCAGAGCTCTATTCCTCCTCTGCACTCCTTCAATCCTAAAATGAACAGATTGAGCTCTTCTGCAAGTTGCAAACATGTCCCAAGATTCACTGAAAAGAACCCCTTCCTGCACCATTTTAGAGAATCCAGCCTGGTCTCTGGTAGCTGAACTGTCCCTCTTAATATGTTCTATGATTGGCATATTTGGAGGTACACATCTACCTAGTAATGGTGGTGATGAGGCTTTCTGTTTTGGGATTGTTTAAATTTTCCTGGACTCAGACATGATCTGCAAAGACTGGAAAGACCCAGTGAGGTCTGGGTGCCCATCTCATTGTCTTGACAAGTGCTGTGGACATAGTAGTGCACATCTTGTATTTGACATAAATGCTCTTTGTGGACATCAAGGCAAGGATGATAAAATTCAGCCTCCTGTGCTGCGCTGGAGAAGTTAATTTCATGACTTGAAAAGTTGCAGATATGGATCTGAAGAGAGAGCATCCTTCAAAAAAGAGAAATGTATTCAGAGGGGCCAGGGATGATTTAAGACAAAAACAGGTGTTTGTCATACAGATGAGCTCTATCTTGCCATAGGTGAATGATATCATCATTTGTTTTAACAAAGCAAATGTGCGAATGTCTGTGCAAAATGTAAATGAACTTTTTCCATGAGATGAAGTAGTCTAAAGTTATGCACAGTTTTTAGAGTGAACTTTGTGAACTCTAGCTTAGAAACAAATTTTTTATTTATCTTCCACAAATGTCAATTATTGCAGACTTAGTCATAATATTTGCTACCTTCACCATCAGCTTGATGGTGTACATTTGTGTGGTCACAATTTGGATTTTCAAAGATGAACTCAGATAGTCACAGTGGATGATTTTTAGTTCAGAAAGTATGATTGTGGTCCAAATTATCAGGCAGAAGCTACCTTATTTTAAATTGAGACAGATAGTCACTTCATATTTAGTTTTTGTGTGAAAGTTAGGTTTCCCAATTGCCATGCTCCTCTGTTTCCTTGTATTGATGAAAGAAGAACAAACAGAAGAACACTGCCATTTGGTGTGTTAGAGTGATCAAAATCAGAGGAGGTATTCAAAATTCATTCTTTCAAATACTGCTGCTTTGAATATAATAATATTAAAAAAAATTGGTAGGACTTTTGACCAATGTACCAGCAGTCATATAAAAATTTACGCCAGTATATGAAAAGCAATTGTAGGGTTTACATGATGGAGCTGGGCAGACTGAACTGAATGGATAGTGGTGCTACTGGAGAAGACATGTGATGGTTCTCTTAAGCCATGAGATCACAAGATTGTGTGCTTTGGCAAAATTGTGAGATTTCTTATCCCATCTAGTCAGTGCTGATGGCTGCAGGTGACTTTCTGAGGACTGGATCTGTCTGGTTAGGACTGAGTGATGAGAACCTAATAAAAACTTTTCACAATAATACCACTCATCACCAGTTCCCATGTTCTGTAATTTCTTAAAATTACTTCTATCCTTCATTGTTTGCAATGAGAAAAATACAGGTAAAAAGGACCATGTTTTATTTCAGTGAGGGAAAGTGTACAGTTTAAGCCAATAGATTCAAAAGGCAAGAGTGTTTTACTGAATTTTGAATTCTTTCCTGTGAATACAAAATATGTTGACCATATGTGTTTTAGGTTCTACCTGCATCTCTTCTCATCCATATATCATCAGTTTTAACACAGGATATAGCATGACTGGCAGACAATCTGGAGTCAATCTGTTTATCTTTAAAATGCTGCTGAAAAGTTTTAGAAGTTGCAAGGTCCTGAAGTGGAAAGAAAACCTTGGAAGTAACAACAAAGAAGTATTGGAAAGACAGACAATAATTTCAGAGTCTCTGTCTGGATCCTGTTGTGAAAAAAGCATATATGCCATCTCTCAGAAAACCATTTCAGTGGAATAAACTCTTCCTCATTTATTAATGCAACCAGAAAACAACCAGGCAGTTTTAAATTAGCATTGTAATTTTCAAGAAGTGAAAGATGGCTGCTTTATAGATTTCATATGCAGCTCAGAAGGGGCCCAAAAACACAGCTGCATTTGTTTATGATATACTGCTATTTTTAAGAGAGTGCATCTGAGATACTGTAGGTACTTGAAGACTTTGTGCTCCATAGCTAGAAAAATTTTATCAAAAGCCATGAATTCAATGCATTGCAGTTTTATTCTCTGATTCTTTTCTAGGCATTAGAAATCACAGGCTGTAGATGGTTTGCAAATCTAAGAGAAATCACCCACAAGCATATTAATACAAATAATATAAATATTCCGCAAATAGATGAATGCAAATATAGATAGATGAGGGGCAAATATAGGGCAAATCTTCTGTATTTTGTTTGTTCTGCATTTCAGCCATATCTGACATTCAATAACAATATTTTGCGTTCCTTTGTCCCTGATATCAAGCATCACACAAATGCTTTACCAACATCAGTGGGCTAAATCTCGAAATATTTCTGAAAGTAAGACTCATATTTGCCTGTCATTTATTACTATAGTTCATAACTTTCTTATCATTCATATTATTCTACTGTTTTCTGAATTAAATATAGTAATTGTAGCAGGGTTTCTAGTGGACATTTCTGCTCTCATGTAGTACATTCTGCTTGGGAATCTATGTGTTTTTCATGTTTTATATATTTTATTGTGGACTAGAAGCAAAAAATCTCTCTGCCTTTCATCAAAACCATCAAGATTATGGATTAGCATCATCATCAGAATCCTCATCAGCACCATCTTAATAATATTCATAGGGGACATGGAATTAGAGAACAGTTCAAGTTGGAAGGCAACCATAATGATCACTGAGTCCATGTCAGATTATATTTACAATATTAAGATAATACAGTTCAGATTTTGGAAGCTGCAGAATTCTTATTGATTTCTAGAAGAAAGACATCATTACTGAGGGTTGAATTAGGTGATGAGCTTCCAAATTTATGAAATACTCCTTTCTAGGTCATAGATACTGCACCTTCTCAATGCTGAACTCAAAAAAAGGGACAGTTTTTAGTGCCTACTTTGAAGTCTTTACAAATAATATATATCAAAATTTTGTTTCCTCCCCTAAGGCCACCATTTAGGGACATTTATGCTTTTCTATTATAACTTACAGAGATTTTTAGGCTCAAGCTTATTAAAAAAATCCATTGCCATAGGGTACAAACAAACAAAACTGTTGTAAGATGCAGATTGCCCTGTTTTCTTCCATTGAGGCACGCTGAGCATTTTACTGATGAACAGAATAAGCAAAAGTTTCAGATTTGGTTCATATTCCCTAATTGTCCATAATTATTCAAGAGTATTTTAAAGTACTTAAATAATCTAAGTTGGTGGAAACTGAAGGTAGATTCAGGGAAGGTTTCCAGGCTGATTTCCATGAATACTGTAAGTTCTCCAAGCTCACAATAAGCTTAGAAGTCTAGGTCAAATATCCAAGGTCACACTGTGGCTAATGAGGCTGCCAGCATTTCTGGCTAGATCTCCTGGCTGCCTCTAGTGTACTCACTCTAAACCTGTGGCTCAGTCCTGTGAAATACTGACTATTTTCTTGTGCCCTAGAAGTCAAATGGAAATTGTTTAAAGTGCCCAGCAGCTCTGAGGATCAAGCCCAAAAAAATTGCTATTGTTTGGAGACTGAATTGTGGTAAGCCCTGCTTTTGTACTATGAGTTCATTATTACATAAATTCACATTTCCCCAAAATTCCTGCTGGAATGTATTTTGAACAGAAGCCTCAGGTTTTATTTGTTCAATCTGGTGTGAGTTTAGAGATATTTTGTTTTGTTCATCACCATGGTGTATGACCTTACTTCCACTAGACAGGAAAATAAAGATGACTCCAGGACGCCATGAATCAAAAATCAACTGAATCAGCTAAGACCCTGTTTCTAAAGCATCTACCCCTAAACAAGTGGACTGAACTTTTAAAAATACATCCGTTTTGTATTTTCCAGCAAGAGTCCTAATTTTCAATTTTCTTCCATTCATATTAGTATAATACTTGTAGGTCATTTGCAATCCACTAGCAATAGCAACCACTGCATCTCCTGCTTCAGCAGGGAATCTAAATATAAACCTTCCTCTAAGAACAGAATAATTCCCCTTGTAGTCCGTAAGGCCACTTTTTAAAAGTTGAAATCCCTTACTGGATGCTGGTCCAAAACCATCTGGATGGTGGGAATATTTTTTCATTTATTTATCCAGTTTCTCTTGAAGGACAAGTAAGAAAATTTTATCTATTTTAAAAAAGGGAAATTAATAGCATAAGAAACCAAAACGATCTTTTTCTTCTAAAAGCAGCCATACTAAAACTCCCATGGAAGCTTAGAAAACCTACAGTGTTTGCCCAAGAGAAATTTCTAATCACTTAGGGAAACATGAGAGGTAGACTGGGTAAATTCATATCCAGGTTAGGCTAAATAATGAGGTGTTTTAGAGGAATATTTATTGAGTTAAATATATTTATGCATACACACACATGCATATTTGTGCCTGAAGAATATATATTTTGGTATACTACCTCAGAGCCGTAGCAGTTCTTAGGTGAAAAATGTTGGCAGTCGAGGAAACGAATTTAAAAATCGAATTGAATCAATCATAAGAACAACAACAAAACAAAAAAATTCCCCTAAGAGATCCTCATAAATTTGATGGAATCTCAAAATAACATTAGCAACTTTTTCATTTGGATGATGCCAACTTAGAAATAAATTGGTATTATTTAAACAGCTGTTTCCTGTGATGAATTTACTATATAAATGTTGCCTTAAAATTCAGGTGACACCTAGCGAAATCTTACTTGCCATATACTTCCTTGGATGATAAGTTTAAGAAAGGCAACTAAAAAAAACCCAAAAAAAACCCTAAAGTAGTTTAAAACAGTGAAATTAATCCTGCAGGTAGTCTTTAAAATTATCTTATGAACACTGGAAACCTACTATATATTATAATTCATCCTGTTTAAAATACCTCTGTTGGCAGACAAACCTCAGGGAGCTTTGCAGGAAGATATTTTAATTTATGAACTCTAAAATAGAATGATTAAAGACCATTGAAGAAACACTAAATATGTATTTTGACAAGTGTCATAGATTGGAAAGCTTCTAAAGGAGTATTAAAAATCAAATTCAAATAAAGATGTAAAAAAAAAAAAAGGTAAATATAGGACAGAAAGATCTATATTAAGCTATCATTGATTACAGGAAAAAATGTCTTCCAATTTTGAATTTCATCAGTATTTGGTAAGCGGTTCTATTAAATAAAGGTGTTACTGACATAAGTTTTTACTTAAAATGAGTAAATTAAATGTGGAGAAAATTATCCCGTTGCCACTTCAGACAGCTGTGTATGTGAGTGCAACTGGAGAGGCAAGTGAGAAAACAGATATCACATTTTTGCTGCTTAGAAGCTGGGAGCTGCTAATAGTTTTTAATTATGATTTGTGTTTCTTTTATCCCAGTAATATTTTTATTTCATGGCTAGGCTCCCTGTTTCCACATAAGCTTCCTCTGGGAGCAAAAATTTCTGAGTTCAACATCTAGACACATAAACGCCACAATACAAATAAAATTAATTAAAAAAAAACAAACAAACAACAAAACATTTTGGTTGGGATGTGCCACAGCAGATATAAAGCCACTGTGCAGCTGTCTGGTTGAAAACCTTCTAGCTGAGCACTGATAAAATTTATCACAGGGACACACATGGGAATAAGCAACTTTGCAAAGCAGCCTGTGGTGAAACGTGCAACAGCTCAATATCTAAAGGGACGCTGCAGCTTGACAATGAAAAGGTGGCAAAAAGAGCTAATAATACGTTAGGTAAGGTGTTCTCATGGGCTGTGGAGTTTATTTACTGAGATATTTTGAGCTGTTTTTTCCCCCAGAGCCAGAGCAGAAAGTGGGGTGCCATGTACTTGAGCCCTCCCAAAGAGATTGCCTTCCAGTTGTGCTTGTGCTCCTTGAGCAGGAGTGGCAATGGAAGAGCAAGACTGGCACTAGCACTCAAAACAATGTGATGCTGGACTTTTGTCACTTAAATATTCAGCTCTTCCTTCCTGCTTTAATTATTTATTTTTAAAGAGGTTTGGAAATTAAAAAAATACACCTGACCCCAAAGTCAGAATGTCACCAAAATCCCCGATCCTCTAAGGTCATCAGGTGTTTCAATAAATTCAGAAAAGCTCTAGAATAAGAAAAATACAATATAGCTTAATTCATTAAATGAATATGTAAGGTTTCTCTTTCTATCTCCAGTTGTTCTTGTGCTGCTTGCTGCTTGAGAGGGTAAACTTGACATGTGGATACCTGAGTCCATGTGGGTATTTTTAGCTCAGTTGTCAAAGGGTCTGGAAGCTGTAAAAAAAAAAAAAGATTAAAAAAAATTCCCAAAAATCAAAGTGGCACATCCTCTCTTTTAAAGAAAAATCTGGATTAAAGGAGCTGTTGAGAACAACGAAGAGCTGGAGGGTTAAGCAATAGCATAAGGGTTTGTGAGAAATCAGGTATGGAATAGGGGTAATTGGTGACCCACACAGACTTTGCTCATATGTATCTGACACTCCTGAAAGTCTGCTGATTCATTCTGTGAAGGACAGGTTCTGCTTTCTCCTTTGCTGACATTTACAAGCAGTATAAATGAAAATGATAGTATTTCACACCTGTGTCACACATGTGTAAATGGCTGTAGGAAGAATACAACAGCTGCAAATCAGGTCCAGAGAGTTTAAATGAGAAGAAGCAGAAGGTTCATAAAAGAGCATAAGCTAAAGACTATTGCCAACATGAACAAAGAAAAGAAAGAGAATAAGAGAGGAAAAGGTCAAAGGAAGTGCGTGCATGTGTGTGTGTGTGTGTGTGTGTGAGAGAGAGAGAGAGAGAGACAGAGAGAAAAAAGAGAGAGAGAGACAGAGAGAGAGAGATTGAGAAACTGGAACCAGGTTCAGAAAAAAAGAAAAGGGCAGGAAAGAAGTTGGGTTTTTTTAATGAAACCATCCACAAACAAAAAGCAGGGACTAGTAACAAGGAAAAGGGACAAGAAAATGGGAAACAGACAAGAATATTCTCCTTCCCTTCCCAGACAAGCAAATCCTAATACCCCCACTAAACCATGCTCTAATAAGGCTACAAGAGATTAAAAATAAAGAAATCAATTTAGAATGCACTTTTCAGGGCTATTGTTGAAGGGAAATTGTATGATGAGACTAGACAAAATTACTCCCAGAGTAAAAAAATCCTGTTGGGACCAAATCTCAGATTTTGCTCCATAGATGTCCTGCACACACCAAATATGTATTTGAAATCTTTGTCCTTTTGGTGCCTTTTCATGAGAGTGTGGCCCTTCTTGCATTATATGGGGCATTTGTTTAGCATCCTCTGAGCTGACAATGAGGAGCCAGGCTCTGTCCCAAATGATCAGGCAGGCATAAGAGTGGAAGCACTGATTAACATCATAGGACTGGCATGTCATAATTAGCAGTGGGGGGACAGCTGCTTGCATGCCAATTCTGCATGGCACGCTGTCCTTTCTCTCCAGTGCAGTTCCCATCTCACTACTAATGTGCAAAAGGAGAGATTATTCACCAGGGTGGTAGACACATTTCTGTTCTCAAGAACACAGTGATATCATTAATCTTCTGTCAAGTTGACAAGGGTAGGTTATGTGGATGCAAGTATTTTGCAAGGCTATAAATAAAATTTAAAGAGAGAAAGAGACAGAAAGAGGGGATGCTTTCTTGGGGTTTCCATTGCTACACTACCAACAATTTTAACACTGCAATGGTTTGCTGGTACTTAAAAAATAACTTTTTAAATGTTTTTTAAAACATCTTTCCAGAAAAATGGAATGTAAAGCAGGATCCTTAGACTGTAATACAAATTTTCTAATCCTGTCTCTGAAACAGATAGTTGATCAAATGAAGTACAAAATGTAACTTGTGTCTGTAGTGGCTGTACTGTACTGCTCACCTGGCTATTGCTACAGGTATAAATGTCTGAAAGGAAGGGAAATAAAATGATAGTGGGTACAATATGAAGGGTTTTCAGAAAGAAGGTTGGATAGATAGCCACATTAGTTATGAGTAGCAATATACATCTATCTAGATATATAGAAAGATATAACTGACTTATGTTTGTTATCCTTAAATATACATACTATGAATTCTGCTTGGACCTCATATATTTTAAGTCTTTTCTCCTACCAGGACACAGAAGAAAATAGGAATACTCATCTCTGATGGGGATTTCTGCCTTGAGAACTGTCTTGATGTCTTACTGTCTTAGGAAACTCCAATGAAATAGCTCAAACGAAATAGAAAATATAGCTTTAAATTCTCATACTGTGGACCTCTCAAAAGGTGTAAGTCAAGACTGAATTATATTAAGACACCATGTTTCTCTTCTCTGGTGATGTAAAATACCTTTTCTTATTTTTGCTAATTGAAGTAAGATTTTAAAATGGGATTTTTTTATAGAATAAATTAAAAAATACTGTTTGCTTTGGGGAATAAAAATGGACATTTAAAAAGTGGAATATGCTGTTTGCAACTTCTTCATATCATCAAAAAATGCTGTCTGTCTGATGTTGCTCTGTGATCAGGAGAAGTAGAAAGTACTTCAATAAAGTCAGGTGGTCAAATTGGAATGATAAGCCAAAAATTATGTGATGCATGTTTCATATGGTTCTGCTGTTTACCAGAAAATCATCTGCATATCTTACTCAAAGCATTAATAGTGATTTGAGAGTTAGAGCAAACTGTTGTTTCTTTCATTTGTCCCAACAAGATTCAGTTGCTTTTACACAATCTGCTTATACTATTATTTTGCCCAGACAAGGTAGAATTTTATTCTGCATAGTTTTCCAAGGTCACACAGTGTTTGTTGGTTTTATTTCAGTGCTAGAGACTTTTGTTAAATTAATTAAACTAGGCATTTTTTCTCTCACAATTTGCTCAGATCACATTTTTGTTCTACCTTGAGTAGGTGTAGCAAAGAAGACAAAGGTTTGAATCATAAGATCACTTTTACATGCAATCATCAAGGAAGTTTGAAATAAAGCACCCTTATATGATTGAAGGCAGTAGTGTAGTAAGTGGGACTCGGGAAAAAATCCAAACAACTTACCATTTTCCAGTTGGTTTTTCGATTCATTAAAGCTGAATTGAGTTTAGACTTTAGCTGTAATTCCAGACTATCAGGAAGTTCAATACACTTAAAAGAGGGGGGAATATGGCTGGAAAATGGGAAGGGATTTGCTTGAGGAAGGAAACAAATTTGTTGTCTTTACTTCCTTTATCAGACCTTGTAAATTTCATGTAAACTTCTTGAAACTTGTAAGCTTCCTGTAGGGCAGCTTCAGCCTTGTCTGCCCAGTGAAACATAACTGGATGCAACTTGATTTCTATCTGTGTGCTCCCAGTGTAATGGCTTGGCAAAGATGTGAACCTCAGGTTTGTGATGGCAGGAGGGCTGAGAGTTCAATCCCCCATTCACTGGGTTACTGGATTCATACCTGGAAAAGTACTTCCTGGGCCAATATTTATGGTTAGGTCATGCAGTCATCTTAGGAGATGGGTAAGAATGTCTGTCTGGAAAACAGCTACGTTTTCAGACTTCTCTACTCCCACTGAAAGAGTTTGCACAATCTCCTAATGGTTGAGAATACTCCTCTGATTACATACACACACTTACTCATTGCAGTTTATATACATTTGTTCTTATGCCAAAAATGTCCTTCTCTAGCAGTTGTTCATTACTACTTATGTATTTATAGATTGCAGCCAATAACTCTCCTCAAGTTTTGCAAACTAAAAGTAGCCAGATCCTTTTCATTCCACATGAGCCAGGCCCCTGGTTTCTCTGTCTGCCTTAGCAGGCTGCCTATGTCCATGTGCCAGCCCTGGTGAACCTTTCACCTGGCTGGTCATAGCTGTGCATGCTATTTCAAATGTATTTTCATGGGTGCTTTATATGCTGGAGAGCACACTTCTGAATTTTTATGGGAATACTTCACCTAATTTTTTTTATCACTGTGCTATTGCAAACTCATAATCATACAGTGCATAATTAGTCTACCAAAATCTTTCTCCTGCTGCATTACTTCCAACTGATGAACTCCAGCTGATAGCAGAAACTCCTGCTATTAGCCGCTAAGTTCATGCTGTAGCACTTTGTACTATAAAATTTCATCACATTTCTTTATCTACACTCTTCAAGGTCATCCAGTTCTTTCTCTGAATAAAGCATCACAAAAGTGCTGGCTTACTGCACAGCTTACTGTTAAAATAGTCAGGCCCATGGTTTTTTTCTCACAAGAGGTTACAAGATGAAGCTCATCTGCTTGTTTCATAGCTCTGCAGCTTGAAAATATTCTGGTCCAGACCATGCTCCATGAGCAGAATACTTCTGGGAACTGTACTACATTGTTTTCTCTGAGGAAACCCTTTCAGTAGCAGTGTTTGGTAGTTTGAGAACAAAAGATATCAGAGTGAGGGAGTGACTCGCAAATGAAGGACAATCATTTTCAGGTGTGAAATCCTGGGCTTTTTTTAAAAAGCCTCCTACCTTCCTACATGTATGTCAGTGTAATGCAATCCAGATGTTACTGGCTTCTGTTCAACACAGTCCTTGTCTGAAATGGGAGGTGGTAAATTGAAGTCAGGCTGAAAAGAGAGCGGAACAGGACTTTGGCAACTAAAAACAGGATCAGGGAAAGATCCAGCAGCAGCACCAAGTTCCCATATTTGCAGGGGTCATGCTCCTTTCCTTAAAATTAACCCCATTCCATCTCCCTTACGCATGCGGAGAGGGGCATGTCTTTGCCTGGATGAAGTCTTGGGTGCATTGGTCCTAACGAAGCTGAGGCAGCTTGCTTCAGCTTGGGACCTGAGGACCAGAACAATTGTTGTAGCTCCTTCTTCAGCTACGGGAGTGAATTAAAAAAAAACCTCTTTCAAGATAGGCTGGGGTTTAGGGTTTTTCTCATGATCTCATTATGGTGGCAAGTTAAGGTCATTTGACTGACTTGACACTGTATTTATCAGACTGTATTTATGTTATAGTACTATGATTTCTTATTAGAATAACCACAAGACTGAATTTACTGCATGTATAATTTCTGATGTGTAGATAACTAGCACAACAGTTGTCTTCCTTTTGAATCACTGACATGCGCTTTATGTTTCAATATCTTTTAACATTGTTCCTTGGACTCTCTGACTGAAACTCCACTCCACATTATGAATATAGATCTGCATAGATTATTCACAGAGGGTGTTTGACAAAGATGAGGGCTTGAACAAATTTCAATAACCCATTGTCATTAAAATGTGGGTTCTAACCTTCTATAAAATGAGCACCAACAAAATTTTTTTTGAACCAGAGCTGAATTTTATGCATGTCCCTTGCTTCATGATTTGTACATTTGATTTCATATTTTCATGTTATAAACTTAGCATTTCTAAATGTTGTTCTGTGGTATCCATTTGGAAAATGCCACATGTTCCCAGACAGGATTTTGTAGTCTTTAATACTCTCTATCCTACTGTTCTTTCTTTCACTGTAATATTATTTGCTGTGTAGGAGCTGTGCCTTGGATTCTGCAGTAATTTACCATTAACAGGGTAAAACATGTAATAAATAAACCTCCAATATGTGCAATAACTAACTTTTAAGACGATCATTAAATCCTTTCAAAGCAGAATAATTAAGTTTCCATTTTGTACATTTCTTCAGATTTTCCTCTGAACTGAAGTGTTTCTTTAGGCTATTCTGCAGCTGTGCTTACTTTCCTGAACTGATAGTCATTCAAATCCATCTTGTGCTATTGTAATCTGGTGTTAGCCCATTAGCTGCAATATGTGGGAGGAGAAGAAGAAAAATTGTGTCAGTATTCCTTATCAAGGGACCACACAGTTGTTTGCCACTTTGATTCTGTGATGGATAGTTATCTTGAGATGTGACAGGTATGAGACTGGAAATTTAGAAGGAAACAATGCAGGAGCTCAGTAGTATTTTGTTATTGACACTTGGTAGATAACAACAGAGTGTTAATCAATCTCTGGTGTTGTTTTTAACCCCCTACTCTTTTTGTATTCAGGATGCAGTTTTTCTCATCAGACTGACATGGCAGGGAAAAGGTCTAAGTAGATAGCAGTCATTTTTCCTTTACAGAGTACTAGACACAAAAAGTCAAATTCAATGAAAAATATGTATTTGTTTCCTTTGGCAACTTTTTTAAACTCTTAGAAAACAGGTCAGTGGTTAGAAAAAGTAGAGTCTGAATATCTGAAATTATTTGCAAATAGACATCCTTTCTCAGAAAGAGAAACAATCTTTTTTCAACTTTATTGTCAACATACTTTTTATCACTATGTTTCCACAAATTAACTTGCTGTAGCCCTTCTCTTATTATTTCCTTCCTAGATATAAGCTAAAGTGATGAAAAAAATGTAATACCCTGAAAGTTAGAAGATCTCATTTGAACTCTGCTCAAAGCCACATGGTTTAAGGAAATGCAGACCCAGGCAGATTTATGCTGACATTTCAGATTTGATTTGGTTCCTTTATGACCTTCAGAAAACTGAATAATAATACAAAATTCAGAGTTTTCAAAAAGGTTAGAAGTGGTGTTCCATGTTTAGGAAACACAGAAAGAATGACAAGAGTTTGTGGTGAGCTGAGGTTCACGGTAAATAAGGATACCTGGTAAGAGCTAAAATTTAGTTCAAAAAGACATCGATGAGTCCTGCTATACCACCATGAAGTGAGAGGCTTAGGTCCAAAGAGTTTGCAGTTGAAATAACCAAGATGAGAGATGAGGATGACATTATTTCCATTTACTAATTGTATAAAAAATGGTGACTGTCTTGAGGCCTCTAGGGAGCTCACAGGAACTGAAGACCAACCTCTAAGACCATAACCTCACATCTGATCTACGGGGCATTGGTAATTACTCTTGGTTTTGGATGTATCTGTTTGCTTTATTTCTTTGTCCTGTCCTGTTATCTTGTGTAAACCAAGTTTTTTAGGCAAATGTTCCTACTGATGGTAAAGGGAAAATTCTAAGTGTACTAATGATGCTTTTGAGGACAACAAAGGACCAACTTGTTCATACTGTTTTATATTGACAGTGTAAAAAATTGATATATATTTGGTTGGCAAATTAAACAACATGTTTTGTGACATAAAACAAAACAGAAAATATGCAATAATGAATTTTAGTAAGCCTGAGGGTCGGGTGTCCTGCTCACTGCTTGCTCTAAAACCTTCAGAAACATCCAGCAAAGCCTGCGTACATAGATGCCCCAGCAGTCATCCTGACATATTTTCAGATGGGGTCAAGGAGCTATATGGTAAGTAGGATGTTCTGTGTGGCTCTTCAACTCTTGCACTGTGGCACAAGAGGTTGGTGGGTTAGTTTAAAAGTACACTTGTTCCCTAATTCAGGTTTCCAAGGTCTAGCTGGAAGGAACAGACTCTGGATATATTTTACCCCCATCTGCTCATCTCTCTTCAAAAATTTACATCTGTTTTGTCACATACCTTCTGCATTGCTATGCTGTGCAGGGCAGAGTTGTGATGTACACCATATCAGCTTCTTCTGTTTGATATTCACACAAGCTAGTTTCATCACCACTGTGGGAAATGTTAGGAATGGCAAGTGATGCACCACTACAGCTCTAAAATGTCTCTATTGAGTTGCCACATTAGCTTGCTTTCACCACTTCCCCCTTGCCTTCTGAGTTTAAGTAGCTGCCAATGAAATCTCAGAAAGGTCTCATTAGATTTGAAGCTCCTGTCAGACAGAGCTGGAGGAATATTTATCGTGTGAGCTTCATATATGAGATTTGAGAAACTTGTCTCTGTCCATCCAAATCACATTCAGGTTCTGTGAAAAGAACAGTGATCAATCAATGATAGTATAATATAGGAAATAAAAAATTCTTATGCATAAGCATTAACTAGCAACTCCTCATACAACACTTGCCCTTTAGCAATACCAGCTGACCACCCACTTCAGTGCAATATTTACCCGTGAAATCAGTTCCTATGTCACTATGGCTTTCCTGAGCAGAAAGGTACTTTGTATGCTTAATAGCTCCCACAAGTTTGACATTGTTATTCCATAACCTTGCACTCCTGTTCCTGCACCCCACACCCCTAAACCTTGTCTCTTGAAAGCTTCTCTGCCTTCCACCACCTTTGTAACAGCTGAAAGGCACAAATACCCAACAGCAGCTGGGATTCCTAAGAAAAAACATCGACAAAATAACATAGTTCTAAGATGAAGGAGACATGTAGGTTTCCGAATGCTTGAGTGACAAATTTTAGTCATCCATGATAGACAGAATTTGATATTTTGTGAAGAATTACCTAGAGTGGGTCAAATAGAGGATCTATATCAGGAAAATATTTAAGATGCTCCTGTAACTAGGATTGATGATCTAGGTTCACATCTAGTCTAGCTGGAGGCTTTTTGTGAAACACTGTAACATTGGAGCCAAGCTTCTTGAAGGTATTTGAAAACTACTGAAATCCAGCTGCTTTTCAGATAGAACAGACAAAAAATTCTTTTCACTGTGGAAGTCTTTGTCCAAAATAGAGAAAAAGATTGCATTAAAGCAGAAATTATCAGGCAGCAGTATACATATCAATCATTATATCTGAAATACTTCCAAGTGATACCCAGCTTCATGCCATATATTCACAGCCTGTGGCAAACAAAGGAAAGCCTGTGGACTCCAACATTAACACAACTTCCATGTGCAATGACAATTAAACACTTAAATATCATTAAAGACCTACACTTTACTATCCTACTTTTAAAATATGGATTATTTTATAAAATTTCTGCTGGCTATTATTATATAAATGTCTAGAAAAAAGGGGTGATAGTGTGCTGTGTTCAGTACATGCTATGGTGGGCCTTGATTTTGACTGGGGCTTGATGGCTACTCTAATACAAACAAATAATAATAATAGCTTAAGAATATCAAACAGAAAAGGAGGACAGAATGCCTTTTATACTTTGAAAAAGATTAGGCCAATTGATCTAGATTTCAGAAAGCAGCAGATAAGAAGACAAGTGTAACTTGTTACTGTTAGAAGGTAGATATCTGTTAGCCTTTGATTTACTTGTAACACTGTTTAGCACACTGTTAAGTACAAAGAGTCAGGAGAACATAATATATCAGTGTAGTTGCTAATATTCTTTAGAAAAAGCTAGTAAGGAACAAAAAGAAAAGGCATGAGAGAATTTTTATCTGATACAATTCTTTGCTCAGTCTTGAGCAACGCTCTATCTAATAAAATGCTTTTCTCCCTATTTAATCAGAACAGGGTTCAGATAAAATAATTTGCAGATGAATTGCTAATATGTCCTGTCATGCATGCCCTCCTAACAGCATGTTTTTCTAGCCTGTTGAAATACTTATATCATATGGAGACACCTGAAAAGTTTGAACATTTTGGTCCACTGCCAAGAAAAACTATTATCAATGGCACACACTGTGCTGATATATACCACAAGAACAGATTTTTAACTAAAAACGAACATTAGGACAAGACCCTTTCCCTTCCCCTACTGCATTAAGACAGACTGGGATGCTGTGCTTCTCTTCTCCAGAACCATCATGAAGAAGCCTCAAATTTGTCTTAGTAATGCAGTTCTGTTAAACACAGTATCAGGGTGCTTAAAGGATTTAAAGTCTTTAATCTCACAAGCCTCCCAAGAATCAGTGCCATGCTGTACTCATATTTTATGGATGGAGAATTAAGGCACAGGAAGTTTATGTGGATGGTGTGTAGGTGGCTGTAGGTTGTATGATGTGCTTGCATGCCTGGAAGCGCAGGTGTCAAATGACTGGCTGTACGACATCATATTCTTTCTCAATAAAATGTAGCCCCATGTATTTAACAAAAAGTACCAGCTTTGCTGCAGGGTAGCTGTTGACTCTGAAGCAACTCTTAACTGTCTCAGCACATTAACAGTAGACATGTATTCCTCAAATTAATTTCTGGAGCGAATACTTACTCATCCATTTAGGCTTGAGTTTTGAGAATGATCTTTTTCTCTTTTGCACCTGCACAGAACAGTGTGTCATGAAAAGGACTATCTCCTTTGGCACTCAAGCTAACACTGTCAAAGAAGCTCAGGGAGAGGGAGCTCAAAGATGACATTAGAATTTCAGGCAGATCTTGTTTGTGCTGGAGAGAATTGCTACCATTACATGTTGGTGTGCTCTAAAGGTCAGCTAGATCAAAAGCTCTGCTCAGCATCCAATTAATATATTATTTAATATCAGGGAAAATAGGAAAAAACCACCCACAATTAAAATTTCAATAAAGAAAAAGGAAGTGACTGCAAGTGCCACCCAGAAGGACTGGGATAATTTACTATGATGGGATTAAATTACAGTTCTCTTACTTTTGGGGCGGTTTAACTCTTTAGTATTTCTTTGGTGCATTACTTCCATTTGCATTTATCATTGGCTTGTACAATAGAATTTTCACAGGACTTGACATTTTGAAGTCCTAACTTAGCGCTTGGTCCAGCTGCCTTTGAAGTCAAGAAGATTGCAACTAAGTTCAATGAGAAGTTGATCAGGCTTTATAATTGCTACAGACTCGTTATAAACTCACAGCCAGTAACAACCTTTTAGAAGTGTAGTATAAAAACTGTGATACTGCTGGGATGAGTTCAGTGAGAAGCAGAATCCCTCCACATTTAACATAAATTTAACAATTTAAACAGATTTTAGAATTAGATGTTGACTTTGCACAGCAGTATTGGATGACTCTTCCCAAAATTTACTGTGAAGAGAAAGAGAAGAGAAGAGAAGAGAAGAGAAGAGAAGAGAAGAGAAGAGAAGAGAAGAGAAGAGAAGAGAAGAGAAGAGAAGAGAAGAGAAGAGGAGAAGAGAAAAGAGTCTCTATATTTGCTCTCTGTGCTGCCTGAATCTTTTAATATGTTTTTGCTTCTTCAAAAATCTTCAAATCAAAGAAGGAAATTTCTCTCTGTCACCACAGAAAAGAGTTTTCTGCAAAATGGTTGCCTTTCCAGTGCTTTGGTAAAATGGCTGCTGCTAGGATTAGGTCTAGAATCATGGCAATTGCAAATGCTAACCCTTTTCCCATTACATTTCACAGTTTGTATATGATCAGCCTACATCTTATTCTCACTGTGCAGATGCTCAGATTGCTGTGATGAACAAATTGAGGACAGATCCTTTCAAAATATATTGAAGCTTTGCAATTGTTTTGTGGATGACTATTTATTATGATTACTAACTAGAGAGTGAATGTTTCTGCTGGAATTGAGGGGTTCCCAGGACTCAGATGAGGTTGGTTTTCTGGCTGACCTGACAACACAGGTTTAGATTGACCTAAATGGAATGTATGTTGCTCATGTGCAATCTTTTTTGTCCTTCAAATAAACTTGCAATTATCAGCCCAAAGAGGTCTTAAAGCTGATTAAAGACAAAAGCTGAAAATGGAAGAAGGTGGTCTCAGAACTGTCTAGGTGAATTACAAGACTCAGCATTTACCCATTGAACTTGCACATGAGAAAATGCTGCATGCTTGAAACGATGTTTACATTTTTCCTTCCAAAGAGTATTCTAAAACCCTTAAACACTTCATCCAGAACTGCTGTCTCCTCAAAATGTGAAAAATTTCCCCAAAAGTCATGATTCTCTCTTTGGGCCAGATGAAAATGAAACTACATTGAAAATAAGTGTAGCTCCTTTTCACGGGTGAGGACAAATTTGCCATCTTTCTTTCACAAAAGGTGCTTGTCAGAAGTATATGTCAGATATTGGGTACCCAGAGAGGACCAGAGGTAACATGCTGTAATGACAGAACAGTTTTATTGCCATTATAATTTGCCATTGACATTACAGTTCTGCTTCTTTTGCAGTTGTTCTTTATCTCAGAGCTGCAAGAAAAGTTTGAAAGGATGGTTTTTATTAATTTTGGAAAGTTCTTTGTAGAACAGAAGATGTTCAAGGTGCAACCAAAAGCACTCATCTAGTTCCTTCATGGCATTGTAATGATCCTTACTCTATTATTTGCTGTTTTTCATCTTTTTTTTTTTTTTCTGCTGTCCCATATAACAGATTATATCCCATGATGCTAAATACTACTGGTATGTGGTAGATCTTTGTTTGCTATATTGTCTTCTGTTCTGGACTCAAATATGTAAAGCTTCAGAACCCATACATGCTCTGACACAAATCTACATGGAGAAAGATAGAATAACCCTCCACATCATGCTAAAGTAGTAATCTACTTTAATGCAATCTTGGAGCATAAGCTAAACCAGTGAACAATTTCTGCCTTACTGATGTGGTTTACATGAGGCACAGAGCCTGGGGAGAGAATGACTTCCTTGTAATGCAGCGATCCACCCATTACTTTGTATATTGAACCAACCAGTTGATTTGTTTATGACATGCCTTATGTTTGGGAAATCCAAAATTTTGATTCACTTCAAGTCCTTTAAATTATAGTATATTCATTGAAGACAGATGCTGTTAATATGCAACTTGAGAGTTTTATAAGCTATGCAAATATTTTATTTGTGGTATTTTTCTGGTTCTCACAGCCAAAAATTGATAGCAAATTTTTCAGAAGGATATTTTATCTTAGAGAAACCTAGTGGAATTCATATTCCCAAAAGTTAATTTTCCATTTGCAGACTATATATTGTACTCCACCTTAATTTTTATGTTTTTGAAGTTTTCTCTAGTAAAAAATGAAGGTATAATACCAGTCTGTGATGTTTAAAAATACATACATACTTTTTTGTCAATTTGACTAAATAAAGGAGTGTAGTTATTAGGTAGTGTTTTATGTCGAGACTTTTTTTGACATTGTACAGCTAGGTTAGCTGTGGAAAGACTGGAAATTCTACCAGAAAGCTTTTCTACTCATGTACTGTATTTTGAAGAATTGAGTCAACTGCAATTTTCAAGGAGAAGCCAGTTGAAGGAAACCAGTTAAAGAAACAAAACTGAGTAATGCTGAATTGCAAATATGGATGCACCACTAGATATCAGAATTTTGACAGTGTTTCCTCTTTTCTCTATAATATTCCCATAGAGAATCTCTAAAAATCAAAGTAAGCACAAAAATATTCATGCCAGAATAACAGCAGTCGTCAAGAGAGATTCATTCAGATGTTGGTAGAGAAAAGGTTATTTTTAAACATCATCCTCCCAAAATGAACCTACCCCCAGCCCATAAAACAGACTCCAGACTCACAGATATTAGAGAGTCTTGAATGTAGGAATTATGTAACACAGCAAAAAGAAAAAAAAAAAGAAAAAGATCATTAATGTTTTGAGAGACACAATAGGATGAAAATCTAGTCAAGTATAAACCCTTTCATGTGCATATCCTGAAAAGCGATATAGGTCCTCCACAGCTTGTAGTAGCCCTTACCTTCTTCTTTGCTCGTATTACTGCCTTCTGTTGTTCTTCCTGTCTCAATCAGTCCCACAAGAGGTCTCTCAACATGTTTTTCCCATATCTTAGTTTACAAAGCAATTGTGAACTATTCCCTATGCCCACCTCCTAACCACCATTTTATTTTTCTTGTCTCATAGATGTCTGTGTCTCTCAGATGATGGCTGAAGAGGGGGAATGGTGCTGAACCTCACAGCCCTACTGTGAATAACAGCTCTTTATGACCCATTCTTCAGTAAGAAATTTACCACCAAAGCCATGCACAATTTTTCTGATTCATGAACACCACTGAATTCACCAATATTTGCTAGTGATTGATTCCACAACACTGAATCATATCATAGAATAGAATTTAGAATCATCAAGGTTGGAAAAGTCCTCCAAGATCATCATGTCCAAAATTTAACCAAATAGCAACACACTCACTAAACCGTATCACAAAGTATCACATCTACTAACTTTTGAACCCTTTTAGGGATGGTGACTCCACTGTTTCCATGAGGAGCATGTTCCAGTGCTTATCCCCTATTTCAGTGAAGAAATTTTTCCTGATATCCAACCTGAACATCCCCTGGTGCAACTTTCCTCTTGTCGTATTGGCAGTTGTCTGGGAGAGGATGCTGACCCCCACTTTTCATCTCTTTTCATGCAGTCGTAGAAAGCAAACAGGTCTCCCCTTAGCTTTCTTTTCTCCAAACTACACATCGCCAGCTCCCTCAGTTGTTCCTCACCAAACTTGTGCTCCAAATCCTTCCCCAGTTCTATTGCCTTTCTCTGGGCCACTATTCCTCTTTCCACAGAGGTTGAATACAGAGCAGAACTACTTTCTTTTTCTTTAGTATATCTTACTTTTCTGAATAAAAATATGCTGCAAAAATAATAGGTAATTTGGTGTTTTCTTCATCTTTTAAGTATTTCCACTTTTTGCTTTCTTGATAAATAGTACACACACACACACACACACACACACACACACACACACACGTACAGACACTAACTGGTGTTTGCAAGTTGTACTTTCTTTTCCTGGATATTCTAAATCTTCCAACTCAGGCATTAGCACTTAGGTACATGCTGAAATGTTCTCCTGAATCAGAGCCCGAATGTTTAACAACATGAAGTAAAACGGATGGACCTTTTAATGTTTCCTCTTGTATGTGAAGTACTCTTTCATCTGCGTATACTGGGAACATATCTTTGGGATCATTCTGAAATAATGCTCTCTTATTTAACCCCAAAGCAGAAACACACATCTTGAATCACCCAGTGTGCTTTTCATTTGGAGATGCAGCAGTAGACAGTGGCTACACTTTTGAAGAAGTTCTGTATGGTTGTGGGTGCTTGTTGCTAGATTACCCCCACAGCTCAGCATGCTACGATCAGCAGCAAGGACACATTTCAGAAGAGCACAAGTGAGACTTCCCTCCTTCCTCCTGAGTACCTTTTTTCCTGCTTTATAGAGAAGAATGACATTTCTCAGAAGACATTCATGAGGTCATCAAGCTTAGAATTGTCTGACAATTTTTTTGCTCCTTCTTCTTTATAGATCCACAGGAACAACCTCACAGACTGTTGCTGGGAATTGGCCAGCAGAGCTATTTTAAAGTTTGTTTTTATGACTTGATTACATTTCTGACTAAAAAAAAAAAAAAAAAAGGAACCTTCTAAGTCATAGGTCAGATCTTCATGAGTCTACAACAAAACTGTATGCAATTAAATAGATTGCACCCACTCCTACTGTTAAATAGCATGCAAGAAACAACAGTCTTTATAGTGTGTTGAAAGGAAAATGCCTTCTCCCACCCATAATAAACAGTGAGTTCAGGGTCACTTCCTAATAGGTGTTATTTCCTCTATTTTAATAAAGGTATTTTAACACCTGTATTCCATGCCAGAAAGTATTGTAATTTTTTCCACTGATTAGCTTAATGACATGCTGGAGCAGAGGGCATGAGCACTCCACAAACACTGCTGCTTCACGCCAAACACAACTAACTTGCAGAAGGAGGAAGCCAGAGAAAGGAGCAACCGCCCCTAATTACAGACAGACTACTTCCAGTCCAGAGAGGAGTGGAGAGGCTTTCAGGATGGAAAAAGGTCAGGAAGCCCATCTAGGTCAGCCAGTCTCTGGCTTTGAATTGGCACTTGTACTACCCTCACCCACCCCCACAGCCTCACACACAGACTATTTTTGTTCTCCAAATAGTTGCCCAATGTGTGCTGAAAACTATTTATACTCATTGGAATTGCCTCTGTCCGTAGTTCTTTTCGCCAAGCAGACTGGTTACCTTTGCTAATTCAGAGACCAAACCTCCTGTGAACGTGGAATTTTTGTCATTCCTATACAAGTCAGCAAAAGGCTCTAAAAAAAAGAAACTCTTATTGCAGGAGAATTATATATTTCCATGGATCTTTTTTATTCTGTTTGCTGAAGTATTTTCTTCATCAAATATCATTGTACCCTCCTCTCATTGACGAGGAACAAAACAGTAAAGCTGATGTAAAGCAGAGATACTGCACTCCTGTCATCCACTTTCTTGGGCAGATTTGACAAGTTGGAGTGCCCTGGGTTGCATATGAAAGATTTCCTCAACACCAGTCCATTTTGCGTACTGATTTTCACACAGAATCTTGGATCCAGCTGGGCTGGGAACATGAAGCTAACCAAATGAAGGCATGAATTTCTTACAGATTTGTCCAAAGACAACCAGCAGACCTGTGGTCACATGGAGAAGAGCACAAGCTCATTTTATAAAGCCCTAGTGGTTTTTGCAACTTCATTCTTTGTTGCTCTAAGAAGATGAAACTACATATGTTCCCTGTAATTTGGGGTTTGGCAGCAAATGCATTGCACAGAATGATGAATGTATGTAGCCTTTGTATATATTTCTAAGCATTTGCTTAGAACTAGAAGGTTATTTTGTTCAAGCAAATTATAAATCCTCTAGAAGTAAAAAGGGAACGCTTGTGGTTTCTATCAGATATCTTAGCAAACTGCACGGTAAATGAATTTTTTTCTTTGCATATTTCCAGTGTTTGACAACTATAATTTGAAACTTCAGTGTCAATATGACTGAAGGCTAGAAGATCAAGCAATAATTATCCATAGTGCTGAAAAGGCAGAAAAAAAATGCTCTCTGACCTTTGCAATAGGCCATGCTGCACAGACAAATTTGCTAAGCTTACTTAAGCTCTGAACACTAATATTCTTCTGTATAGCTGTAATTTGCATGAACCTTTGTTCTGCATGATGAGGATGGTGGCCAAAAGGAGTCATTAGTTTAACCACAACTTATTAGTCATAGATGACTAAATTTGTTGCAGGAATTACTGGGAAACACTCTGCAACCTCCCTCATACCAAATGTAAGACCGTTTGACCATAGTGGCTTATCCTGGTTTTAAAATGAATTAATCAGTGTTCCAACAGTACTTAGGCAATATGGGTAACAGCAGTCAAATTGCCAAAGGCTAGCATTACATTCACAGCAGAATCAGAACTAGTTTAACTACAAAACAGTACAAATCAAGGATATTTATCTATTTATCTAATCTATCCATCTATCATCTATCTATCTATCTATCTATCTATCTATCTATCTATCTACCTATCTATCTACCTATCTCTCTATAAATAAATATAGGAGATAAGCAGGACTAAAGCATAACAATTCTCTCTCCCTTTACCTAAAACTTCTGGAAGGAAGGCAAAAGTATTTTAAGCATCAAAGAGGTAAATGAATAGGGATGCCAGCATATTCACTTAGAGATTGTATTTTCAGGAGCTTTTCTGGGCAAGGATACTAAAGACAGTAGGGACCAGCAAAAAAAAGAACACTGAAAAAATGCAAATCTGTTAAATGTTGAATCTATTAATCCATAGCACACTTTTTCTGAATCATAGTTACTCAGATATAGAGGCAACAAAAAGTATTTATAATATTTGCATAATTTCAAACACCCAGATCATAAATTATTTATTGGTTCTGGTCAAATGACTGTTGGCACCTTCATAATTATCTTTTGTGTGAATGGTTGCATAGTTTACAGAGACATTTCAATACCAACTGAAGATCTGTGAGCTCCTTTAATATTACAGAGAAGAAATGGCAGCTAATTGTAGAGTTGTTATATATATTTCCTCTTTTCCTCTTGAAAAGTAGCAAAGATAAAAGGATTACATTCAATTTTAATTTATTTTAAAAAGAATACTTATTTTGTGCAAAGTCCTAGTTACTTACATAGGTCGTCTGTGCTGGGCATTCAGGAATAGAAAAGAAAAAAAAAGAAGAAGCCTGAAAAAGTAATTTTTCTAACATTACAGACATGTTAGAAGTTTTTCAGTGAAAAGGAAGCCATATGTTTGTCATGCTCTGTAATATTATCAATTATTTGGGCTGGACTCTAAATAAATAAAATATTTTCTACAGAAGGACCACAGCTGTGCAGACTTTAACATCCTCAAGTGGAGCCCCTTTCCTTGTAGTCTGTCCCTGAAGATTGAATAGACTTGGCTTAAAGTGCAAACAGGTAATTGCTAATGGACATCAGAGATATGAAGATGTGAATGCCTCCAAAATTGCTGTTGGGATTTACTGTCCCATAGACATACATGAATTGGTCACACTTTTTTGCTACTGGTAATTGTCAAGTTAGGTGAACGTGTGGATAGTAAACCAGGTGCTTTTAAACACTTATTTCCAGTTATGAATGCATAAAAAAGCATAAATTTTAGAGATTTACTTTCTTGTTTTCAGTCAAGTGAATGCTGGAACTTTTATTTAGTCCAATGAGACAAATGTTGAGGCCTTTGATGTGTATCTTTATTTCCCTTTTATTCTGAAAGGAGGAAAGATTAAAAAAGAAGAGAATTTCCTGAAATTTGCTAGCAACAGGGAATGAAAGTGATTAATTTGATACTCTAAATAACAACAATCTGACTAAGAAAGACTCTTTCTCTCATATAGAGACCTCATAGTATTGTAAAGAAATCATAATTGAAAAGGAGGTAAAAATGAGACTTACTTTCATGGTACTGTAAATGGGAATATAAAGTTAAAATGACCATACACAGATAATGAACAGGTAACAGTAAATTTCAGGTACAAGACTTTCATTAAAAATGATGCTCAAATCTTCCATAAAACTTCACACTTCTGCAAGCCAAAGAGGAAGGACAGAACCTGACAACCACTTGAGGAACCTTCCAGCCTGAACCATGGCCTGATGATAATTTTGGCTAGTTCACGGAATTCAGTGGGAAACAAACTCTATTTCTGCTGCCAGTTGAAATAATACTTCTAGATGCCAGTGACCTCTCAAAGCAAGTGGCCTTGGAGCCAACATGAAAGCATAAAGTATAAAGCAGAACAGAAATCTGAATTAGGCATATGAATTCCTGTGTATAGAGAGAGAATATGCTTTTCCACTTCCTGTTTTATGGAGAATTTCCTAACTGCATCTGAGCTGACTTATAACATGGTGTGCCATGGTAAGTGAGACACAGTTACCTCTTACAATAAGGCAGTTCACTTACTGCCAGACTATAATTTGTTGAGTTAGAAGTCTAAGTCTAAGAGGGAAACTCTTCTTGTAGTTAGATGGTATAGTTTTTTAAAACTTTGTTTAACAAGATTATATAAAATTCTTGGTTAAAGAGCTTGACTTCTCTGAAAAAGTTCAAAATCCGTATGTATCATTTCTTGGAAACAATTCAAAATACTTTTAAAATACATTTAGTATTTAGGAATGCATGTGCCATGTGTCCTTTTATGTGTAATAGATTTAATGTACTTTACACCAAATTGTGCAATTAATTTGGACACATCTGGTGGGAAATAAACTTTTGTATGTATGGGAATTAAGTAATACAATGAATGTGGCTATTCAGACCTTTGTAAATGAATTAGGAAGGTGCCCTCTACTTTCCTTCAGGAGAAGGAAAAACTCTTTTATGAGTGTGAGTGTTTTAAACAGTTTGAAATGGTAAAACCACTCCTCAGGCTCTGTGTGAACATTGTGGTACCTCACAGCAATGCATTTGCTATAAAAAGGAAATTTAATTAACAGAAGTTTTTTTTTGCTACCACTTGCTCTTAACATCATAATGACTGATGCAACTGGCTTAACCAAATTTCTAATTGTTGCTGTCTGCTTGGCCGCCCGGTGGCCAGCTGGCAGCAAGACATGCGTGCCTGGTCAAGTACAAATGGCAGGCTGTTCAGCTGTACACCTGAATCCAGCCTGCATGCCACCAGTGGGATCGCTTGTGCCTCTTAGACTCACAGATGTTAAGTTTGCTCTTGACCCCTGTGGGACTGGCTGCAGATGTTGGCAAAGTAGCGACTCGGCAGAGATAAAGGAGGAGAGAGGGGCTCTGATGTAGCAGCAACTCACATCTTTATTCCCTGCCTCCAATGGAGAGGAGAACTCAAAAGCAAACAGGGCAGAATGCTACAAGAGAGCGAGGGGTGTCAGTTGGGTTTTAATGGAGACAGAAGGGGGAGGCCCCAACAGGGAAGGCCCAATAGGGAAAGATTGCATAACTGCAAATGCCCAATGGAATGAAACAGGGGGAGGAGCACATTCAAACGAACCAATGAGGATACAGAGAACACAGAACGTTCCAAAACTTAATGCATATTAAAACAACCTAATGCATAGGAAAATAGCTGGGAGGGGAAAGAGGTGTAGGCTAGGAGGAGAAAGGGGTGTAACCAAAGCTTT
>VZTX01005274.1:13493-24265 GCA_013400915.1 Pardalotus punctatus | reverse complement strand
GGATGGATGGATGGAAGGACAGGTGGATCAACAGACAGGTAAACGAGTAGATATCGCCCATGTACAGGTGCAGATATTCAGATTTACCAGCCTGGAAGCTCTGAGCAGCCAAGTCAAGGAGAACAGAAGCACCAGCCTCTGTTTTGCTCAGAAGTCACGGCCCTGCCTGGTGTCTGCAGCAAGATGCAGAAAGGTGAAAGCACATCACTGGATTCCCAGTTTCTGCCACAAGCCTCTCCTCTCCAGTGGGGATTTTAGTCATAAACATTCCAGGTTAAATATGTGAATTAAGAAAAGGGGGGAAAAGCCACAAAAACCCCAAACCAGCAAATCACAGAATTATGGAATGGTTGGAAGGGACCTTAGGACCTTAAAATTAATCTCATTCCAAGGCCCAGCCATGGGCAGGGTCATCTTGCACTATCCCAGGTTGCTCCAAGCCCTGTCCAGCCTGGCCTTGGACACTTCCAGGGATCCAGGGGCAGCCACAGCTTCTCTGGGCACCCTGTGCCAGGGCCTCCCCACCCTCACAGGGAAGAATTTTTTCCTAATATCTGATCGAGGTACCTGGTGTGTGATGAGCCTCTACCAACGACAGCAACATTTTATCGATGAGTGCTGGGGATTGAAAAGGGAGATTGACAGAAAACAGAGATGGCCAGGTTGATCTCAGACTTGGATTGGGACTTTATCTGGAGGGTGAGTGGGTCTGTGCAGCCCCTGCCAGACAGGAGTAGCATTTATTAAAGCTTTTAAGAGGGTGAGAGCAGAGCAATTTTCCACTCCATGCAGATTCACATGAGCCTCTGAACTCACATGTGGTTTCAAACAGGATACTCACAGTACTTTCCAGTGTTGCATTTCTAATCTGTGTCAACACCCCTCGAGTGCAAGGGCTGCTTGCTGCAGTGGAAAATGGAAGAATTGATGTAATTTCCTGCCCTGATGTTAATGAGATAGGACCTGGTGCTTGGCCCATTCCAGCCCAGAGTGTTTTCAAGCATTTACCCTCAAGACTGACCACAGGATCGAGTGCATCAGCCCAGACCGATCTAATTTTAACTCCATGGATGTCATCGGATCAAAAATTGCGCTCGAGAGGTTTGGCGCCTGTTGGGCTGTGATGTCACCCGAACACCACAGATAAACAGATTGCAAAATAGCTTGATAGATTGTCATTTTCCTCCTCCTGCTGCTCCTTCCAGAGATACCCAGGGAATGTTTGAGTCTCTGCCCTGGGGAGATGGTGCTGGGGTGGGAGGAGGAAGGATGAAAACTGTTCTTCCAGTTGATGCTGATGCCTCAGGGATGGACAAACTCCTTTCTACCCCATGCTGAGGGTGATTTCTGTGGGTTTTGCATCATTGGGGTGTGGGGCTTTGGTCTGTGTTCAGTTATCCTCATCCTGGTGTGTGGTGCAGGCTGCCCAGAGAAGCTGTGGCTGCCCCTGGATCCCTGGAAGTGTCCAAGGCCAGGCTGGACAGGGCTTGGAGGAACCTGGGATAGTGGAAGGTGGGGCAGGGGGGGGAATGAGATTATTTTTCAGGTTCCTTTCAACCCAAACCATTCTGTGATTCCAAGATTCTGTCATGTTGGCCAAAATCTTTGCTCTGGGTCACCCACAGATTGCTCTGGCTGCAGCAATTTCCTCCTGCTCAGAAATGCATCAAGAAAATTTCTGGGGAATGCTCTGTAAGGGCTCTGTAATATGGATTAATTTGGGATAATTTTCCTTATCCTCAGGAATTTAAAACCAAACCACAGGCTATAATTTTCAAGGGAGGGAATGAAACAATGAAAAATGGAGGGAGGGAAGCAGGGAGTTCATGAGAGAAGGAGGGAAGGAGGGAAGCAATTAAGTCAAAGATTCTAAACAGGGAGGGTGCATTTGTCTCCATAACATCTCACAGACATTAATGATAAAGCTGCAGATATGGAAAATTTATCAGCAGTGAAGAGGGAAGGAACAGAAACAGGTTCCTCTGCACCCCTATGGACGGTGCAAAGTAAAAATGACAGAAGGTGGCACTGCTTTAAAGTATTTAAATCTCTTCATCCTTGTTAAAGCAAAAAAGAAAGTCTCTCGCTATCATAAAACATTTCCTCAACTATTAAGATTCTCCAGTTGTTAATTCATTAAAAAGTAACTCTATATGATGTCTGGAAACAGCAAACCTTTACACATTGTTTCCTCAGGTCCACTTTGACAAGAGAGGCTGAGTGATCTTGTGGATAAATGCCAGACCTTTATTCAGCTTTATTCAGCCTGATGCTTCATGAGTTTTGCCCCCAGTATTTCCTAATTAGCCTAATTCTGCTCTGGGTGAGCCAAACCCTGTCCACAGCTGGCTGGGACCAAAGTGCAGTGATCTTGCCATTCTCATTCTTCGTGTGGATTCCATAATTTTGCCCTATTTGTGTTTAGAGGCACTTCTGGACTAAAATGTTACGGTGCAGCTGCAGCTATTAAGATTTGCAGCCTGGGAATGCTTAAAAGTTAGAAGTTTGTCTCCATAGAGAGCAATATCCCCAGATTTGAGGGTCAGAACATCCTTTATGCCTCATCATCAGAAGGAACTGCTGGCCCTGCATTGGAATTCTCTTTGTTGAGTTTTCTTTCCTTTTTGGTAAAAAAGAAAAAACCAAAAAGCAAAAACAAACCAAAAAAAAAAACCAAACAAGAAACAAAACAAAAAAACTAAACCAAACCTTTTTTCCTGTGCAGCAAGGCAGAAAAGCAAAATAAATAAAATCAGACCAAAACACACCAAACCACCCCCAAAAACCCCACAAAATCTAAATCTCTAGTGCTGCACTAAGCTCTAGGAGGGCTGCTCTAAGGACAGAGCTGACATGCACAGGGACAAGAGAAAGATGAGGAGAATCCCTAAGAGGACACACCAGGAGGAGCTGTTTTTCTCCAGGAAATCTTTGCTCTGGCTGACTTCAGACCTGCAAGGATTTAACTGAGGCAATAACAAACCTTGAATCCTTTTCCCGGCTGCTGTTCACTGACCTGAGCAGAGATATCAATGAGTTTGGGGAGATTCAGTCGGCTTCCTTCTTCTGTCTTCAGGAAATCCAGCAAACACCCTGCAGAAGAAGAGAGACTGCTCTAACTCTTCTGAATAATCTATAAATTTGTTTCTCCTGGTGCTTCTCTGAATATATACAACAAATCTGCCTCCATCCTAGAAAAAATCCCAAGAACTACAATAGGAGTCCACTGGAGCATCTTCCATTAGGAAAGATCCCAAAAAGCCCAAATTTTCCTCTGTTTTGCACAGATCTGTAGCAAACTGCTGGTTATTCATCACTCAAAGTGTCATAGACAAGAGGGGCCAAAAAAAGGGACAATTTCACCATGAGGGGAGCAAAAACCCGAAACAAACTTCCAATGAGAACAATGGAGAGGAGAATTTTAAACACTCTTCAAAGGGAGCACCACCACCTTGTGAAGTAGCTTTTGAGGCCTTTTTTCATCACCCAGAAGGTTCTTTTCTGTATTATCAACAAACTTTTGGGTCACTTAGACCTTCTGCTCGCAGATTTGGTACAAACCCCTCCTGCCCACCCCATAATGCTGGCCAGCTCGAGGATCTGGTTTTGCAGAAGCCCAGCAAGGAGCTCCAGGAGGGTTTTTACCATTGGCCATGTACTCTGTGACGATGTAGATGGGCTGCTTGGTGACCACAGCGTACAACCGGACCAGTTTGTTGTGCTGGAGCTTCTTCATCAGGTTTGCCTCTGCCAGGAAGGCGTCAGGATCCATGCTGCCCTCCTTCATGGTCTTCACAGCCACCTTGATGTTGTTCTTGTAGTAGCCTGCAGAGAGAGAACGGTGCTTTGAGGAATTTTGGGCTCTCTGCAGGCTCTGTGGGGTTGTGCAACAAGGAGAAGAGCTCATGGAGCAGAAAACCACGGGAACAGCTTGAATCCCTCCTAAAGAAACAAGTGGTAAATCCCAGTGCCAGCAGGTGTGAGAATGGACATTCATGGTGATGCCTGAAGGATTTTCGGCTTCTATTTTTCGTGTTTCTGTAGTTTCGGTGTGTAGCTCTAGGCTCCATATAGAATGCTAAAAACCTCTGTTCCCAGCATTTTAGACAAAAAAATTCCTCTCAGCTGGAAAATCCAAGGACACTTTGCTGCCTCAGAGCCCCAAAATATGCAAACAGTGAACTGGGGGGAGCNGAGCCCCAAAATATGTAAACAGTGAATTGGGGGGAGCAAGCTTGGGGTGGTTGACATCATCACCTGAAGGTGTAATTAGAGAATTGAGGCCAGATATGTTAATAAGACAGAACTTATAAAATGTGAAGAACTCGTCATCCATTGTGGGTGTAGCCTATCGAGTGGGCTCTGTCTGCCCTAAAGGTACCTCAAAGGCCTTTAATAAATTAATCTGCTTTTTATTCTCCTAACTTTGTCTGGCTTCTGTTTCAGGTAAGCCTGTTTCAGGCGTCAGTGGCACAGCTGTCAATCCATGAGGCTGTGTCAGGGATCGTCCCTGCAATCAGCCCATCCTCGCAAAACCCTCCCAGACCCTTTCTGTGCAAAATCCCTGGGGCTTCCCCCAGCTGGGCTCTCAGATAATCCAAATGCCATCCCAAAAGCAGGGCTGTGCAGCCAGGACAGGAACTCAGCCTGGTCCTGGCCACAATCTCGATTTCCAAGGCAAACAGCAACCACAAAGAGCGCGGCTAAGGAAGCCGAGCTCCCCCCACTTCCCCTCCCGCTGATTAGCAGTGGGCAGGACGGCACGAGGGATGGAGATCTGGGGTATAAAGTGGAAAAAGCAGGAAAATGTCATCCAGGTACTCTGCTGGGTGTAATTTATAGTCCCACAGCTGTGCCCAGGATTCTCAGGAGGAATGGGTGCATATCCCATAAATAGTCACTTCAACACCCAGCCCCTGTGAAACCCTGGTTCAACCACAGATCTGTGCAAACATGAGCTGTTCATCCTTCTCCTTCCCAGGAATCCTGCAGCTACTGCAGTGTGTGTACCCATAAATATGTGTTCATCCTTAAGGATCCCCACTCCCAGAAAAGGAAAAAGGGCTTTCCATCTCGTCTCTTTATATCTTTCTTTCCTGCAATGGGGGGGAATTCCACTTACCCATCCACACTTCCCCAAACTGCCCGCTGCCCAGCTTCTTCACAAGCTTCAGGGACTCCCGAGGGATCTCCCACTCATCCCGTGCCCAGGGTCTCTGGGGAACCAGGGACGTGCAGGGAGCTGTGAGGCGCTGGCACAGCCCATCCCCTTTCTCTGGATGAGGACAAAGCACAGAACAGTTCAGAGGGATGGCAGGGAAAATGTCCTCTTTCATCCACACATGCCAGGAAAAATCAACCCGTGGGAAACGTTCACAACCGCACAGGGAAGTGGAGGAGTCCCCAGCCCTGGAGGGATTTAAAAGCCACGGGGACGCGGCACTTGGGGACATGAGTTAGTGGTGGCCTTGGCCGTGTCTTGGACTCAATGGCCTTATAGGGCTTTTCCAACCTTAATAATTCTCTGATTCCATGAAATGTTTCAGCCACAGGGATCCAGGCACCCAAAATAGACCAAATGAAAGGAAAAAGCTCCAAGGGAGCCATAGAGGAGCAAATTGTCCTGCCCAGTTAGTCCAAACCTCACTTCCCACACATCCCTCCTGCATAACCTGACAGCATTCACCTCTTTCCTTTCCTGATGGGAGACACTCCCTGATTTTAGGGCTGTGGGCAGAACTCACCCTTGCAACTCCCCAGGATGGAAACCATGACATGGGTTCTGGTTGTAGGAGCTCACCTGGCCCACGAGAGTGGGCTGTGGTGTCTCCCAAGCCTGTTCCCCCTCTGTCCCTGCTCTCTTCCAGGACACAAATCCATGCGGAAAGGCAAACCACTCACGGCTGTAATGATGGATGAGCTCTGGCAGGCTGGAGAAAGTCATCCTGGGCGAGATGTAATACCCCCCTCCATCCAGGGAGCGGATCCTGTAGTGTTTGATGACGTCCCCATGGACAGAGTTGGAGTCTCTCACTGACAGGGAATAGGAATCTGGAGGAGCAGAGGGAGCTGTGAGGACAAACTGCACCCAAACTGCCTCAAAGCCCCAGGATATGTAAACAACAGTGAATTGGGGGCAGCAAACTTGGAGTAATGACATCACTACCTGAAGCTGCAGTTGGAGGATTAAAGCTTGATATGTACACAGATAGAATTTATAAAGTAAGAAGAACGCATGACTCAGTGTCCATTTTGGTTGTAGCCTCTCGAGTAGGCTCTGTCTGCCCTAAATGCACCTTGAAGACCCTTCAATAAATTTATCTGCTTTTTATTCTCCTAATTCCATCTAGCCTCTGTTTTAGACAAGCCCCCAGGCTTTACAGCTACACAGTTCCCTCTCTCCAAGGCAAGGGGAGAGAATAGAAGTTCATCACAGATTAATTGATCCTGTCCAGACTTCAGTGGGTAAGACCTGCCTGTGCTGTGTCCAACAGCCCCATGGAAGCACTGCAGGAATCAGCAGCACCTCCCCAGGCAGAGAAATCAGATGTTCCCTAGGTCAGGATGGTCTTTCCACAGCTCCACATTCCCATCTGAGCTCTGTCAACCTCTGCATCATGAAATTTGAATGGTTTGGGCAGAAAAGGGCCTGAAATTTCATCCTGTTCCAAGCCCCTGCCATGGGCAGGGACAATTTCCACTATCCCAGATTGCTCCAAGCCCTGTCCAGCCTGGCCTTGGACACTTTCAGGGATCCAGGGGCAGCCACAGCTTCTATGGGAAACCTGGGCCAGGGCCTCATCACCCTCACAGGGAAGAATTTATCCTTGATATTTGATCTAAACTTGTTCTCCTTCAGTTTAAAGCCATTTAAACCCATTTTCCTCTCAATTAAACTTTATGAAACCTGTGCCAAGGCGGGATACAGAGGGGAGTTCAGGAGATTGTTCAGCTGTAACTTGTGACCGTGGCTAAACCACATCTAGAGATTCCCATCTGAAATCTTGTCCCTTTTGGGCTTCACAGGAGCTGCTCAGTGACCAACCACTCCAACCTGCCATTCCTTCCATGAGAATCTGAACCAAGGGGTTGGGGTTTAGTGCACAAAAGCATCACTAGATGTTGCTGCAGAGCAGAACTTCCACTCTGTGTCAGTGTGATTCAATGCAGCTTAGCACTGGGGCTTTTTTCCCTTTGTCTGGATTGGATTTCTGGAGTGAGTTGTTACAAGCCTGCTGGGCTGCTCTAAGTCTAATCTGTCACCTGGGCAGATAAACTGCCCATTTTTGATGTGTTTTTTTAATGAAAAGGCAAGGCTACACATGTTTAAAAGTTTCTGTCTGTCATGTAGGATCATGAAAAGAAGCAGGGCTGTCTACAGCAACTCTGAAACTCTAATCCTGCACGTGAGGGGAAAGTTTATTAACATAAAATCCTCACTGGCTGGTGTTTCTCCATCCCAGCACCAGCAGTTTTCCCTTCACTGTGCCTGAAAACCATTTGCATCTATAAAAAGCAGAAAAAAATCCCACCTCTGTGGATATTTATTCTGTTGCAGTGATCATAAATCTTTACAAGCAGAGTTTGGAAGAATCTAAAGTTTTTCCAAGCACCAGCAATCATTTTGAGGGGACTCCCTGCAGAAACCAGACTACAAGATCTGGTGGCGTAAAGTTCATGGAAAAACCTGGTGGTTTAAATGCAGAGCCAGGGAACCTCAAATTTGAAGCACACAGCTTGACTGGTGATCTTCTCTGCAGAGGAAGCTCTTCTGATTCTTTTTCCTTCACCGTGAATATCAGGCAGAAGACAAATTGAGAATTCCTTTTGGTTTGATCGGTGCTGCAGCTGAACAACTGAGGAACAGCCCTGAAACGTTTTCAGTGTGGTAATAAAACCTCAAGAGAAGGGCAAAGGAACAGCTCTGCTGGCTCCTCTTTGGTACCCACATGGCCCCAAGTTCCAAAATAATGCTACTAAACATCAAGGCCAAAGGCTGGACTTGATAATGTTAGAGGTTTTTTCCACCTAAATGATTCTGTGGTTCTGTGAAGAAGAATATGACCATGATGACAACACCTATAGATCATTCTTATTATTACTACTATTAAAGCCATTACTAACTTCCATTATTGTTGTCGAGGATGATGATGTTGTTTTAATTTCAAAGAGACTGAAATACTGCTCAGGCCACGCTGCAGCCCAGGAGAGCTGGGCTCATATGGCACAAGACCAAGAGGGTGCTTTGCAAGCCTGGGACATGGCTTAGGGTTTGTGTGGGATTTTTACGGGGCAAGGCCTGCTCGAGGAAGGAGCCAAGCGTGGTGTGAAGGCAGCTGCACTGAGGCCAAACAACCCTGCTGAAGGAAATCCAGGAATTGGTGATTCATGTGTCTGCAGGGGGTGTCTGGGGGCTGAGAGGCAGCAGGGAAAAGGACACCTGCCCTCTTTGCCAGGGTGGTTGCACCCAAAATATTTTTCTCCCACAGGATCTCCTTTCCAGACCCCACCAGCCCTTTAAATTTTCCTGCACCTTTTAAAGGGTGACAGGGCCAATCTCTCAGCTGCCTACTGCCAGTGTTAATTTTTACCTTGTCATTAAGCTAATGACTGCATTTCACCCCAAGTCAGTTTAATTTGCTGCAGGGAGTGTGGTGGAGCTTCCCTGTCATTCTCCAGGCCGGTTACTGTTCCCTTGGGAATTGCTGTGCAGAAGCAAAGCACCAAGGCTGGGAAGATTCAATTCTCTGTCACAGAATCCCAGAATGGTTTGGGTTGGAAGGATCTTAAAGCTCATCCCATTCCACCCCCTGCCATGGGCAGAGACACCTTCCACTAAACCAGGCTGCTCCAAGACCCAATGTCCCACCTGGTCCCTGCTCCCAGTGACAGCAGCAAATGAAAATCATTAGGTGGACTGCTAATTGCCCCTGACGATATCCAGGATAGACAAAAGGAGTTCTTGCTCCTCAGCCACAAGGGACATTTGCCTGTTCTGCCATCCTCCATCGCATCCTGGCACAGATCTGGTAAAGAGTCCAGAGTACAACATTTATGGAACAATTTCTTCATCAAAAGGTTGACCAGCCCTAGCACAGCTGCCCAGGGCAGCAGGAGAGTTCCCATCCCCAGAAGGGTTAAAAGCCTTGTGGATGTGGCACTTGGGGACATGGGTCACTGGTGGCATTTCCTGCTCCTATGGTTCTCAGCAGCCCTTAAATCCTTCCCGATGGGAATCGCAGGAGCTCAGCTGGATGCAGGGGCTGAGCTCAGTGAGGACCCTCCTGCTGGGAGCAGAAATGCAGAAATCCTGCTGGGATGCAGGAGCCTGTGACTCGGCACAGCTGGGGAATGTGTTCCTGCAGCTTTTGGAATGATTATTACTTCAGGGGGACTTTGTTTATTTGCAGCATCTCCAGCAATGACAGTGCTCTGCCCGTGATTTCACTGCCGGCCTGCTTCCCGCACTGCCCCCGTCTTCCCAGGATGCTGAATGTGCCTTTCATGGACTCTCTGAAATGTTGACGTCGAAGATTTGCAGTTTCTGCATCTCAAACCATGAGAAAAATGGGACTTGCTTGGAAGAGGCTGGGAATAGGTGCTGCTCTTAGTCAGGGTGCAGAACCCATCCCGGGGTGCAGAACCCATCCCACTCTGCCCGAGACATCCCAGTATGAGAAAACCTCCCAGTTTAAGTCACTAATGGGGATTAGCTCAGCCCAGTGCTCGAACCTGATGGTCAAATTTTGCTGGTGATGTGCAAAGTGAATGAAAATACATGTCATGGGGAAGGAAAACAGATGGATCTGGTTCAGAGCAGAACCGTGGAACCACCATGGGCATCATTTCCTCCATGCTGTAAACGCACGTGATGGCCCAGAGGAAGTAAGGAGAAAAAAGTAGGAAAGAAACAATATGGAACTCCTATGGGACAACTTAACTAACCCCCAGACTCTGCAAATTAATAGCATGGAACAAAGAAATTGAAATTACATGGTTAAATATTATAATTAATAACTATATCCACTGCCCAAGAGAAGTAACCAATGCTCTTTGCCCTTTCCATCCTCATTGGATCATTTCTTCAGAACTCAGTAATGTTCATAGGAAGGAAAGTCGATGAAGTCCATCTATCCTGCTCCAGTCAGTCTCCTTCCAAAAGTTCTGGTTTGTATGAATTTCCCTTGCCACAGACTATCAGGGAAAAGATGTTTCCCCTGGGAAAATGATTTTTTCCAAAATTCTCCATGTTTCTGCTGCAAACAGGAGAAAAAGTCCTTGAAGAGTGTGTAAAATATCTCCATTTGCAAAAAAAAACCCAAAACAAAACAAAAAACCCCAGGCATTTCTTTGGGAAGAAAAGGAAAAGAAAACCCCTAAACTGTTTTCAAAAATCTGCTTATTTGTGCTCCTCTGTCTCTGCCATGAACTCTGGTGGAAGAGCCACTCTTACCAGAGCCAGAACTGCACATTTGAGGGGCATCGTGGGGAAATCTTTGCCCTCCAAACCCTCAGCTCACTCCTAGAGGCTGCTGAAGGTTTTCTAAGCCTGGGCAATAACGAGGAATTACCTTTGTTCCACAGATCTCACCTTTGGTGGTTTCGCTCTCCCGGACAAGGAAAGAGCCAACTTTGTTCCCAGAAGACAACAGCAGCCGTTCAGCATCTTTTCTGCTCAGAGTTCTAAAATACCACCTGAGAAGGAGAAAAGGAGAAATCATTATTTGAAAAGGAAAAGCTCGGGAAAAAAAAGAGTGGAATTCATTCCAGTT
>VZTX01005274.1:0-13428 GCA_013400915.1 Pardalotus punctatus | reverse complement strand
TTTTTTTTTTTTTTTTACCATAACACTATGAAACTGAGAATTATTTTTATCAGCAAATACTGTGTTATATGCTGGAAAGTGTCAGTAATAGAGAGTTTTGGGTAGATTAACATCAGATTTTGGTGCTTTGGGCTTATTCCACAGCCTGGAAATTCAGACAGGGCAGGGAGCAGATGGGATGTGCAGGATCCCATACGCAGAAATTCAGGCTTTGGTTACAAAGGGCTTTTATCTCTCAGCCACATTTCTGTGTACTGCTAAATATTTGCTGAACTCAGGGATGGTTGGGTCCCTCCAAGAGGAGATTGCAGGCAGGATTGATCATTTAGAGCTGAGTGCCATAGAGAAGGAGAACACATGGAAAAAAATTCCACTGCTGTTTGTATTATAGGCAAAATAAACTCCTTTGACTCAAGTCTTTCTTTCCATCTTCCTTGCAGGGAGGCTGCATCATTAAAAACCCACACTGTGAGTCTGGGCACTGTCCTGTTAAATTGTTAAATTGTTGGTCCCTGGCACATCCAAGACCTGGATCAATGCACCTCATCCAGAGATTCCCAGTTTATATATGGATATTCTCTTGGAGTGTGAAGAGGTGTAACACCATTTGTGTGGGTGGAGTGGCCCAATGGCACCAGAGAGTGGTCCCTGGCACTGCCACCATAACCTTTATGTTGCCCCCCCAAAATCCCTGTTTTCCACAGTGGGTGTGATGCGTTGATGGGCTTACCTAAAACAGAGGTTAGACACAGTTAAGAGAATAAAAATCAGTTAAATTTATTGAAGGGCCTTCAAGGTGCATTTAGGGCAGACAAAGCCCACTCAAGGGGCTACACCCAAAATGGACCCTGGGTCACGAGTTTTTCTTACTTTATAAGTTCTGTCCATTTGCATACCAAGCTTTAATCTTCCAATTACAGCTTCAGATAATGATGTCAATTTCTCCAAATTTGCTCCCCCCAATTCGCTGTTGTTTATATATCTTGGGGCCTGAGACAGCAAGATGTCCTTGAGGTTTGAGCTTAGAGGGGAATTGTTCTGTCTAAAAATGCTGGGATCAGGATATTATACATGAAAAATAGAGAAGGTAAAACCCTAAGGCATCAGATGCAATCAATAGGACAAGAACCTTCGCCAACTTTCCAATAAAAACCTCATCCTCCCTTTCCACACCAATACGATGCTTAAAACTTGTCCTGAGCTTTTGGGCGGCGTTGTTTGGGATGAGGAAAGACCTCCTGCCATCCACCCCAGCAGTGACATCTTCCTGCCATCCAGTAACGCTCATCCTGGGGTTTGTTGAGATTCAGGGCACTGCACCCGTGTTCCCCACTCCAAAGCTTTCCCACTTACTTTTCCTCTTCCAAACTGTCCACTTGTGCCACGAAGTTGCTGGGGATGTATCCTTTCCTCCCAGTGCTCAGGGACTTTGCCAGCCACCAGTCCCCCTCGCTGCAAAGGGAGCACAGGAAAAGATGTGAGTGGCCCAGAGCTGAGGCTGTGAGGACATGGATTGGAGGGTTTGAGCACTGCAGATGGATTAGGACTCCTTCATCCACTCTGCAGTTCCCTCTGGATTCCCTAGGACCAAAACCAGGTTGAAGGCTGTTGGTGCTTCAGGGACTTGTGGAGGTGACAGAGGGGTTCCATGAATGAGGGGTGACCACAGACCCAAACCTGTGCTACACACCTCAAGTGGGAGGAGGAAATCTGGGTCACGGGGTTTATTTTGTCTCTTGAACAGGGGCATTGAGTGTCCTTTTTGCTTCTTCATCTTCCAGACACCCCACTTTGCTCTTCCACTGCTGACTGAGCCACCAGCCATGACCCAAAGCCATCCCCATGCAGGGAATTCTCCATCTCCTGGTCCCACAGGTCTCAGCCCATGGCACCCGGGTGAGAAATGTCACCTCTGGAGGTCACCTCAAAGAGCAGCCAAGGATGGAGCAGCCCGACAGGGTCTGGGGACCCCAAGCCCGCCTCTGCCCTGTTGTGGACTGGGCCTCTTCTGCGGTGAGTTTGAGAAGTTGAAATGAAACCTCACGTCTCTGGCTCAGCTCTGTCCTTTCCTCTGACTACACCCAACCCACATCCTTTGCAGAAGCACAATCAGCACAAACACAGGACAGGAGCTGGGGCTATTTTTGTTGTTTTTATTTGTGCTACTTCTGCACCCACAGGCCCTGACAGCAAAGAAGGTCCCATGGCCACCCAGGCAGGGACAATACCCAGCCCCAGAGTATCTGTGAGCCACGGCAATGTCACCGTGCAGAGGTGGCACCCACAGCCACACTCTGGAGCAAAGCCAAGGCACAGGCTCGGCTCTGGTCAGCTGCAAAGTGGTGGCTGACCCCAAGGTCCCCCCTTTCTCAGCCTCCCTGTGCTCATCTTTGAACTTCCTTAGGGCAGCAGGTCACTTACTTGGAGAGGACCTGGAGTTTCTCCCCCTTGACCAGCTCCAGGTCACGGTCACTTGAGGCAGGAAAATCGTACAGTGCAACCACAAACAAGTGATCTGAAAGAAGAATTAAATCCTTTGGATCCAGATGGTTCCTTAAAGGGGGGTGATGCATACCTGGGTGTATGGTGGGGCATTTCAGCCCCTAAACATGAGGATCTGTCACCCTCCCACCCCCAAGTCTAACCTTCCCACCTTCCCTGCTCACCACAACCTCTGCTCACGGATTAACACTGATTTAACAATGCATTTCCTGTGTATGTATTTTTAAAACACTGCAGAACCCCCTCCCATCCACAAAACCCAGAGTGTCAACAAGAAAAAGGGGTTTGTGTGGAATTAGAAGGGTCATTAATAACCTGTCAGAGTTCAGCCTGAGTTTTACACAGTGGTAAATGAAAACTGCTATAGCAACATTTCCCAGGGTGGCCATGGAACTTGACTCAAAATGATGAGGGGCTTTTGATTAAAAAGAAGTATGAAGTAATTTCAGTTTCTGTTATTTGAGCCCATTTCTAGGATTTAACTCACCCTGGGCTCCTGGGCTGTGGCCTGTGCTCTGGGCTCACCCAGTCTCTTGCCATCCCTCCCTCTTGCACTCGATTCCTCACAGATCATAGAATGAATCACAGAATCACAGAACGGTTTGGGTTGGAAGGGACCTTAAAGATCATCCAGTTCCACCCCCTGCCATGGGCAGGGACACCTTCCACTATCCCAGGCTACTCCAAGCCCTGTCCAACCTTGGACACTTCCAGGGATCCAGGGGCAGCCACAGCTTCTCTGGGCAGCCTGTGCCAGAGCCTGACCTCCCTCACAGGGAAGAATTTCTTCCTCACATCCAACTCAAACCTGCCCTCTGCCAGTTTAAAACTGTAGCCCCTTGCCCTGTCACTCTCTGCTCATATAAAAAAATCCCCCTCTCTCCTTTTTCTGAGCCTTGTCCTCACAGCACGATGCTCTGACGGAGCCAGGGGCAGATCCCTGTGGGATGGAGCTGAATCTCTTGGTTTGCATGCCCGGGTGGTACCGGGGCTGCTCTCGGGGAAGTTGTGCAACCCTTCCCCTGTGCTCTGCTGGAGCTGCTGAAGCAGAACAGAGCAGCTTTTTTGGGGCAGACCAAACTTTATAAAAAGGATCAGAACATGCACAGGACCATAGAAATCAAACCAAAACACAGTGGTGAAAAAGAAAAGGAGGATGAGGAGAGAAAGGAGGAGAAGGAGAAAGAGAAGGAGAAGGAGAAGGAGAAGGAGAAGGAGAAGGAGAAGGAGAAGGAGAAGGAGAAGGAGGAGTTAAAGAAGAAAAGAAGAAGACAAAAATGAATAAGTAGGAGAAGAAGAATGAGAATAAGGAGAAGGGGAAAAACAGGATAAAAAGAAAACTATAATTTAAAGTAAAAATAAAAGGAAAAATTAAAAAAATAATAATAAGAGAAAAAAAGAAAAAGAAAAAGAAAAAGAAAAAGAAAAAGAAAAAGAAAAAGAAAAAGAAAAAGAAAAGGAAAAAGAAAAAGAAAAAGAAAAAGAAAAAGGGAAAAAGGAAAAGGAAAAGAAAAAATGGAAAATAAAAAGAAAAAAGGAAAAAGAATGGAGCTGTGTTATAGCAAGGCTTCAGCTTGTGCTCAGCCTAATTAATGCACCGAGAGCGATGGACAGCCTATTATTAGCATTTTTCAAAACAGCCTGTCAAGCCACTGTCTCTGGGTGACCTTTTCAAATAATGCCACCAGCAAGAGGGCCAGACTGGCCCTTTGTCATCGCAAGATAACAGTGTCTCTGGGGCAACTTGGGGTTTGTGTCTGTGCAAGGCTGGCTGCTGCTCCGACGGCAATTTGTTAGGGAGGAGAAAGGGTCAGCGTGGGAGGAAAGGCAGCTCTGGAAAGCAAAGCCCTGAGCAGCTCCCTTCAGGCTTTTGAGAAGGAAATCGGAGATCCATGAGAGGTTCCAGCGGAGCCTCTCTCCCAGGATGGGAAAAGGATGATCAGTCACAAGGGAGAATGCTTTGAAGTCTGAAAATAGCTGGCACGGTTGGGGGCTTCCCCTTGAGGGATCTCGAATTAGCAATGCACCCAAACTCTGTCTGCCTCCTTGAGAAAGTTGTTATCACACATCTGCTCTGACATGAAAGGGTTTGGGGCATGGGCTTCCTGCAAGGTGTCCACAACCAGCCTGTGATCCCCACACACCCTCCCGGTCCTCTTGAAAGAGAAATAATGCAGTGATCACACTCGTGCTTTGCAAAATCGGAGCAAAAGTGTAAATATGTTCAAGCCGAGTGGCTGTGTACTGCAGAAAATGAAAATGGAGTTTTGATCTTGAAGCAACTGACGTAAGTGAAAATAAATGAAATTAAAAAGAGTAAATATGGCAAGGAGAAAAAGGGTTTGTGTGCTGAAAAAAAGTACTCTATCACCTCTTATCCCAAAATAGGCGCTGAGAACAGTGCACACTAAAAATGAGCCAGAAGAAAAGCTCTCTCTGCCCGAGCCAGCAGCAGTTGCCATCTGATGACGAAAGGGACTCTTCCTGTCTCTGGCTCTATCACCCCATAAGAAACACATGGATAACACTGCTTTGGCCTGTTTGATCCACTCAGGCCAGGAGGAATTTTGATTGGGAGCCAAACACATCCTGGCTCAGAGCTGCTGTCAGGAAAATCTGATACAAGCAGGGTTTGCAGGGGCTGAGTCCCAGTTTGTTGGCTCAGGAGAAATGATTCAACACTGCCCTGTCTCGAATGGAGCTGTCTCACAGCCACAAAGCCAGGCTGAGAGGTGCCAGCGTGCCCCAGAGGATCATCCATTGGTTTAAAGTCCTTTTGGGATGGTCATGGTGTAAGTGACAACTTGCAGGACACGTGGCCAGCTGGGTGCACTGAGCTGTGGGTTACTGCTGCTGGAAATGGGGTCAGCTTTCTGTTCCAGCCTGGCATGGGCTGGTTGCAATCACCGAATCCTAAACTTGGAAAAGACCTCTCAGGTTGTCAAGTCCAAGCATTAACCCAGCACTGCCAAGGCCACCACTAAACCATGTCCCCAAGAACCACATCCACATGGCTTTTAAATCCCTCCAGCAATGGGGACTCCATTGCCTGCGCAGTCAGTGCCAAAGGTTGATAACAATTTTCTGTGGAGAGATTTTTCCTAATATCCAGTTTAACCTTTTCCTGGTACAACTTGAAGCCATCTCCTCCCATCCTTTCACTTCTTACCTGGGAGCAGAGCCTGACCCCCACCTGGCTATAATCTCTTTTCAGGGAGTTGTGCAGAGCCAGAAGGTTCCCCTTGAGCCTCCTTTTCTCCAGGCTGAGCCCCCCCAGCTCCCTCAGCTCCTTCTCAGATGTGCTCCAGATCAAGGTAAACACTTTCAATGAGAAGTTTTAATTTCTCATTGAAAATTTGGCCATTTCAGTAGGAACAATCCCTCCTTTTCCCACTTCAGCTCAAACCCACATTTCTGACAGCATTCCTTTCAAAGTCAAAGCCACATTCTAGGAGAAACAATAAAAACTATCAAGAATTTTGGCATTAACTTTGCGATGCCTCAAAAGACCTCAGGTTCCAGAGCCTGCTAAGCTCCCACCCCCTGAAACTCAGTCCTATTCATATTTTGGTCAGCAAAAAGCAAATGAAGAGGTGGAAGAAGTTGTGGTTCCTCATCAGAAGAAACAACTTCACAGAGAGATCGACCCCTTGTGCTGAAATGAAGAGGTAGAAGAAGTTGTGGTTCCTCATCAGAAGAAACAACTTCACAGAGAGATCGACCCCTTGTGCTGTAGCAGATTATTAAAATGCCAACTCTTTCCATCAGTGGGATTTAAATCCAGCTGTGAGCAGCTGGCAGGGCAAGGGCAGGGGTTATTCTACCTATTTTCTATGTCTTACCCATCCAATGCAAGCAACAGCAGCTGTAGCCGTGGGGTTGTTTGGTTTGGAGTCCACCATGGACCAGGACTTTGCTGTGCCGGGGGATTTGGGGGTTCGGACTTAAAATTTTGACTCCACAGAGACCTAAAACCAACCTTAAAAATTTTGTAATTGCTCTGAGAATGGTGTTAAAAAGAATGGGAAGCTCACACCATGGAAGAACCACTCCAAGTGAAAGGAGAATTGGTGACACCCCACGAACCACATTGAATCCAGAGTCCTGCACCCTTTGACTGCCTTTGTGTTATTTCCATGAGGATAAATAAAATCACGGGGAATGAGGCTTTTATTAAAAATAAATAAATAATTTCTGAGACAGGGGTGTGAAAGCTGGAAAGTGTGAAACAATTTCAACAACTCTGAGATTAGAAAAAAAAAATCATTCAAAATGCAAGGAGAGCAAAAAAAAACCCCACAAAAATTGAAAAAACAAGGAGAAAAAGGGGTCGATTTTACATTACATGCCACACTCCCACAGCCAATAATTTTCCATAATTGAATTTTAAGTGCTCCCACAGGATTTAATTAATCTCTTTGAATTTTTTTTTAAGATATTATGTGATTGCCTGGATATTGTGCTTTCTCTTTCAATTCACTTCAATTGCTGTCATTTAGGAGAAGACCTCTGGTATCAAGTATCTTGCATGGTTCTTATCAGCCCATTTTGCCACACAGGGCAGAGTCAGATGTACCATCATTTTGGGAAACTCAGCCACTGGCAGAGAAAAATAGGAAGCTTCCCAGACTGTCAGTATGAATATTCCTCTAGAACTGGAACTGAATCTAATGAACAAAATTATTTTTGAGAGCTGAAAATGGCTAATATGGTACTTAATCCATTTTTTAGCATCTTTCCACTTCTGCCTTTGGGCATGAAGGAGAAGTAAAAGCCGCCTCCCTGATCACAATTTCTGCTGCGAGCCTGACCAGAGTGAGAAAAAACCTGCAAGAAAAACCTTGTGATAAAATCCCTGTGACAAAAATCCAGTGAAAAAACTGTCAATCTCTGCTCAGCTGGGAAGGTAGGAGAGCACGGCCACTTGGAAATGTGCCATGAAAACAATTTTGCAAGAGAAAATGTGGTTTCTGGTAAAATGGTATTTCCGCAGAAATGCACCTCAGTGGTTGAGGAACTTCACCTCCCACAAATTTCATTTCCATAACAGATGCCAAATTTGGAGAACATTTTGGCCTTGCAGGAGTTCCTACGCCTGGCCCATGGCAGAGACCCTGCATCACCATCCACGAGATCCAAGAAAACCTAACTCTGTCATTCCACCCATCCCATTATTCACCATCCCCCTTTTTTCTTCCCTCCTGCCCTGTCTCCCCTAATCCTACACTTCAATCCACGTGAAGAACTTCTATGTGCTGCTGCCTCTTCCAAGCTTCCTCCATTTTCCCCCCTTCTTCCAATTATCTCTCCCTCACTCTGTCCTTAATCTGCAGAACTTCTTTGACAGAAATACACACTAGGCAGAGGAGCAGAGGGCTCCCTGCTAAAAGACAATAATCTCCAAACACCATCTGTGACCCGCAGATAATTGCAGAGGTGGATGAAGCCAACAGACCGTCTCCAGGCAGGGGCTCTGTGTATCCTTATTTTATGCTCTTTCCTTTCTTCTCCTACTCTTTGTAGCCTCTCTGGGCTCTCTTATGCCTGCTATTTCCTCTGAAATTTTCGGCTGGTTGCATAAAGCATCCCTGACTTCTTACGCAGCAGACGGGGCAGAGAAATCTCACACAGCTCAAGTCTCAGATGTCCCTTTGTTCCCCCAATCCTGGAATCACGGAATTGGAAGCGACCTTAGAGATCACCTAGTTCCAAAGGAGAGGGAGTGCTTTTCCCTCTCGCTTTCTTTGATGAGCAGGGGAAAATTGGCAGCTGCAAACACTTGGTGATGTAAACTGAGTTTTCTGAAGCACTCTGATAAACTCCCCGCCTGGCAGTGTTGCAGATATGGAAACCACACGCCTGTGACGTGATGGCTCATTCTCATTTGGGGACCACCACCCTGCAAAACCCCACCGGGAGGCAAAGAAAACAAAATCTTACCTTGTGCAGAGGCTTGGTTTAGATGAGGGCTGTTGATAACTTGTCTCCCCTGTGATAGAAATAGAAAGGAAAAAGGAGATATTTATTACTTTGCTGTGTTTCAGGAAGAACTGATTTCAGCCTCACAGACGAGTGGGAGTCTGGTCCAGAGACCACTGCAGTCACTCAGCAGCCCCTGTGTCTGGCTCCACAAGTGTTGTGATGGCTTTAGCACAATTTTGCCGTGAGGTGTTTGTAGCTGTCTTAACAGAAAGCTGGAATAACCCTTGGCTTCCCTCTGAGTCAAAGCATAAATCTGCTGCCCACTCATTTGGACCCTGGTCCATCCAACCCCTGTTCACCGATGCCAGATTTTGGATTAACAGGGGATATGAATGGTCCAAGTGAGAAATGGCAATTGTAGGATTACTTCAAGCAGAAAAGCAGAGATATTGCCTGTCATAATTGTCCCAAGTCTCATGGAATATCTTTTGCTCAAAAAACAGGAAATGACTGTGACAGCAATTTAATCAGACAACTGTAGAAATCATAGAACATTTGATGGTCTTTGTGGACATTCAGTCAGGATATTCTGTGATTCAGTGATTCTGTGATTCCTAAATTTGAAGGGATCCACGAGGATCATTGATCCAACCCCTGGCCCTGCACAGACACCCCAACAATCCCGCCCTGTGCATCCCTGAGTGCGTTGTCCAAACACTCCTGGAGCTCTGGCAGCCTTGGGGTTGTGTCCATTCCCTGGGGAGCTATTCAGTGCCCAGCACCCTCTGGGGGAAGAATCTTTCCCTGATATCCACCCTAAACCTCCCTGACCCGGCTCCAGCTGTTCCCTCAGATCCTATCCCCGGCCACAGAGAGCAGAGATTGGAGCTGCTCCCCCGCTGCCCCTCAGGAGGAAGTTGCAGATGGTGAAATTGAAGACCAGCAGAATGCTGCAACTCATCTAGGCACACTTCTAAAACGCTGACATTGTCCCTGGTTTGGTTTGACCCTGATGCTGGAGCTGGCAAATTGCCCATGGATGATTCCAAATGAGCTGGGATGGAGCCACCTTGTTTTGGGGGATGTTTGAAATCGGCCTCCACCCAACTTCCAGTGACTGTAGGGGGTGTCTGACCGCTACCAGGTATTTTTAAACACTTGCAAAGCAGTGAAATACAGACACAGAATTAAAAATGCCTTGTGTTTTCTGCCTGTACCCCACTTTGACCCCAAATTAGCAGAAGTGTGGGGTGGAAGAGCTGCTCATCCGTTGCCATTTCTCATTTAACTGAAAGAAATTTGGACTTCCTCTGCCATGGGAGGGCTGAGTGCCTGTGGCAAAAAATAATGTGTGGCAGAAGGTGGTCAGTGATACTGTATTTATACTGATAGTGGCTCCTCTCCAGTGAGCTGGAGAGAATGAAATTTAGGAAAATAACATCTTCTTGGTCGATCTGACATCTGCTGTCATGAAAACTGGACTGAATAGCCATGGGAGGCTCAGAAATGAAACTAAAGGAGTGAAAAACATCTCCAGCTGTCATAAAAAGCAATGATTTACAATTCCTCCCCTCTCCCAGGGCTCAAGATGGTTTACACATGAGGGTTGCACCTCAAGTTTCTCTTGTGCTGGATGCAATGCGGGAAGGGGCAAGGAAAGACAAAACAATTTCATGTCCACTGGACAGCAACAGAGGTGAAGGGCCTTGCAAAGTTTAGACGAGGAGTTTGCCATTTGAGGACTCCTAAATCTTGCCCCAGGTCCTTCCTGCTCTGTGTCCATGCTGGCAGAGGCTGTGTGAATTCAAAGGGAGCAGAAGATGCCCAGCATTTCTGATTCTCAGCACAGATTGGCTGCAGACCCTCATCACTGAACCCTTTGAGGACTCGGTGTGGTGAAGTTTCCATTGTGGTTTGCAACTTCAAATCTTAGCCTGAATCTGACCCATCTTGCAAGTCAGCAACATCAGCTTGGGTTGCAAAGTGCTGATGAGAAGATATTTCAAAGTACCAATACACTGTATTTTAGTTTCTTTTAATATACAGAGGTTCCTCAGAGCCCTTCCCACCCCTGTCTAAAAGATACAGTGATCAGCTGGGAGGACCAGGTTGCCCAGAGAAGCTGTGGCTGCCCCTGGATCCCCAGAAGTACCCAAGGCCAGGCTGGACAAGGCTCGGAACAACCTGGGGTAGTGGAAGATGTCCCTGCCTATGGCAGGTGGTGGAATGAGGTGATCTTTAAGGTCCCTTCCATCCCAAACAATTCTGTGATTCTAAATATTGCCTACATCAGTTCAAACACCAACTCAGCTATGGGGTGATCCCCAAANCCAAACAATTCTGTGATTCTAAATATTGCCTACATCAGTTCAAACACCAACTTTCCCTGAGGGTGATCCCCAAAGGGCACACAACTGCAGGCTTACCTTGGGTGGGGCAGGGGGAGGTTTGCCCTTCGTTCTTGGGTTGCCTCCAGGAGTGTGTTTCTCATTGGGCATCAGCTGATTTTTGCTGCCAAACAACCCCATCCTGGAAGGAAGAGCAGAAACTGCTTTTCAATGAGACTGCTCTTGGGGAAAGGAGCAGGCACCGAGGGACAAAACAGTCTTTGCACTCATGAAGAACAAGCTGGAGAAGATCAGAATTCAGGATGATGGGACAGTGAAGAGAAGAGTCTAAAACCATCCTGGCTGCACTCCTCCTGCTACCTTGGACCTTGTGAACCCCATGGTTTCTGTTCCCACATGACTCTGGTGTTTCACACTTTGCAAATGAGATTCAGACAGGCACTGTAAGTCACCAGAGGGGGAAAAAAGGCACTAACGACTATTTTGGATATGTCTTTCCAACACAGAGATCCCCAGCTAATATTGAACTTGTTCCAGAGCCAGGTGATGCCGGAGGGATGGAGATGGGACACTGGATTTATGAATAACTCTGTGCTGAGCTGTTCAGCTGCACCAGGGCTTCAGGAGGGTCACACAGTCCCTGGCCCCAGAACAAGTCACCTCAGGCTGCTCAGAACTTTCTGCAGCTCGTGTCCCTCCCACGCAGCAAGGACCGTGTGCGGATGTGGCTGTGCCCTGCACGGAACCAGTCCCGCTATTCCTCACGTTTCAGCAGCACAGACTCACACTTGGTCTGTCCAGGAAGCCACAGGACCTCTTTGACCCTTTGGAATACTGTAAGAAGTTTAAAGAACATGGTTTAGCTTGTATCCATCCTGCCTGTAAAATATGGGATAAGGGCTTCTCTCATCCATGTGCAATGCTCTTTTTTCTTTTTTTGGTGTGCTCTGGGTCCTCACAAGGTGTGGCTCTCCCAGAAATCACAGACTGGGTTTCCCTACACCATATGCATGTCCCAGACCTCCTGGACACCTCAAGGATCACCAGACACAAATGAATCAAACCTTTTCCACAGATCATCATCTGGTCCACATTAAAGTTTCCAAACTCGGGCTTGAGGACTGTTTGACTTTCGTCCTAGAAATGTAATTTCAGCTCCGGTCAGGAATTCAAGGATAATAATGGGTCTGGGTAGCCAAAATGGCCAAACTCTGCTTGGAGCCTCAAAAATGAAGAAGCAGATGAAGTCAGCATTACTGAAGTGCAACATCCAGTGCCAAAGTCTGCCCCAGCCCCTGCTTTGAACCAAAGGCATTGGAAGGTGTGGGCTACATGCCCAAAAAACCTAAAATCCAAACCCTGAATACTCGTATGTGTGCAAAGACATATTGACTCCTATTCTTGCCAAAATACCTCAGAGTCTGCAGTGATCATGGGGGATCAGGGACCTCAGGTCCAGGGACATCCCCCAAATGTCAGTCTGGCACTGTGTTGGGGCAGTCAGACTCCAAATGGTGTGCTCAGAAAAGCTCTCAGCAAACCAGACTCACAGGGAAAAAATATTCCAGTAAAAGCAACTTTTTTTTTTGCTTTCTAGCACGTATCTAATATTTCAAAATCTGGGACTCTGAAATGAGGTTTCTACTGGAGCCATCACAATATTTTACGGTGTTATTTTTTTAAAATGTCTTCTCCCTTCTGCCTCATTTTTATTATCACTGATAAAGAGAAAAATGAAAGGAATTGGTGAGCTATTTCAGGATAGTCAAATATACATTCCCCCTCCCCAATCAGAATCAGAACTTTTCCGTCTCTGAGATTTCCTTTGACCTGAGTTTACAGATGGCCCATCCATCTGTCCCCAGGCCTCAGCTCTGCTCCAGGCACTGACAGCACGGTCGGAGGGGGAGTTTCACCTATTAAATCAACCAAAGCAGTTCCTGCAGAAATTTTATTTTCATTTGGCTGCCTCCAGGTCGCACTGGGGCTTGCTCTGCTTGGCAGATCTGATGGTGATGCAATGGCACATGATTTATTAGGGGAACTTTTCCTGCTCCTCCGCTCACAACTTTGAGCCAGGATTTCAGATTCTGAATGGTGTTTTTTGCCATGAGAGTGTCTGGAATTTTCTTTTTATACAGAGAACAGCCAGGTATGATTTTAAGTCAAGGCTGGATGATGGACAAGTTTTACATATCACTCATTACCCACTGTGAAAGACAGAAAATCCACCTACATGTCTGGACATCAATCTGGGGTCCTTGTTATGGTCTTACTGGAAAATCCTGGGATCTTTTAAATACTCCACTCCCAAATGAGAGATAATGTGGGCAATATCCATATTTTCAGCAGATTTCGGGAAGATGAGATAGAGCACAAGTCAGCAATATGATTTGACTGCCCATCATGTCACCAGGATGACCTTATGAGAGCATTGATGTGACTTCTATGGGATCATGGATCCTTCTTTTGGGGTTTTCAGTTGCTCTCAATGCGTGATGGCAATGAAAGATATTTGGGTCTTCAAATATCTCCTCCTACACACATCCTCCCTCTCCCCTTCCGCTCTATCTCAGGCAGCATAGTTCATCCTAACGTAAGAAAACCAAGTGCTCACATAATTAATGGAATACAAGAAAAATAAAAATAAAAATAA
>VZTX01005270.1:0-10432 GCA_013400915.1 Pardalotus punctatus | reverse complement strand
GCCGCGGGAGGCTGCCGGCGCTGGGGGCGGCAGCGTGGGGGGCTGCCCCCCGCTCCTCCTGGGGAGGTCCGGTCCCTTCGGCCGCTCCGGCCGGGCTGCGTGAGTCCTGCCGGTGGCTCCAGCCGCCCGGATCCCCGTGCTCCTCCTTCACCTTCACGGGCACGGCGGCACAGGGCGGCTCGCCCCCCACGAACACGGGTTTGCGATCCTCGGTGTCCGAGTCGGGGCTGTGGGAGGCGCGGCGCCCGGGCACGGCCGTCCCGCCGCTCTGCTCCGGGTCCGTGTCATTGTCCTGCGCGCCCTCCACCAGCATCTCCCGGCGCATCCGTGACCTGCGGGACACCACCACGGAGGGGTGGCAGTAACCACCCACTGCCCCATCCTGTGGCCTCCACGCGTCTCCAGCCAGAAAAATGGGACAAGATTCCACTCCAGTACCCCCCGTGCTGCTCCCCAGGGCTGCTGCAGGGATGGATCCCACGCTCCAGCAGCCTCCATAAGGCTTTCCCTCCCACATCACGGAGCTCCCGCTCCGGGGTGAGCAGGTGGACGTGAGCACGGAAACCTCTTTAGATGCTCAACATGACTTGGTCAAGGTAGTCAACCCACCCATCTCCAGTGGGTCTGCACCTCCCATCCAGGGAAGAGGGACCAGGAAGGCTGGAAGAAGAGTGGTGACACCCCCTCGGTGGCACAGCACCATCGGACGCCCAAAGCCCGGGAACGGCCGTACCTGTAGTTGTGGAACCAGTTGATGACGGTGTTGGTCTTGAGGTTGAGCTGGAAGGAGAGCAGCTCAATGGTCTGCTGGGAGGGGTAGGGCTCCAGCTGGTAGGCTTTCTTCAGGGCTTCCTTCTCCTCCGGCGCCAGCACCACCCGTGGCTTCTTGATCTGGAGGAGGCTGAGGTCCTGCGGCGGCGCGCTGGGGCTGGCGCACTCGGAGCGGGTGCTGGGGGACTCGCTGTCCGAGCCGGCGCTCATCAGCCCGTAGCGGCGCTTCAGGTAGGCTGGGAGAGAGGACACCCAGCTGGCGCCACTCGGCCCCCAGCCTGGGACCCCCCCTCGGCCAGCGCCCCACACTCAGCAGGGTCGGGTCACCCCGTCCCCTCACCTTTCTTCTCCAGCTTCTTCATGTCGCGCAGCTTCTCCACGTTGTGGGGGTCGTTGAGCCAGAGCTGCATCCGGACAAAGGGCTCCCTCCCCTTCAGGCTCAGCTTGTGCCACGGCTTGGGCCTGGAGAGGAGATCGGACACCGAGCCCTGCGTCAGGCCCAGGATGCTCTCCCCAAACAGCCGCTGGCCTGGCGGAGGAGAAGCAGAGGTGGTTAGAGGGGGTAGAGCAGCGGGACGGGCGCTGCAGTCCCCCTGCAGAGCAGGTGCACCCCATTTCCCGGACAGAATCCTCCCGGAATTCCCTCGAGCACCCCTGGGAAAACATCTGGGTGGGGGGGTTCCATCTACAGCAACTGGGGTGCTGGATCCACACAGTCTCACCAGCAGCTCCCAGAAAACCAGGCGGAGAGAGGGTCCGCACCTAAATTGTTGTCCGTCAAGACCTCCTTGACCTTCTTGGTGATGGAGTAGGTGTCCAGCTCGGGGGACATGGCGACAATCTCCTGGATGCCCACAGGTCCCTGGCTGTTGGGATACGTCTTCCCACCCAGCGCAGGCGTCGAGCGGCTCTCGGGCTGCTGGTTTTCCTTGCTGCTCTCCAAGGCCAGGGTGAGGGGCTCCGGGCAGCCCTTCTCGTGNCTCCTGGCAGCCCTTCTCGTGCTCGGTGGGGCTGGGGGGCGGTGAGGGGGACGGCTGGGGCTCCGCCGGGCTGGCTGTGTGACACCGGGGCAGAGGGGTCAGTGGGAGGGGACAGCGCAGGGACCCGGCAGGAGCAGGAGGGTCATTTGGGGGACCTCATTTGCCCTCTGGAGAGGGGGGTACCAGCTGAGCCCCTCCAGTGGCTACTGGAGGCTGGCAGTGGAATAATTAAAGAGAGAAAATGCCACTAATATAATAAAAAAAAAATCCAGTTGCTGCTTTATGTCAGGCACAAATCCCAGGATTTCTGATGTGTCTTTCCTTTTTTTTTTTTGTTTTAAATGAAGAGGGCTGGGGATGAAAGGGGCTTCCCAGGAGCAGGGTGTTGGTGTTGGAGGTGGCAGGGACAGCTCTTCCCAGCACTGGGGTGGGAGCAGGACAAACCCACTCTGCACCAGGATGGAAACAGAAGTGATGGGGACACTGATGGCACATGGGGGGGACAGCAGTGTCACTTACCCTGGGACGGTGTGGGCTGCTGGCTGATCCCCTGGCCCAGCTGGTCCGTCAGCCAGAGCTGCATGCGGATGAAGGGCTCCCGACCCTTCTGCGTCAGCTTGCTCCACGGTTTGGGCCGTGACAGCATGTCACTCACGCTGCCCTGGGACAGTCCCAGCACCTGGGCACCACGCAGGTGTCACCCACCAAAGGTGGGGCGCAATCCCCCCGGTGCTGGGAAGCCACCTGCCCTCCATCCCCATGGCAAGGAGGAGGAGCAGGATGCCACCCACTGCCACCCCCCGCCCCACAGCACGTCTGGACCCTTTGTCCGCAGCCACGGGTGCTGATGGTGGGTTCCCCTGGGATACTCCGTGGGCTGTGAGGATGTTCCCCACAGGGCTCCACCCAGCGGAGTGGGCGTTCTTGGTGGGAAGGGCCACCAACCAATAATGGTGGCCACTGGGAGAGTGTTTGGGGTTGGGTCAGATCCCGAGGACTCAGAATCCTCCAAAGAGAAACACAGCAGGGAAAAGGAAGATTCTGGAAGGAGCTGGGGAAGGCCACCAATGAGCCCCAGGCTTTGGGTCACAGAGCAGAGGGGACACCAGTCCCCCCTTCTCCAGGCTGGTACCTTCTCTCCGAAGATCCTCTGGCAGATGCCGTTCTTGGCCAACTTCTCCTTGACCTGCCGGGTCAGCTCCAGCGTGTCCACCTCCCTGTACATGTACATCTCGTACTGCTCCGGCGTCAGCGGCGGCACCGTCGGCTTCAGGGTCCGCGGCACGTACGTGGGGTAGTAGGACAGGCGCCCGCCAGCCGCCGGCTCCGCGCCGGCTCCCTCCGCCTTCATCTCCGACAGCCGCTGGGGCTCCTCGTCCGCCGGCGGCAGCTCGTCCTCGTTGGTGCCACCCTCGCCGGGCTCGCCCCGCGGCCAGCCCCGGCCGTTGGCCATGCCGGAGTAGCTCGAGGAGGAGGAGGACAGCGAAGGCGACACGGAGGTGTAGGGCCGGCTCAGCAGGCTCCGCTCCGATGCCCAGTGCTGGTCGAAGTAGGAGCCGGCGTCGCCGATCTCCGACTTCACCTTCCGGATGATGCTCTGGACAAAGGCGGCGGGGGACAGCACGGCCAGGGGGGTCTGCGGGGGGCCGGGACTGGCCCCGCTGCCCTCCTCCTGCTTGACGTAGGCGGGAGCGATGTTCTGGCTGACGGTGGCCAGCGTGGAGCGCTCGGTGGGCGCCGCGTCCCCCCCGCGCCCGCTGGCCCCCGACTCCATGTCCAGCAGCGCCTGCTGCTGTGCCTGCATCTCCCGCCGCGCCTGCTCCAGGATGCTCTTGATGGCATCCTCCGAGCTGCTGCCGCCCGCCCCGTTGGCCACCGCGTGCGATGCTGAGGGCGTTTTGGGCTCCCCTGTGGAGAAAAGGGGTGAGGGAGCCCCAAGGAGCAGCACAAGTCATTTATGGCATTGCCGTCATTACGGCACATGTGTGGCCGTAATTCAAAGTGCGGGAGAAAAGGGGTTTGTCCCGATCTGGTTTGGACCAGCAGCACCCACAAAGCAAAAGCTTCAACAGCCCAACTCGAAGCCAACTTCTTTTTTGATGATTGCAAAATAAATCCCATTACCAACAATGCGATAGACAAACATGTTTGTTTTCCCTGTCTGTTTTTCCACCATTCCCGTCTAATTTAATTCTCCAGGATTCTGCTTTCTCAGCAGACTACCTGTTTTAATGTATTTCATTTCTTGTAATTGACTGTGAGAGCAGCTGCTTTAATGACTCCTCGTGCCAGATGGATCCTGAATCCTCATTTAATCATCTGGTTTGGGGCAGGGGGGAGCAAAAGAGCGCTTCCAAAGTTTCTGAAAGCCCACATCTGAACTCTGCTGCATGGGGACTCTTCCGTCCCATATGGTACTACTTCCCAACATGCTCCAAAAAATTCTCCATGGATGTCAGTGGGTGAAAAGCTCCCAGAAAATGCCCATTTTTGGGATGGCACCCACAGCCACAGAGCACCCGGCCACTGGCACCCCTTTGAGTGCTGCAGTCACAGGACAGAGTGGGGACTCGGCCACCCATCGATCCACTCCCTTGGCTGCACCTACCTCCCTTCTGCGACTCAATCTCCTTTTTTGCCTGCTCCAGGATGCTTTTGATGGCGTCGTCGGAGCCAGTCTCCGGTGTCCTGATCCGCGGCGTGATGCTACCTGATCAAAGAGGCAGGATAACAGCTTTGTCACCGGCGCTGGTTTTACAAGCTCTGCTTGTATGTCAGGAAGTATTTACTGCTCCTCATGTTCAGTTATTTTTAGGGATGCTGGTTTGAAGACAAATGTCACTCCCGATTAGTTGCTACCGGAGCACAGGGAGCCCTGGTAGCCCTGGCTGCCAGCTCCTGCCTCTGGCACGGCATCTCCCACCACCTGGCTCGCCCCATCCAAGGGCACACGCTCCCTACCAGGAGTAGGGTGGGGCACGTCCCAATCCCTGGCACTGTGCACTCCTGGCTCTGCAGGAGAAGTGTTAATGATGGATCAGATCCAGGGGATAAATCAGAGCCCTCCAGGTGGAAACCAGCAGGTGCGTGGACCATAGGTGTGCATTGTCCACTCCTGGTGCCACCACAGGGACTCGAGTGACCAGCTGCCACCACTGAGACGGCACCAGCAGCCGCCGTCCCCGGAGCCAGGAGTCACCATCCCGTGGTGGTGCCAATACCGCGCCGAGGTTCCACAGCACTAAAACTTCATTATTTTAACGAAATATTCCCGAGCACATTGATTCATACAGCACAGAACAGCCTAATGAATAATTAAATGGCACTTGTCAGAATAAATGAGTAAAGCACGTCCGGGGATGCAGCTTCCACAGCGATGGGTTGTTGTTAATTGCCGCCGTTTGCCAGGGCTCATCCCACCCGGCAGCCGGCTCCATCCCACCAGGGAAAAGCCCGGAGTGCCACTGGTGGGACCAGGGTCCCACCCTGCCAGCCCATCACGGTCTGGTGAGCCCCCCGCCATGGCATGGGCACCCCGGGATGCTGCTGGGGTGAATTGGGGTGCACTGGGAGGGGATCCCACGGCCCCACTTGCAGCATCCTGGAACAGGACCCCTTGGCCGGGGCCACCCCAACCACTCACCTCTCTGGCGCACCTGGATAGTCCTCAGGGCCAGCACGTTCTGCTCGTCGGAGAGGAACTGCTTCATCTTGATGAACGGCTCCTTGCCCTTCACCGTCAGCTTGTGCCAGGGCTTGGGCCGCGCCAGGATCTCGCTGACGGAGCCCTGCGACAGCCCCAGCACGTAGTGCCCAAAGACCCTCTGCCCGATGTTGTGCTTCAGCAGCTGCTCCTTCACCTGGAAGGCGATTTCGGCCGTGTCCAGCTGCTCCTCCTCGGCCGAGCTGCCAGCGCTGCCCTCGGAGGGCTCGCCGGGTGGGCTGGTGGCGCTGGCGGCCGGCGCGGGGACGGGGTGCACGGTGCTGCTTTTGGCCCCGAAGAAGGAGGAGGGGAAGGGCGGGCCCCCGCTGCTGCTCTCGCTCTTGTAGCCGGGCAGAGGGAGGTGGGGGGCCTTGGGGTCCCCCGAAAGCCGCTCGCCCCCCGGGAAGGGGGACATTGAGAAAGTCCGAGGACCATCGGGTGCCACGCCGGGGCCAGGCAGTGGCGGGAGAGGCGTGGGGGATGCAGGGTCATCGGCTGGGGCGTGGTGGGGTGATGGATAGGGCTGCTCCATGCCCAGTGGATCCTTCCCCGATTCATCTTCAGAGTGATCCTCCTCTAGAGATGAAGGAGAGAGATGGAGACGCGCTAGAGTCCCCTGGCCGTGGCTCTGGCACAGCCCCGCAGCTCCTGCCTCCTTTCCCCAGGTGACATCCCACCCCTGCCCTTCCCCACCGCACCTCCGGCTCCAGGCTCCTTCCCACAGCCAGGGCAGGATCTGTCCCCGCCACCCACATTCCCAGGGATGCTCCCAGCGGGATCCTGCAGAACCCGGGGTCCCTACCAGTGCTGGCCAGCAGGCTGGGCTTCTCCAGCAGGTACTTCTGGGAGGGGTAGAAAGCCTCCTTCCCCAGCAGCAGGGCCTCCTCCGCCTTGGAGATGCTCTGCAAGGAGCCAAGGCGAGATGGGGACGGGCGGCGGAGGCACCGGCGGCAGGGCCGGCACAGCCCGGCCAGCGTCTCGGAACGCACCGCGGCACTTGCCTGGGGGAGGCTGCAGCCGGCTGAGGCCACCTTCATCGCCTTCAGGATGCTGGGAGGGAGACACGGGGGTGACACGGTGGCCGCGGTCGAGTGTCACAGCCGCAGGTGCCTGCGGCATGCGGCCAGCCGCGATACGGGCGAGGCACCGCGGGTGCCGGTCAAGCCCTACCTCAGCTCCGTTTTGATCTCCTCGTAGTCCGCCTGCGCCTGCAGCTTCTCCTCCAGCTTCTGCGGGGCAGAGGAGGGGAGCCCTTGCAGCCGGTGCGCACCCGGCACGGCTGGAACCGCGTTCCCTGTCCCCGGCGCGCCCCAAGCCCCCGTGGGCGCACCTCGATGGCCTCGTTCTTGGCGGCCAGCTGCCCCTCCAGCTCGGCGATCTGGTTGGCAGAGGACTCCTCCAGCTCCTGCAGCGAGCTCTGGAGGTGCTGGACGTCCTTCAGGAGCCGCAGGATCTCCCGGTCCTTGGCAGCCAGGGCTGCCTCCAACCTTGACCCTGAGCACATGGAATAGTTCACTTTGTCCTGCTGGGAGAGGGGACACCGTCAGCTCCCGGCCGCTCAGTGTGGGGACAAGGGCCACCCTCCCCACTGGACATGTCCCCAGGTGATGGGGCCCTGAGAGGGACAGCCCTTGAAGGTCTCCCAGGTGCATTTCAGTGCTGTGGGGATGCATGCCCTGTCCCCGGGAGGCTGAAGGGCATGGCCAGTGCCCACCTCAGGGTGGAAACACTCCTCGGGCATCTTGGGCTTGCTCCCCAACATGGTGGGTGCTCCCAAACACAAAAAGGAGCTCCTGCATCAGTGGGGTGCTCCCAAGTGCAATGGGATGCTCCTGTGATGCTCCCAGCCATAATGGGGTGCTCCTGGCCCCAGGGATGCTCCTGGCCCCAGGGATATTCCTGGCCCCAGGGCTGCTCCTGGCCCCAAAGGGCGCTCCTGGCCCCAGGGATGCTCTCACCCCCGTGGTGCCCGTCGGGGAGCAGCAGGCCAGGCGCAGGGAGCTGTTGACGGCCGCCAGCTGCTCCCGCAAACTCTCCACTTCCCTCTGCGCCGCCTCCGCCCGCTGCGAGGGAACAGAACAGGAATCAGACCAGGCCCTGTGGCTCATCCCGCCCCACACGGGGTCCAGGATCTGCCCTAATCCATCTCTCTCCAGAGCATCCTGCTCCCGCCTGCAGCATCATAAGCCCTGCCCAGGTATTGATGTTTCCCCCATTAATTTAAGCTCCCCATGTCCTAACACAGTTCCCGATCCTGATCCCTGGGCGCTGTCTGCAGGCCACCTCCAGGACACTGCCTTTTTCTACCCAAAAGGCTGGTTTTATTTATAGTGATTGTTCTTTAAACCTATTTTATTATCCTCATGCCTTTATTTGTGTACCTACATTTTCAGAATTAAATAAAACTAATTAAGAGGCACGGACAGGACCAGGAGTGATTACACTGGAATCTAACACCAGAGCAGTGTGGGTTGTGCCCTAAAACACCCACAAGAGGCTGGAGGTGACAAGTGCCAGCTCCAGCAGCCAAATGGAGCCTGGCAGAATCCCAAACACAGCAGTGACCCCCAATATGGGGCAGGGGGTCCCACCAGGGGGAGGAAACCTGAGCTCTCCTTTGTAGGGATTCCTAATCCTGCTGCCTGGTGACCCCTTCCCGGTGTTGGGGACAGGCCATGCAGACGCTTGGGGTGGCTGCAGCACCTCAGGCTCTGCAGGGCCGATCCCATCAGCTCCTGCAAAGTCAGCTCCTGGCTCACCTGGTTGGCTTTTTCAAGGTTGGTCATGATCATGGCGACTTCGTCTGCCCTGTGAGGAGAAAATAAGTGTGTCAGGGGGTGCAGAGGCATGGAAACAACCCACGGCATGGGCAGGAGGCTCTGGGATAAGGGCCCTGTTGTTGGAAATGATACAACTCCTAAAATTTTTTTGTAACTTTAGTGAGGTGCTTGTTTTCCTTTGCCCGGGGGAGGGGAATCGAAGTTTCTCTTCAAAAAACTCCGTTCACAGGGAAACAGTTGGGAGCAGCCAGGAGATACACAGGGGATAAGCAAACATTAACAAACATTATCCCCCTGGTGGGTTGGAGACACCTGGTGTGGGAAAAGATCGACAAGAGATCCAAAGAATGAGGACCCAATTAGCATTGGAGGGATCAATAACCAATGGGAGACCAAATACCAAGAATTGTGTAATTTAAGACCAATGAATGTGAATTTCTTTGGGGTTTTTATGTACAAACACATGAGAAGTCTGGAAAAGAACCGTGTGTGAACGAGTTTCACTGCACACCCAGGGCACGTGTGAATGAAATAATTGCTATTGCACGTCCTGGCCAGAATAAAGTAATGCCTTGATCCTCCAACACTGAAAAGATGATTTTGGAGAGTGGCTTGAAGTATCTCAACTCCTCCAGCAGCACCATGGGGATGTCCCAGTGCTGCCCCGGGTGCCTCAGCTCAGCCCTGAGCATGACCCAGCTCTGCCAGGAACTCACTTGGATGCCGCTTCCTCGTCGTATTTACAGCGCAGCTCCAGCAGCTCCGTCTGGGTGGCCTTCAGCGCTGGCAAGAGGAAGAGGACGATGAGCTGTGGGGTGGGGGCTGGCCCCCCATGGTCAGCAGCCCCTGTCCCGGCCCCACTACCTGCGTGGAGCACTTTGATCTTCTCCTCTGCCTCCCCCAGCCGAGCGGCCAAGGTGACCTGAGCTTCCTGCAGGCCCCTGCGAGAGATGGGCACCAGGGATGTACCGGGGGCACTGTGGCCGTGCCAGCCCCCAAAACCACTCAGAGATCCCTCATTGTGCCCCTCCTCTGTCCCATCGCTCACTGAAGCCAGGGAAGACCCACCAGGGGATACCAGGATGTGTTCAAGCCACGTTGCCCCCACTATGTTAAGGGGTTTATTGCCCCAAGTGTAAAAAAATTCACTTTGGGTTGAAGATGGTCCCTGATCCCTGTGGCTGAAACCCCTCTGAGGGAGGGAGGGCAGCCCACCCCCACCTGTAATTAACTGGAGGAGGGGGAAGCAATCAGGGAAAAGTTATTCTGCATTATTTATAGCCTGCACTTGCCAGGAACTTACTCGCAGAGCTCTGCAATTTAGGGTTTAAAGATTCTTCATTTGTTTCCCGGTGCAGCATGTTAAGGAATAACAATGAAGGCACCGAGAAGGCCGGGAGCCTCCAAATTAAAAGGTCACCTAACGAGGTTCATCCAGCGACCGGGGTTCAATCCATCAGTCCGAGCAGAGCCGCGTGCCCGGGGGACAGCACAAGGGGACGGCAGGAGGGACCTGTCCCGTGCCCGCTGCTTCCCCAAAACCACCTGGGGTTGGGGATGGACAGACACCCCCGTGCAGGAGCGGGGACAGAGCCACGTGTCCCCACAGCACCCCAGAACGACCCCAGAATTGCCGGCACTCACGTACTTTTGCTTCTCTGCCTCATTTCTCTGCAGCGAGGTCTCTGTGCTCGGCGCTCTGCCCTCGGGGCCGGGGAGCTGGGGCTCGGCTGCCGGCGGCTTGCCCTCCCTGTGCTCTGCGGGGGGACAGTCGCACGGCTGCGGAGGGGACAGCAGCGGTGGCCAGGGGGCAGCTCCTGGCCCTGGGACACACCCTGCGTTCCGGGGATGCTCGGAGGCGGCGCTCGGGGAGCCCAGCCGGGCACCGCTGCCGCCTTTACCCGACGGGGCGGTACCTTTGGCGCTGCCGAGCTCCGTGAGCTTCTTCCAGGGCCGGCTGAGATCCTTCAGCGGCGGCGGCTCGGGCTCGAGGCGCTGGAGCTGCTGCAGCCGATCCTCCAGGCTCCGGGCAGCCTCCAGCACAGGAGCGGGGTCTGCGGGGTGTGGGGCGGGCGGTGAGCGGCGGGGATGGCCCTTCCCCGGCCCTCTGCCACCTCCCCGTGCCACGGAGACACCCAGGTCCTGCCAGTCCAGCAGCCATGGGGACACCTCAAGTCCTGCCTTTCCCAGAGCCATGG
>VZTX01005268.1:472-11313 GCA_013400915.1 Pardalotus punctatus | reverse complement strand
CTTGCCCTGGCTTGTTTTTGCTTCTCTTTGTGATCTGGCAACAACCTGCCTCTAGGCCCCTGCTCTCGCTCGCCCATGTGCCTGCCTCTCTTGCCGAATGCTTGGCAGGATATTGGCTGACCCAACCAGAGTCCTTCCTATCCCTGCCTCCGCCACCTGCTCTCCCCACCCATGTCCAACCTGCCTGCCTCTGATCCAGACTGCTACTGCTACCCTCTGTGACACTGTCCAGGGTCCTGGATCTCCTGCCAATTGCCCCTCACTGTGTGTCTGGCCATGTCCGTCGCCATGGGAGCTGTGCCTGAGGACCTGCGTGTGTGGAGCTGTGCTTCTCTGAGCAGTGTGCAGGCTCCATAGCAAACAGCATGCACTCCTCACCCTCTGCCGCTGGGACCCCAACGGCACCCCCGGTTCTGCTGGTGGCAATGCCTGCTTTTTCTCAATTTCCTTTCTCTCACTCTCTCCCCCCATTCCTTTTCCATTTTCTCTCCTTCTTTTCTGTCTTTTCCAGTCCTCTTTGGTGGGACAGTTACTCCTTTCTTTTGTTTTTTGTTATCAATAAACAATTCCTGATACAAAGGCTGTCTCATTTGAATTCACTTCGTTCCTGATAATCTAAAAAAACCATGTTGTAGTTTCCCTTAGTGGAACTTGACAGCATATATTAAAAAAAAATTCAACAATATCTTAGTCTGTGCAACAATTTCCTATTAATTGGATTATTATAGCAAATTAATTTAGTAGAAATGTCACAGATGCTTGCCATTAGTGTGAATACTAAAAGCATACCAAAAATGTGACATGAGATGTATTCACAGCTAGAGGAGAGTAATGTAAGTTGCTTATGGAAAACATACAAAAGAAAAAAGATAAGTAAATGTTCACTGCCAAAAAATATATTCTACATGTGTGCAAGTAGACAGCAAATGTCCAGGTGTACAGACCATGTAAGAAATTCCAGAGCCACAGGAAATAATTTACTCATCATGTACCTTGGACTTCCTAACCTGTCCTCTGTTCACTAATCCAACTTAGGATTCATTTTGACATTCTGAGCTCCTAAGTACACTCAAACAGATGTCACTCCTTTAATAAAATTCTTAGAGGAATGTTTTCTTTCCTGCATCAAAATTATGCTGGTGTGCATCCATATTGGACAAAAGTTCATCCTGGACTAGAAACAGGTTTGTGTTTCAATATTCAAGATTTCTCCTTGCTAGTGCTGGAGTTTTGTGCACTTGGAAAGATAAATATTACAGAATTTCAAATATATATCCACACTTGAAATTTTTTTTCAAATACTATTTTCACTTTACTAGACTACCTTTTCATAAGTGGTATAGTAAATATCCAGTTGAGTAAAGTAAATCCAAAACTATTTGGAAAGTTGAGAGAGATGATAGGTAGATAGATAGGTATCATTGCAGATTTCTCAGATATAAATTATTTTCTATTTTTTTTTTAGTTAGCAAATTACAAATTAACTTACCATTATTAATATCTTTGACATCCTCAGACTGCATGTACACTGAATTATTTATAGGTGACATCTTTCCTGTATTTGAAAGACCAAGTTTTAGAATAAATTTGAGAAAGAGTGCTCTGTTTGGATATGCTGAAAAAGTCTTCTCTGCCAAACTAATTACAAGGCAATTAAGGCAAGGAAATATGGTAGAATTTTCTTTCAGACTCTGTAAGTGTCAGTGTGTGGTATAATGGTGCTCTTCCTGCACTAAATATGAAGAATATGAGAATGTATTTGATTTGACGATAAACTATCATTTTTAAGTTTATCAAAGTAGCTGTCTTGTATGTCTCAGTGCTGTACTAAAATAATGAAGTAAAAAAATCCTGTCACAGTTCTTCATAATTGGAATCAAGAATGGCAACAACAAAGCAAAACCTACCACAAGTCAATACAGCAAAGTCATGGCAAATTTCTGTTTTAACTGAAACACAGTCAATCTTTGGTAGGTGTGTATATGGTAAAAGAAGAGGAAAACATTAGCCAACCCGAACACACAGATTAGGAGATGCAGTGTATTTACAGCTGCTGCTTCTCTAATGAAACATCTCACTCAAAATAGCAAAAGAATCACAATGTTATCATGAAAAACATACAAGTCCCATCAAATTTGTAGCTTAAATTAGAATTTTAGATTGTAAATAAGATTCACCAGTGTTTAATAGTGCAAAGAACTGGTGTGGTTCTGAACAACCTGTGCATAAAATCCACTGTGCACTGCAGAACTCACCTTTGCAGCTCACTGATGGCTGAAGCTATTTTCCCACCCATTTGTTATTCCGTTGAGCCATTCTGTCATTTACATTAATATTATCTGAGCTCTGTTGTCATAGTCTTAGATGGATAAATGCCTAACATTGTGCTAAACAATGGGAAAGGAATCTGAAATTATTTGATGTCCCCAGCCCAGAGAACTTGAATTTTATTTTTTTTAACCATGGACATTTACAGGATTAAAGAAATAGATATTTTACCTCAGTGTCTCATTAATATCTTATTTCTCCCCCTATTATATTGGTTGACTCTTCTAGCTTTTAACAAAGCAGTCCCAAGCAATAACATTGGAAGCATATTTCTCTCAGAGCAGAAGTTTTACTGATATTCCATATGAATACATTCCAAACATTTACTTCCTGTAACACTGCAATAAACCCCAACAAGAATGGAGTGCAAGGGAATTCAACCAGCATACAGCATAAACTCCAGATTAATTACTTTTTTTGGATGTGGGTATCTCCAAGAACACCCCCAAACCAAACTCTAGTATTTGTATAAAAGAATCATAAGTATCTGAAAATATTGAGATGAATATTTTTTCTCAAAATATCAGGAAATCTATTTTTGTGGTGGTGGCCCAGCCTGCCTTCTCTGAGAATTTTCCCCTTCACACTGAGCCTGAGGGGGAGGGAGAAGGCGAGCCTGGGGAATTCCCCACATTTCCCGCTGTTTGAGTTGTCGCTCAAAGTTTCAGTTACATCCCTTTCCCCTCCTAGTTATCTCCATATGTATAAGGTTATTTTAATATGCATTAGTTCTGGAAAGTTCTGCATTCTTTGTGTCCCCATTGGTTTGTTTAAATGTTCTCCTCCCCTTGTTATTCCCCATTGGTCATTTGCGGTTATGTAATGTTTCCCTATTGGACAATCTGTTGTTCCTCCCTTTAGACCTCCCCTTTTTGCTCCCTTTAAAACTGTCTGTAACTGCCACTCCCTTGCTCTTTTGTCATCACCCCTCTTGCTGCTGAGTTCTGCTGTATCTCAGGACAGAGAATAGAGACCTGGGTTGCCATGACAATTGAGTCCCTCTCTCCTCTTTTTCCTCAGCAGTGCTGGCTACTGTATCAACATCTGCTGCCAGCCCCAGCTGGAGTCGAAAGCAAGCAGCTCTGTCACAGCCTCTGCTAGGATTAGAAGGGCACAAACAGTCCCGCTGACCAGGGCATGCATGTCTGGTTGTGCTGCTGACCACCGGATGGTCAAGTGGACAGTGACATATTTTGTTTAAAATAAATTGATATTTGTCTTACAAGCTCTTGACTCTAAGACCTAAAGTTAGGGAAAAGTAGAAGTCTTTGGTATGTTAGAGGGGTATCCCACCAAACATGATTTTCATAGCACTTTTCAAGTTGCTGAAGAGGAGATCGTCTGAGCAATGGAATATTCATTTCATCAGATATGAATTCCTCATTCAAGGAATAGACTTTAAAGATTTTTGTTGCAAGGTCTTATGGCTAAAAAATACTGTGCAATTTTGCTGAAGGTATGGATTTTTTTATTTTAAAAAAATAACCCTTTTAAAAAAAAAAAATTAAACCTCTTGGGGACCTTCACAGCTTTTCTATGCCCTGTTTTGAAATTACTTTTTTTTTGTATGTCCACAGGAGCCCAAGAACCTTGTCTCTAACACAGTGGTGACATCTGACTGGAGTATTCAGGAATAGGATAAGGATTTCACTGTGTTTGGAGTATTTTGAATTTGTACACATGCTTATTTACGCAGTGGGAAGAACAGTTTCTAAAATCAACAGATTAAATTTGTCCATTGGAAACAACTAATGCAAGCCATAACAGAGATTATTAGCCCAGGTTTAAAATATACACTCCACATTGAAGCTAATAATGGTAATATGGAAATGAATTGTACTTTGCTTTCCTCAAATAGAATATATGTGAACTGAATAATGAAAGGCTGTTTAAGTATGTCCATTAACACTATTTACATGGGCAAATACTATACAACATGGAAAAATGGAAATTAAAAGTTGATTTTCATAGTCACATGGATGAAATTAAATTATAAATTGTTCTCACTAGCTGAAGTCTTCCCTTACTTTCAAAATATAACAGAACATTCATCAAGCCACACATACATTTATATATTAGCTAAGTTTGTCTCAGGAACTCTTATTAACCAGTTCAAGTATGTGATTGATTAATTGGTAACTCTAGACTCTGTACCTCCTGAGCATGGATTTTCACACTATAATTTCTTTCAAATTTCCTCAGAAGAAAAAATTGTCGTTGTATTCCCTCATCCTGTCAGTCTAAGAGTTCTCAAAAGCAATTCTCTTTATTTAGCGTAGTACTCTGAGATGTTCACCCAATATATTTATACTTTTAGGTGTGGTATTCCCACTGTTTACAGCCAAACAGGATATGAAGATCTCATATCATCAAACTAATTCTTTTTCTTTGTTATGCCACTGGTACATTTTGTTAATGTAGGAATTTTTGTGTCACTGATTTACAGCTCATATATTAGCATTACTTCTAATGTAAACACATGCACCATCACATCATAAGCAAGTGGATTGCTGTTGATCAGACCTTGAAGCCTTTTCCACTTTCTTTCAGTTTAGAAATATATTAATAAGAGAAACAAATTTGAGTACATTTGTGATTAGAGATGAAAAATATGACTGTATGCTGGAATTTTTTTCTCTTCAGTGACTTGTGGCTGCTTATTTCCCTAGGTAATATATCAGAAACCAGAACTATCGCATGTGCCCAAGGCTTAATCTTATACTTGGCATGAACAGATTCCAGAGCCAAATATTCAAAAATTAAGTTTCACTTCTTCCCTAGTGGTTGTATGTTGACAAGTGCATTATGATCCCTTTGTATAAATGATCTTCAAATAGCTGTCAGTAAGATCAGTGTTTAAACATTGCAATGAAACTTCCGAAGCAGATCAGATTACAAAAGAGACCTGTCAAAGAAAGGAAGTTATCAGCAAAGCAAAATTCCTTCTGTGTCTCTCATGGTCTGTTGGAGGTTGAGAGGTGTGGAATTTTTTCCCCTTGCCTGTTGCTAGGTTACTAATGACTGGATACTTAAGGACCATTAACTTCTTTTGTAAGAGACAAAAGGGCTAGCTGGGCGTGGTGAGGAAAGAGCAGAGGTGGTCACCAGAGACAACACTCCACAACCGGCACCAGGCAGGCAGCAGTGGGAACTGCGGACTCCTCAGCTACCAGCGGCAGAAAGTTCCTTCGGATCTGCGCTGCTTTGCTTCTCGTTGGTGAGTGAACTTTCGTCTGGGAAGGGGACATTCCTGGAGGGCACATCCTCCTGGCTGTGCCGGCAGTTTTCTGCACAAGGGGGCCGGCAGCCGCCGTCCTGTGCTCTCCCTGTGGGAGCACTGCCACGGCTGGGGAGTCCCTGCCACCTTCTACCGGCAAGCCCGGCTGGGCTCGTCTCTGCCACCCCTGCTCCCTGCTCTGAGCTCCTGCCCCACGTCTGCTGCACGCCCGCCATTGCCCTGCCCGCCCCGCCCCGCCCGCTGACTCTGGGTACTTCAGCACTGCCCGCACCCACAGAGCTGACCGCGCCACAGCGCCCCCTGCAGCTGCGCGGGAGTCATCGCACCCGCCCTGCCCGGCCGGGAGCCCGACAGCGCCCCTGCCGGCTGGGACTGGAACTGCACCGAACCGAAAAAGTGCTTGGCAGCTCAGAGACTTCTGTCACCGCATCTTCTGGTTTTTGTTTGTTTGTTTGTTATTGCTACTGTTGTTATTGATTGTTTGCCTTGCCATAGATACTAGTAAAGAACTGTTATTCCTTTCCCCATATCTTTGCCTGAAAGCCCTTGATTTCAAAGTTATAATAATTCGGAGGGAAGGGGGTTCACATTTGTGGGTTTTAAGGGAAGTTTACACCTTCCTTAGCAGACACCTGTCTTCAAACCAAGACATTGTCATAGGGAACAGTCCTATCTGTTGGATTTTTAAAGGTGTAATTTCTTAATCTAGAGAGATAGAAAAGATGATGGAGAATAATGCCAGATTCCTTAGGACCTAGGAAGCTGGTCCCTAAGGAAGCATGCAGTAATGCTTCAAATATAATTTACAGAAACACGGAGTATTCTGATCTGGAAGGGACCCACAAGGATCATTAAATCTAACTCCTAAGTGAATGGCTCCTATGGGGATCACACCCACAACCCTGGCATTACTAACACAATGCTCTAACTAACTGAGCTAATCTCATAATACTGGTGGAGACTGAAAGTTGAGGTTCTGCTTTTTTGGAGGCTCAATGGGAATAAACTAAACATTGTGGTAGAAACAGGGTGGATATTTTTCAAGCTTTTAAAGAATAAGAATTCAGTGTTGGAGTGGTGCTTGCAGTGCATACGTGCATTGTGCCAGCCAGCTGCTGCTTGATCTCTCCAATACTTTGTTATTTCAAACTGGCAATCTATCTAGCTCTAGAGATGCTTTTTAGATGGATTTATGTTTTAATTACTCTCCAGGTTTGCCCTTACAGATTACCTCGTGTCACAGGTGCAGCACTCAATCTTTACTGAGTGTCTGTAGTTTGAATCAGATCCCATCTTGTCTCTTTCAGCTATGGCAAACTGACTCTGAGCCAGTGCTCTATGGGCAAGTGCCAATTGCCAGTTCATCACCCCTCTAAATACTGAGTAATTTGCATGACTACAGGGATGCTGAAATAATCTCAGAGGATGAGAAGCCAGCAATGTGAGGTATTTATAGATGGGCATGATGACAGTTTTTAACAGGCTGTATGTATTCGACCCTAGGCCAAGCCTACAGAACAATCCTGTTTAGAGAAGCGATACTTGCTAGCATACGCCCAGCTCTAATATTGTCTGAATTTTGTATGTGCAGGGAAAACAAGGCAAGGTACAGACAATTGTCATGGGGAAGGGTGTACCAAAAGTTCTGGACTACACTTTCACAGTGGTTAGGTATGACAAGGGGAGAAGTAAAGAAATACAGTCTAATATTAACAGCTTTACATTTCTGCAACAAGTGACATACTTGGGAAGAAGTTATGATGGAGGCAGCAACCACTATTTCACTCTACTAAAGCTGAAAGTCAGAGAGAGTGGCCTGGGATGATGTGACAATGAGGCCTGTGGTGGCACACACAGACATCTAAATTAGAAAGAAAGAAGTTAAGAAAGATGGTGTTACCTCAGTGTAAGAAATCCATGGGGGTCTGCACCACGCAGAAGGCTGACCACAGGACTGAAGCATGAGGAAGCTGGTCTGCCAGACTGGGCTTGGAGTAACTTGCAACTGGGGTCAGGGCCTGGCTTCCTAAAGTCCGTAGTGCTGGTTGTGGCTAGTTGTGAACAGACTTTTTACGGATTGTGGAATAATGCAAGAAGAAAGAATAAGAGCCAGCAGATCAATACCAGGCTCTGTTCCTGGTATCACTGGCAAAACTGTGGGTTCTTTGGTCATGATTCTTTTGATTTACAAGATGCCAGGCCTGCTGACAACAGATGGGGTATGCTTGTATGAGAGGAGGAAAAGAAACTTGCATAGGATTTAACAAGACTCATTCAGAGAACTTTAGACTAGATTTGAAGGAGAAAAGGATAAAACCAATCCTGCTAGAGATAAGAGTGGGGGTAGCATGACACTGTCTGAGGAATGGTGTTCTAGCGAGGTCACTTGTGCAGCCATCTCAGGGTGAAAACCATGCAGCAGCAAAGATGTGAGGGCTATTGATGAGATAGAAGTCACAAATGTGCCTGAAAATGGTCATTTTGGATAAAGGGCTTCTCCTCCCGAAAAAGTGGTAGGGTCAATATCTCAATTGAAGGGCATTAATACCAATGCAGGTAGCATGGGCAAGAAATGGGAGGAGCTGGAAGCCATTGTGCAGCAGGAATAATATGACATAGTCATCATCACAGTATCACGGTGGGATGACTTGTGCAACTGGAATACTTCAATGGAATGCTATAAAAGGGATAAACAAGGAAAGAGAGGAGGTGGGGTAGCCTGTGCTAGGGAGGGTTTTGACTGTCAAGAGCTTAATTAAGGTGACAATAGGTTTGGGTTGTTATGGGTAAGAGTCAGGGAAAAGGCCAACAGAGCAGATAATCCTGGCTGGAGTCTGTTACAGACTCCCTAGCCAGAATGGAAAGATAGACTAAATATTCCACCAGTAGCTGTGAGAAGTCTTGTGATCATTGGACCACCTTATTTTCAGGGGGGAATTCAGCTTAGCAGATGTTTGCTGGAAATACAACACAGAAGAGAGGCAACAGTCCAGGAGGTTTCTGGAGTGTGTGGAAGATAACTTCCTGACAGAGCTGGTGAGGGATCCAACTGGGACATGTTGTTTGTGAACAGAATGGACATGCGGGTGATATGTAGGTTGGAGGTCATTTTGGGCACAACAGCTATGAAATGACTTTTTTTTTTAATTTCTCAGAGAAGTAAGGAGCAGATTCAGCAAAACTGCTGCCTTGGCCTTCCTGAGGGTAAACTTAGGTCTGTTTAGGAGACTGGTTGAGAGATTCTCTTGGGAGGGAGTTAAGAAGGGCAGAATACTCCATGAAAGTTGGACATTATTTTAGAAGGAAAATCTAAAGGCTCAGGAGCAGGCTGTCCCCATGAGCTGAAAGATGAGCCATTGGGAAAGTAGACAAATTTGGCTGAACAGAGAACCTTGTCTGGAAGTGAGGTATATAAACCACAGAAAGAAATCTGGGGCTCCTTGTCAGTGGCAAGTTGAACATGAGTCAGCAGTGCCCTGGCAGCCAGGAGGGCCAACTCTGTCCTGGGGGCCATCAGGCACATCACCAGCCAGGCAAGATTGTCTTGCTCTGATCTGCATTGGGGCAGCCTCACCTAGAGTGTTGAGGGCAGTTTTCAGGTCTTGTATTTCTACAATACAAGAGAAAATATAGTTATCAGAAAGTGTCCAAAGGAAGGCCCTGAAGAAGGTGGAGGGCCTAGTGAGGCAGCCATACAGGGAGTGGCTGATGTCACTTGGCATCTTCAGCCTGGAGAAGAGGAGCCTGAGGGGAGGCTGCATCACAGTCCACAGCTTCCCCATGAGAGAAAGCACTGGGGCAGGTACAGATCTCTTCTCTCTGGCAATCAGTGACAGGAACTGAGGGAATGGCCTGAACTCCCTGGTCAGGGAAGGTTTAAGTTGGATATCAGGACAAGGTTCTTTACCCAGAGGGAGGTTGGACACTGAAAGAGGCTGTCCCCAGGGATGTGGTCACAGCACCAGCCTGACAGAATTTAAGAAACATTTGGGCACTGCTCTCAGGCCCATGGTGTGATTCTGGTCCATCTGGGGCTGGTCCTGTGCAAGACCAGGATTTGGACTCATTAATCCTTGCGGGTCCCTTCCAAATTAAGATATTCTATGGTTCTATGATTCTATGAAAGTTTAAAACCTTGGGAAAAAGAAACTCAGGAGGACTACAAGGATGTTGTAGAATTATACAGGGAGGAAATTAGAAGCATCAAAAGCAGAGTAGAACTTAATCTGGCTACTGTAATAAAATAAAATTTAAAAAATGTGTCTATAAATACGTTAGTGACACAAAGAAGGCTAAGGAGAATCTTCATTATTGGATGTGAGAGGAAATACAGTAACACAAGATGAAGAAAACTTTGAGGAGTTGAGATACATAATGCCTTCTTTGCCTCAGTCTTTTGCCTCACCAGTTTTTCTGGGAGGACTCAGCCCCCTAAGCTGGAAGACAGGGATGGGGAGTAGAAAGAAGCCCTCCAAATCCAAGGTGAAATGGTCAGCAACCTGCTACACCACTTACACACACACAAGTGTATGGATGTCTTGCTTTGAAAGACAGGTGTCTGTCAAGGAAGGTGGGAACCTCCCTTGGAATGGAGAATATGATCCCCCTTCCCTATGAATTATTGTAACTTTGAAATTAAGGGGCTTTCAGGCAAAGATATGGGAAAAGGAATAACAGTTCTTTACTAGTATCTACAACAAGGCAAACAAGCAACAACAACAGTAGCAACAGCCAATTAAACCAGAAACCTGGTGGCAGATGCCCCCAGGCTGCCAGGCACCCTCCCCTTTGCTGCAGTTCCGGTCACAGCCAGCAGGGGCGCTGTTGGGCCCTGGGCTGGGCAGGGCGGGCGCGATGGTTCCCACACGGCTGCANGGCTGGGCAGGGCGGGTGCGATGGTTCCCCCACGGCTGCAGGGGTGCTGTGGCTCGAGGTCAGTCATGCCTCTCCCTCACGCAGTAATGGCAGCCGGGCTGGATGGTGGAACGGGCTGTAGCAGGAACCCTGGATGGTGGCTGGAAGAGCAGAGGTACGCACCCCTGGGGTAGCAAGCAAGAGGCAACAGAAACTCCATGGCTGCGGCAATTTCCATGGTGTGCCCCAGCTGGCAGGGGGGTGTGGGATCACAGTGCAGCGAAAAAGCCTGGTTCAGTGGCAGAAAAAACGGCGGTGCTGGGAGCAGCAGCCTGGTTCCTCAACCAGGAGAGGTTCTCTCAGCAGGAGAGGGGCTCGGGGGCCTGAGTTTTCCCGACACATCTGAGTAGATGATGAGAGT
>VZTX01005266.1:0-11948 GCA_013400915.1 Pardalotus punctatus | reverse complement strand
ACTCCCTTATTCCTTTCAGACTGCTCAGTGCTGTCCATGGGTTTCCAGAGGCAGCAGCAGGAGCTTGCAGGGAGCAGCAGGCAGGGAAGGTGGGGAGCAGGCAGCACCCAGCAGTGGTTGATGCTCCTCAGACACAGCTGGCACATCCAGAATGCTGCCCCAGGGCTGCAGCCTGGTCTCCCACAGGTTTGAGGCCACAAGGAGGGCTCAGGGGATGGGACTCGAGTCTGGGCCAGTGCCTGGTCCCACGGAGGGGCAGCTGATGGAGAAGGAGGCCCCTCTTCCCCCGGCTGTGGGGTCGTGCTGGGCTGAGGGGGCTGCCAGGGGCTCCGGGCTGGGATGTCCGGGAGCTGGGCAGTGCTGGGGGTGGATGAGGGGGGACCTGCCCTGTCACCTGCAGAGCCGGGGTGGTGCTGAGCACAGGCAGCCGTGGCAGGAGCTCCGTGCCCGTCTCTCGGAGGGCTGGAGCCGTGGGTGGGAGCTCCGGGGCTGTCAGAGCCAGCGCCTGCTCTTTTGCAGGTGGCGATGCCTTTTTGTGTTTCTGACATGATTGCACTGGCGTAACAACACTGACGAGGCTTTTTTTGACAGTGCTTCCTGCTTGTGCTGATGGCTCTCCACCCCCTCACTGCAGATGGATTTAGGCTGCACAGATCTGGGCATGATGCTTGGGAGGAATCCCTGGAAGTGCTGCACTCTGCCAGCCCAGCCCTGACCTTGCTGGGCCACAAGGGCTCCCTGCTCACAAGGCAGAGGTTTCCACAGTCTTTGTGTCCTTGACAGCCAGAGGAATGGCCATACTCTTGCTCCCACACTTTCTGGTCCTTCTCTCTCCTCGCTGCCCCCAGTCCTGGTGCTGGTCAGCACTGCCCTGTCCACAGGCTGAGCTGGCTCTGGCTCCTGGTCCCCGTGCCTGGTTGTGCTGGAACAGCCCAGCACAGAGGTGTCCCCGGTGGTGTCAAACTTCCTCTCAGGATAGCAGGAGGTTGTCTGTTCCATCGGGGCACCCTGATGCACCCCAGTGCACACTGAGGTGCAGCAGCAGAGGGCACAGGGGCTGTGAGCAAAGTCCACTCGTGGCACCAGCCCAGCGATGTAGCACTGGGCACTGGTGTCCCGTGGCCAGAACCTCTGGCAGCTGGGCAGAGCGTGGGAAGCTGCCCGAAGGGAGTGGGATGTATTTCCTGCTGCCCAGCAAATGAACAGGGGCATACGGGGCAGTAGCAAAGCCATTCCCACTCGTCCCTGCTCAGCTGGGCTCCTGCAGGCTGCCACATGCAGCTCCATCCCTGCAGGGTGAGCTGAGCTTTGCCGTGTCCCATGGATGGCTGGTGGCACCATGGGCAGATGGACACAGCAAGATCTCCCCCGTGGGATGGGGAAGGGCGCTGCTCCTCCAGGGCCTTGGGGGCCGTGCCGTGTGACCCCAGAAGGCACCACATGGTCCAGCCTGGGCTGCACATCCAGGTCTGGGAGTTTTGGGGACACTCAGGACTGGGGGTGCACATGAGCAAGCTCCAGCCTGCTTCCCCGGGAGTGAGTCAGGAGCTGGGATGTCTGGTGAGTCATTCCTTCTGCAGGCTCCTCTCCAGACCCATGGGGCAGCTGTGACAGCCAGGGCACCAGGAGCAGGGACAGGCGTCAGCACGGCTGAGCCATCTGGAGAGAGGTGACACTGCCAGCATGGCCAGGGTGACAAGAGGCTTGTCAGCCCTCTTCAGCTCATCCTGAGCTGCCCTCCCTCGTCCTGCACTCCCCACTCTGCCAGCAGCTCCTGGGATGCACGGGCTGGGTCCCCACGCTGACACTGCAGCCGCTCCCCACCCCGAGAGCTCTTGTGGGGGTGGGACAGCCTGGTCAGGCTGGTGACACAACATCTGCTGCACATCACATCTGGCTTAGAGGGACCTGGAATGGGAGATGTGCCCCAGCAGAGCCTCTGCAAGGAGCTGTGCCAGCTACGGGGCCGGGCAGGATTATGAAAATGGGTAAAGATCTGGGTTATGAAAGTGGGTAAAGCAGAATCTGGCCAAAAAGCTTGTCTGCTGTGAAGTTCAAAAGCTCAGGTGAAAATCATAGAATCAAAGAGTACCCTGAGCTGGAAGGGACTCACAGAGATCATGGAATCCAACCCTGGCACAATCCCATCCTGTGCCTGGGAGCGTTGTCCCACATCTCATGAGGAAACGTGGAGCTTGGGTGGAGTGAAGCATCAAATACTGGGGGCTCCACTTAGCACCCAGCAAATGACAAAACTCTGAACTTTTGACCCTGGAAGAAGCAGAAAGCTATTCCCAAACCTAACTGAAATCTGTAAATGGGATGCAGAGTCAGGATTGATGTTGTGTGAGTGCTGGCACCTCCACACTTCTCTGGGGATGGAGGATTCTGCTTCCAGAAACCTGAATCTGCTTTTCTCAAGAGTCCTGCACCCACACAATGCTCTACTTCCTGTCTCTTTCCCAGCTTTACCAGATTCCCCTTGATTCCTGCTGCTTCCTCTCTCACTGCTACCTCCAATCCTCCCTGGAGCTCCTGGGGTTAATATAGAAATAACAAACGCACCATTTGCTTGTGATTTCTGTGGGTTTAATGTTTAAGCATTTGTTCTATGTGGTGTCTCTTAGTTTGGGTTGCACTTAGCAGTCTTGGTGATAAGATAAAAAAAATCTTCATGTGGGATTTTCTAAGTTTAGAGAAACCCAAACACTACGAGACATGAAAGACAGGCTGAGAGAAGCGCTGGGTGGCTTGGCTGGAGGCCTCCATGCTCAGATCCTCTTCTGCTTCCCTTCCTTACCATCCTCCAGCATCTCCCTCCTCACTGCCTGTTCTCTTATTCCCACATCACTTTCCCATCCATCCCTTTCCCCCCTACTTCTCTGGTTTTCCTGTTACAAGTTTGGCCCGAGCTGACAGCTGAGGGCAGAGAAGAAAAGGTAAATACCAGCCTTGTTCTTGAACCCAAGTGTGACTTCCTAAAGCTCTGAAGGCAAACAGAGGCAGTTTCCTCAGAAATCTGGATCCTCCCTCCTCGCTGCAATATCTCCAAGAAAGGCTGGTTCCTGGTGTCCTTCCAGAGCCAGCGAGGTCCCCCTGCCTCTTGCTCCCACTGCTGCTCCCAGCAAACCCTCAGCCCTGGGAGCTTCATCTGCAGGAGCCGAGCTCAGCCCTGTGGGACCCAGGACCTGCAGCCACCAGCCCTTCCTGGAGCAGTCGCTGGAAGCTGCAGGTATCCAGAAATCCCAGCATCCTGAGAGCCTTCTGTTTTTCTCTCTTTGTGTGTCCCATTCCCACACCCAAGCATTGGATCTCCTCTCCGTGGTTTCTCCTGTGGAAGGAGGAACCACCTCCTACTCCTCACCTTCACCTTTTCTCCTTACCCTGGCCCCTGCCCTGCCCCATCTGTTTGGAAGCCCAGTGGTGCATCAGTCATGGAACCAACTTTTAGGGCATCAAAGCTTTACCAAGTCACCCCGGATGTGGCACATGAGGGTGGAAACACGCAGGAGCCTTTGGTGAGGTCCAGCAAAAGCTGGGATAAATTCCTCCTGCTCTGAGGAGCCAGGCAGGTTCTGCAAGCTGTGGTTGCTCTGTTGTACTCAAGAATTGTTTGAGACACCCTGACCGGTAAGGAGGAGCAGGAAAAGTCACTCTGCTGGACTTTGGGTGGACTTTCCCCCCTCAGCACCAGACTGAGACAGGACAAAGAGAGTGGGACATCTCCGTGGGGCTGAGGAAAACCCCTGAGTGTGTGGAAAGCCCAGGGTTTTATGCCCCCTCAAGTTAGCAGGGGGAAGGACTGAGGAGGGGCTATCCAAGGAAGCCCAGGCAGAGTCCCCTGGCCCCTGCCCCACGCAGTGGGAGCTGCAGGCTGGGAGAACTCCCAGTCTCAGAGGTCTGGTGGTGCCCAGTGTGGGTCTCCACCCCACACACAGAGCAGGTGCCACCCAGGCACTGTGCAGCACCTCATCAACACCCACTGAGGTGTATCCATCTCCTGTGAGCCGGGGTATTGCCCTGAACACCCCATAGCAGGGGTGCCCCAGCCCTTGGAGCACCTTCACTGTCCTTCCTCCTCTTTTCCCAGCGCCAGGAGCCACCTGGAGCCGGCCCAGCCATCCCTGATCCATCAGCCTGTGCCGCTCAGAGTGCGGGAGGAGACGGAGCGCAGATGGCACGAGGAAAACAGCAACACACACAATCTGGCCAGGGAAGGCTGATGGGAAGCAGAAGCCTCAGGAGAGCGGAGCAGAGCGGGAAGTGCAGGTCTCTGCACCGGGGGATGGCAGAGGATTGTCCCCAGCTCGGAGCGGCCGTGCCCAGGACACGTTTGTGACGTTGGTTCTCGGATCCCCAGCCCCTCCAGAGGGTCTGGCTGGGTGAAGGTTGTTGTGTTCAACCAGCAAACTTTGTACTGTAGCATCTCCTGACAGTAAAACTGAGGCTGAGCCCCCAACTCACATCCCCAGTCCGTGCTTTGGGATCTCCATCAGGAAAACAGGGCAGGACACACAACTTCACCTTCCTTTAAAACCCCACCTGGGCTGTGCAAACCCTGCAGGTTCACAGCCCGTATTCTAAAGGGAGAAACACTGGGGCCTTCCTCTTCCCAGGGCTGTTTGCCAAAGCAGGTGCTGAGTGTGCCTGGGGAGGCGGTCTGGGCAGTGGTCACATTCCCAGCTGGAATATTGGGAACGGAGCAGCGCAGCATCCTCAGCACAGAGCTGCAGCCTACTCAGAGAAGGCGAAATCTGGCAGGAAATTACAGGCATTCCAGGAGCAGACACGCCGTTTGGAGCATGGCCATGTCTGAGCAGCTATCAAAGCTGTCAGAAAACAGGGAAGAGTTAAATATGAGACATGAATGAGAGTCCAGAGGGAGAGGGAAAACAGAGGGAGATGGGAGAGAGGCTGAGCGCCAGACGTTGGCTGTCAGAGGGGTTCCTGTGCAGTTGGAAGTGCAGTGACACGGCCAAACGGAGACTGGGAGCGGGGTGGGAAGGTCCAGTTGGGAGCCAGGAGGTGCCAGGACCAGGGCTGGCCAGGCCCATTTGTTCCCTTGGCGCTTGGCCATGCTTTTAGTGACATTTGTTAGTTTTTTTTCCATGAATCTCTGCATCATTCCATGGATGGGGAGGTCTCCCCTGGTGAGAAACCAGTGAGTGTGAGGGGGGCAGCAGAAATGTGTGGAGTTCTGCCCTGATAATGGACCAGGGAGGTTTATCTGGGTTGGGAGGCCAAGTGATGTAGGGGACATAATTCTGGGTGTCCACTACAGATCTCTGGATCAGGAAGCAGATAATGAAGCTTTCTTCAGACAGCTGGAACAAGGATTCTGTTTGCAGCCATGGTCTTCACAGGAGACCTTAACCCCTGTGGGACCAGCAGGAGGGCAGCACAGCGGGGCATGGGCAATCCTGGAGGCTTCTGAAACACTCTGGAAACAATTTCCTAGCACAGGTGGTCAAGAAGACAAAGAAGGAAAATGCTCTGATGGATCTCATACCTAAAAACTTGGAAGAACTGGTGAGGGATGTGAAAGATGGGGGGCAGCCTTGGTGGGAGAGACCATGGCACAAGGAGTTGAGTCCTGAGAGCAGGGAGCCGAGCAAAAAGCAGGATCACAAACCTGGACTCAGGAGAGCAGACTTCGGCCTCTTGAGGGATCTGCTTGGAAGAGTCCCACAGGATGCTGACCTGGAGAGAAAAGGTGTCCAGGAGACATGATCCATTTTCAAGGATCAACTCCTCCACTCCACCCTGGCAAAGGCAGTAGGGAATTGAACAAGAAATACAAAGACACTGCGTGAATACAAATCCAAGTGCGCTGGGATGGAGTCAGAACAGCCAAAGTCCACCTAGAGCTGAGTCTGGCAGGGAGCAAGAAAGGCAGCAAGAAAGGCTTCTACAGCTTCACCAGCAGCCACAGAGGAGCTGGAGGGACTGGAGCACCTCTCCTATGGGGAAAGGCTGAGAGAGCTGGGACAGCTCAGCCTGGAGCAAGCAGGCTTGTGAGAGTTCTTGTTAATGGATATAAATAACTGAAGTTGGGTGCAAAGGGGACAGAGCCCGGCTCTTTCCAGTGGTGCCCAGCACGAGGACAAAAGGCAACAGACACAAACTGAAATATAGAAAATCCTTCCTAAACATCACAAAAAGCCATTTTACTGTGAGGTGGCTGAACACAGGAGTGGGTTGCTCAGAGGAGCTGCAGAATCTCCATCACTGCAGCTGCTCAAAGCCCAGCTGGAGATGGTCCTGACCACCCTGTTCCCCTTGGCTGTGCTTTGGGCAGGAGTTTGAATCAAGGAATCACTAAGGCTGGAAAAGCCCTTTAAGGTCATTGAGCCCCAACCATCACCACAGCACTGCCAAGGTTACCACTAAGCCATGCTCCCAAGTGCCACATCCACAGGGTTGTTAAATCCCCCAGGGATGGTGACCCTTCCACTGTCCTGGACAGCTGTGCCAGTGCCTGGCCACTCTTTCTGTGTACAAACTTTTCCTATGGAAGGCAGCTCCAGTAGCTGATGAGCTCTGCTGATCCACAGCTGTGGTGTGCAGGATCCCAGCTCCAGCCCCCCCTGGAGAGCTGGATCTGGGATGTGTCCTGCTGCCAGCACGGACCCAGCCCAGCCGTGCTGGGAGCTCCAGGCTGTGCCCTTCCAGCTGGGACACTGCCCCTGCCGCAGGAGCCTCCCTGTCACACGTGCAGTGGCAGCAGCGTTTCCAAAGGCTCATTGCGAGGTTTTAGGCTGCCGTCAGCTGAGCAACTCAGGAATTGTTTTCTCTTTGTCTTCCTGTGCCAGGGCCTGTTTTTCAGGATTGTAAATACCCCCAGAACACCCCAGTGAGGTTCAAGGGGTGTGGAGGGAGCCCAGCTCAGATCTATCGCACAAGTAACTTGTGCTGGATTAAAACAGTGAAAGCGTTGTCCTGAATCACGCTCAGAGCCGGGGTGTGGAAGGGACAGGGGTGTTCTCAGCAAGGCAGGGCAGCTGAGGAGCAGGGGACAGTGCCAGCAAGAAGGGAAAGGGGCTCCAGTGCCTCCGTGTGCACTCCCAGCTGGAGAGGTCAGTCCTGGAGAGCTGCTCTGAGGCACAGGAGTGGCCCTGGCCTGGGCAGGGAGATGGGCTAATGCTGCACTGACACAGCAAAGACACCATGGATGGAAGTGAAAAAAACCCACAATCAAGCCTGGCCAGATGTGCCAGAGCTCCGGCCTGGGAGAAGAGGAAATGCAGAGGTAATTAAGGCCCATAAAAGAACATGGAAAAAGCCAGATCCGTCTTAAATGAGGGCAAAGGGGGTTAACTGCAGTCATTAAGGGGAATACTGATGAGAAAAACAGGGCACTTTGTCTTGTTTTGATCTCATTTCTGCTCATACCAGAGTTTAAATCAACACATGTCAATGGAATCTGCTTCCCCCTTATGCCCTTGTGTCCCACCACGGGGGGGAAACTGAGGCACAGCAAGGGGTTGATGCAAACATCGGTCTCCACCTCCTGTGAACAAGGCTGTCCACAAGGCCAGGGAGCTCAGGGGTCAGCAGAAGCAGCTCTGTTTCATTCGCTCTCCTCCCCTCTCCCAACAAGGAGGATGGTGCAGGGACTGGGGCAGCCCAGAGCCGCCAGCCAGACCCAGCTTCTTCAGGAAAGGAGGGCAAGGGATGCCTCATCTCCTTCCACCTCTTTGGGTTGATTTAGGGTGATCCTAAATCCCCCCAGAGCCCTGCACCTGCCAAGGTCCCTCCCGTGCAGACAAGGAGCTCCTCCCAGCCCAGGATGGGGGACATCCCACCCTCCTGTTGCCCTGGGCACAGCGGTTGGCAGGCAGGAATAAAACCAGCATCCAGCTGTGATAGCAGAGAGCAAGGAGCTAGAACACCCACCCATGATTTTAACAGCCTTTCAGAGTTTTCTGGGCTGCTGCTTTCCCAGTTGGCTCTCAAGGGCACTGCCTTGGGCCCTAGGCACGTGATCATGGTGCTTCCAGCTTTCAAGGGTTCCCAAGTCCAGGCTCTCAAAACCAGGAGTTATTTTGAACAGAGCAGGCTGAGGACCTTTTTAATTCCTCTTCTCATTTCTAAAACTGCAATTTTCAATCACCTCAGAAGTTCAAGAGCACAAGCACTGGAGTGTCTTTTGCTAAGGAAAAGCCCTCAAAGTGAAGTTGAGTTCTCTGTTTCTGTGGAAAAACAACAGACATCATCAGCTGCAGACATGGCTCTTGCTCCTCCTTGCCTAGAGTTTCACCTGCATTGACAACTGACACAGCCCTGGGTTTGAGAGGTGGCGTGGTGACAAATCCCCTCTCCTGTGCAAGGCCAGCAGGAGCTGAGCTGGTGCCACCAAGCTCCCTGCTCTGCTGCATTCCAAGAGCTGACCAAAGCAGTCCAGCAGGTCAGGTTGGAGGAATAACTCCCTTTGACAGTATCTCATCAATCTGGATGAGGGATCACAGCCTGCCCTTCACGTGGATGGTTGTGAATCACTCACCAGTCCCAGGGTACTTTTGATGTGCTTGAGGAGCACGTGCTGTGCACAGAAACAGCTCCAATGTCAAAATCAACAATCAACAGCATGGAATTGATGAGTTTTGCATCCTTGGGGCTCTCAAACTCAGGAAAAAAAAAAACTGAAGCCCCTCCTATGAGGGATGAACAATTCAGGGAGCACTGGGAATGATAATCCATGTGCAGGAGAACTTTTATCCTTACTCCAATAGTGGAAGTGGCCTCCAGGACTGGCCATGCTGCAGGGTGAGGCTGGTGATCCCACACAGATGGCAGTGGCCCAGGGCACAGGGTGACAATGCTCAGGGGCCATTTCAGCTCTGCAGAGCAGCTGAGCAGTGCAAACGAATCCTCTCTGCCTGAAGTGGGGTGAGGAAGAGGAAGGAAAGGCCACATCTGATTTGCTTTTTTTTTTGTTTTTAATTGTTTTCTAAATCAGAAGCTGACTAAAACAGTAGAAGACTGAGATGTGCATTTTGCAGTGAAATGGGGTAAATTTTGGGGGTAAATTTTGCCATGTTGAAGGTGGTGCACAAAATCACAGTGACAGGAAGTGCTTGTTGAGAGTGTTGGGTTAATGAGGTGTTGTGCATTAAAATGTTCGAGAGGATGAGCTGCCCTGAAGAGCCAAGTGCTGCCTTTACTCCCTCTGCTTCCCCTGGCAGCAGGGCTGGCATCTGTAGCTGTGTTTGTGCTCATCCTCTGGCGACTGACCCCCGTGCTGCTCATGGCTCCAGGGCTGGGGGCAGCCCATGTGGAGCACCCACAGCTTCCCCTGGAGCAGCTGGGGATGGCCAGAGCCAGCATCCTGTCCCTGGGCTCCCCGGACCGGCAACCAGATCTGCGCTGGGGCTCTGGGGAGCTCCATTAGTGCTCCTCTCCCAGCAGAACCCGCTGCTCCCGAGGGGAGAGGAGCCTGGGAAGCAGCTGGCAGCTCCCTCCTCTCCTGCCCAAGGGGCTGGGAGTTGGCATTCCCATTGGCATTCCCATTGGAAAGGGGCCTCAGTAATGGCAGCAGGGTTAAAGCGAGGCTCCATCTCCCTGTCCCCAGGCTGCTCTCCAGAGCCTTTCTGTGCCCCTGCCTGGGTGTCTGGCAGGCAATTTGAAGATGCATGAGCAGGCAGAGAGCTGCCAGCACCACAGCCCTGCTGGCTTTGCGTGGGGAAAACTCTCTGGAAAAAGCAGGGCACCTCCAGCCTGCCCCCCTGCCCAGCAGGGGTGTGCAGGGATGCAGGTTTTGCTCCGTGCTCCAGACCCGTCACCCCAGCCTGGCTCACTTCTGGGAAGCGCTGCTGGCTGTGTCAGAGCCCTGACACCTGGAAAACGCCTGGTGAGAGCTCATCCAGAGGGGAAACTGAGGGACGAGTGAAGTCACTTGGCCGAGGGATGCCTTAAACCTCATATCAGTGCTCGAAAAAAAGTGCAGATGTGGCACTTGGGGACAGGGGTTAGCGGTGGACCTGGCAGTGCTGCATTAATGGTTGGACTCAATGATCTTAAAGGGCTTTTCCAGCTTTAATGATTCCATGATTTGATGGGTTTTGAGTTCCTTTCTGGTCCAGCTCCCCTGAAACACAACCCCAAACACTCAGCATTAGCCACACTGTGCAGCAGAGCCCCCCTCAGCACTCTCCTTCCTGACAGGTGAGGGGCAAGGAATCCCTGGGAGCCCTGGGAGGGAGCAAACACAATAAGCAAATCCTGGCTGTTAAGATGCGGAGTTTGCTGTGTTTTCCTTCTCTCTCAGTCTGGAGAGATTATCACCAGCCATATGAGAGACCTGCCAAGGCAATTCCAGCCCAGCCTCGAGCTAACTTCCAGCCAGGATGATTTCGGACACACCAGCAACTCTCCGCAGCACCCTCCCAAAAAACAAACAAGGAGGGGCAGGGAGAGCTGCTCTCAAAGTGGTTCTTGCACAAAGAATGGCTCTCCACTGACGCTGCCAGACCCCCACAGCCGTGTCCCCGTGTCACCCGGGAGCGCTGCCAGTGGGACAGCATTCCCACAGCTCCTCACAGCCTGCCAGGCACGCACAGAGCAGGACCCTGCGTGGCCCCTGCCCTGGCACCCCGTGGGACACGTGCCACAGGGCAGGATGGCTCAGGGCACAGCAAAATGCAACCTGGAGCTCTGGGAATGTGCTGTTTGGGATCTCTGAACATCATATTTTGGTCTCAGCTGGTACAGGGGCTCTTCTCCCAGGGATGCTGCTCCTGGCCCCAGGGCTCTCAGCAACCTTTCCAACCTGCCTCTGCCACAGTAAGGGGTGGGGGGGAATATTTTGGGTGAAAGTCGAGATCTTCAGCAGCCTCCAGCATCATAGAATTTGGAAATGGTTTGGGTGAGAAGCGACCTTACAGATTTTCCCAATACACCCCCTGCCATGTCAGGGACACCTCCCACTGTCCCAGGCTGCTCCAAGCCCCCTCCAACCTGGCCTTGGACACTGCCAGAGATGAGGCAGCCCCAGCTTCTGTGGGCACCCTGTGCCAGGCCCTCACCACCCTCACAGGGAAGAATTTCTCTCCAAAGTCCAATCTAAGCCTACTGTCTTTGAGTTTAAAGCCGTTGACCCCTGTCCCATGAAGCAGCTCCAGCCCGGATCAGGAGCACTGCAGGGACCAGTGCAGGATGGCAGTGCTGTCACCATGCTGGAGCATGGACACTCACCATGGTGGACACGCTCTGGGCAGGGCTGGGGCTGGGATCCCTGCAGAGATCGGGGTGATCAGCCATGGCAGAAAGCAGGAACTGCTCTGGGTGCACAGGGGCAGACGGGAGCTGGGGTGATGCCCATTCCCCCCTGGCTCTGCTGGGGCTCCTCTCAGAGCCTGGCTGGCTCTGTCCCAGCCCAGCAGCACCAGACTGGGAGCCCACACTCCTGCAGGTGCCCTGTCCCAACACACAGGGCACACAGAGCTGCTGAGGCTTTCCTGTGCAAGCTGAATTTGTCAGGATAGGGCACCAAAGGCTCCTCTCATGTTTCTGCACTTTGCAGCAGCTGTTGTGAAGAGCAGGAGCAGCACTTGGTGTGTGGAGCTGCTCCGGTACAGGGAGAGGCAGCTCCAGCCGTGCAAGGGCAGGTGGGAGGGAGTGGGACCCCAGAACTATGAGCAGGGACAGAAGTGGGAGGTCTAGAGGTGGGGACAGAGGTGGGTGCCAGCTCTGCCCATGGCTGTGCCCCTCCAGGGTAACAGGGTAACACCCGGGCTGGGGGGTCTGGCAAGGCCAGCAGTCCTTGCTCCCAGCTCTGGAGTTCTCCAGACACCTGCTGGGAAATGAGTGTCGGTCCAGGGGGTCAGAGCCTCTGAGCCCCTTTTGGGCCATCCCCCCCACTCTGAGCACTGAAGGCTGTCAGGAGCAAAGGCAGCCTTGTGAATGCTGTGGCACAGGTTATTGCTGCCCTAGCCCTTCTCCTTTCCTTT
>VZTX01005265.1:0-24523 GCA_013400915.1 Pardalotus punctatus | reverse complement strand
TTTTATTTTATTTTTATTTTTACTCAGTTCCTTTCCTCAGGCTTAAACAAGGGCTTTAAATATTTCAGGATATTCTTGGATTTAATATCCCAGGCAGATGGATGGGAAGGCAGAGGACAGTGAGACAAAGTGTGTATTTATAATTATTCAGGTTTTAAACACTGACAAGTTTTCCAATTTCAGTTACAGAACCTCTGGATCTCCAGGACCACCAACACTTAACTGCTCCATAAACAACCCTGGGGAAAAAATTCTCAATTTCTCCTGCTGAGCAGTTCCGTGTCCCTTTATCCTCTTTTAGGGACAGGAGGTGACTGCGCTTTTCGTGCTTCCACGGAACACAAAACTCAGCTCACACCTACACAAACCAAAAACGCCAAAGCAAAGCACAAACAGTTCAGAAATCCGCTCTAGAAACCAGCAGGATTGACTGTCCAGCTCTGACTCGCTTCAGAACGAAGCTCATGCTCAAGAAAATCGGGAAATGCATTCACCAAACACGGTAAAAAGCTTAAAATACTGGGTTTAGGTGATTTCATGACCAATATATGTATTTTTCTCCCACAGATCTCAGGTTCATGCTTCAAAAAGTCACTGACAGAATCAACCAGCACGCTCAGAAAATAATTCAGTATTTTGCACCGAGGAGTACTGAGAATAACAGGACAAAATTTGAAGAAAATACAGGCAGAATATCAGGAAAAAAAAATCCTGTAAAGGATAAACATGAAATGACAGCATAATATTTGAGGGGAAATAAATTAAACTTGAATTTTCTGCCAGGGAGGTTGGGATTTTGTTGGATCCGAGTCCTTCCAAGCACCCTGGATACCCTTTAGCTCCATACACGGCACAGTAACACCGTCAAATGTCCAAAATTAATTGATTTACACTGCCATTTTTAGAGATGCCCACCAGGAAAGCTTGGGAAAAACTGGAAATTTCCAGCTAAAACAAGAAAGGATTTTTTTTGTCAAGGTTTGGTATCTGCTGGGAAATAATTTCAAAATGGTCAAATTCATAAAAGGCGACTCACGTCTATAATTCAGCTGTCAAAAATGACAAATTTTCCCTGATCAAAGGAGTGGAATTGATAAATCCTGGAAGTCAGAGGGTAGAAAGAAGAAAAGCTCATGAGAGCAGGATTTATGCTGTTCTATGAAAATGTACATTTTGGTGAACTCCTGGAGAATAGAACTGCTTAAGGAATGAAATTATGGTTTAAAAAAATCCCCAAATTATTTCACACTGGAAATGCTCCAGCCAGGATCACCACATAAAACCAAAATATCACAGCCTGAGTCTACTTAAAACAGAAACCACAAGTCGGGTGACTTAAAACCTCTTACTGTAAATGAGACTTCAACCAATTCAATGAAAAAAAAAACAAAAAATGAGGAAGTACGAAATGGCAGTGATTAATTAACCCATTAATTCCAGACTGAATGATTGTCCCTCTGGTTTTGGGCACATCCCCAACCTTGAGGGCTCCCACTGCTGTCCCACTACACAGTTTTTAGATACAAAACCAGAGCTAATTAAAGCGGAATTTCCATTAGGCAGGTGATTTGCTGGCATTCTAATCCCCAAAAAAATCACAAATCCCAGGCTGGCCTGCAAAGGCTTCCCCACAGCTGCCGATTCCGGCTGCCCCGCTCTGCTCCATGGGGAAAAATGGGAATTATTCAGGTGAGACCCGGCACAGCCGGATTTATCGGAGCTGCAGCAGCGACAGCACAGGGAGGAATTCCCTCCTTTATTTACACAGCAGGGACATCCAGGATGGGACAATTCCCGGTCCCTCCCTGCCAGCTGCCAACAGCAGCTCCTTCTCCAGATGTTTCCAGATGTTTCCAGATGTTTCCAGCTGCTGCTCGGCACTGCCAGGACCTCCGGGGTGAGGATCAGCGTAAAATAAAGGCATTTTGGTTCTGGTGGCAGCAGCATTGCTGCTGTTTGAGGAGGAGGATTTATTGTAAAAATGTAAAGGCAACGGCAGCTGGGGGTGGAAGATAAAGAAGTTGTTGGGAATTTCAGACCTGATCCAAATCTACTTCAGATTCACCTCAATTTAGGCTGCTCTGAGCAAACAGGAAAATAAAAACAATACTGGAAGATAAACTGCAATTACCAGTGTAGCTCTGCTCACAGAAGCAGCTTTTAGATCCTTTTAGATCCTTTTAGATCCTGCCTGTTCTCCTAAAATCTCACCTATTTCCCGTAGCAGAAAAAGTAAATGAAATATTTTTGATGTCATTTAGGATGTTTATACCATTTTACCTTTTAGTAAACAGAGTTTACTAAAAGTTAACAGAGTTTACCTTTCAGTAACAGAGTAAGGCAGGTACAATACCCCTGCCATTCTCGAGTCCACTCACAGTTTTTATTGCCAGCATTTCAAATTTTCCTTTTGAACTCATCTCATGCAAACCAGGAGGTATCAGGAGATTTTAACACTTCCCTGGAAGCGTTCAGGGCTGGGCTGGGAGGAGCTTGGAGCAACCTGGCAGAGTGGAAGGGGTTGGAATGGGATCTCCTTTAGGGTCCCTTCCAACCCAAACCATTCTGTGATCCCAGGGTTTAACCACTTTATAAGACACCTAAATATTCATTTCACAAACCTCATTTTCTGACTCTGACAGCACTTTGTAACCAAGCCCATGATTTGATATTATTTCTCAAAATATTTTACATCTGCTTTGCCTTTAAACTGTGATTTCCTTTAGATGCAGCCCAAGCAGAATGGCTGTGGTTTATTTTTTTTCCTCTGATTTTCCAACACTGCTGGAAAGGAAATTTTTAAAAAAGAGAGGGGTTAATTACAAGCAGCAGCACAGGAGCTGCAGTGGAGGTGCTGGGAATGCAAATCAGAGGTGCCTGGTGCAGCCCCAGCAGCCACTGGGAGAGCAGCTCCCAAAATAATGAGCTCCTGCCCGTGTCCTGGCATCCTCCTGGATCACTTCATCTCATCCCAGAGCTCTGGTGGGAAAACAAAACAACACACACACAAATATTGGGGACTCAGCACCAAAATATCGGGTTCTGGATGGATGGGGACAGAGTTGGGATTAACAGGATGAGCTGCTGTGATGTGAAATGTTGTGTGGTAAAGTATAAAAATAACTGGTAATTTGTTCTTCACCCTGTAACCAGGAATTGGTGAATTCTCCTTAAAAAAATCACACCACCAGCTCTGGGAAATATTCCCCCTTCTCCAAAGGGAGGTTTGCTGCTGCGGGCTCCCAAGTGAGATTTGTAGGATTTGATCCTACAGATGGCTTGGCCTCATTAAAAACATCCTCAGAAAAGGTATTTGTAAATCTCAGCCACGGAAGATTATGAAATACAGAACAAATTAATAATAAAAAGGAGATGCTGGGGGGTTTAACCTTCCCGGCTTTAATGCTGTAATTGGGAAATCAGTGTTGGGAGGAAATCCCAACAAAGGATGCTTCATGTATTAAAACAAGAGGCTTTATTCCGTGTTTGGAATAAACCTGGGGAGGGAGCAGGCAGCCAGATGGACCCTGACAGAGCCCGGGAATGCCAAACACGCTGGGAGGAGCCGCTCAATCCTCGGGAGCAGCTCCCAGACAGAGAGGCAGCAGCGAGGGCTGTCCCGAATGAGGGCATCCATCCATTTTCCCATTTTCCCAGGACTGGGCAGAGTCCCAGACGGCAGAGGAGGAACTCACCAATTTCACTGGGAGCCACCGAGGTGTGAAGGGAGAGTTTCACTCGCTTGCTTTCCTGGGGAACTCAACAAAATTATTGAATATTTCTCTGTAAGCAAGTACAGAAAAGCAGGGGTGGCTGGAACGTGGTTCCCCTTCCAACATGTCCACCAGACCCATAGGAAAAGGACCTTCAGATCCTAAAATCACAGACTGGTTTGGGCTGGAAAAGACCTTAAAGATCATCAAGATCATCCAGTTCCAACTCCTCCACCACAGGCAAATTTTCCCACAGAGTTATCCCACTGTATCTTACACACTTATCCCATATATCCTATACAGTTATCCCATATACCCTACACAGTTATCCCATATATCCTATACAGTTATCCCATATATCCTATACAGTTATCCCACATACCCTACACAGTTATCCCATATACCCTACACAGTTATCCCATATATCCTATACAATTATCCCACATACCCTACACAGTTATCCCATATATCCTATACAATTATCCCATATACCCTACACAGTTATCCTATATATCCTATACAATTATCCCATATATCCTACACAGTTATCCCATATACCTTACAGTTATCCCATATATCCTATACACTTATCCCCCCATAAAAACATCCTACAATAACTATCCAGCTCTACCTGTCCCACCTCCCAGAAATCTTATATGAATTAATACATAAAATAACAAAAAAATTTTTAAAATTCCCACTTCTGACTTGGTGCTGTACTAACATTAATTTTAAGACTGCTTTCTCCATCACAGACAGTAAAGGATCTCACTGTGTGAAAAACCAGGGATAGCCTGAGGGGAGATTTAATGAATGTATCCATGATTTCTAGAAAGGGGGAAAAAAAAATTATGCCAAACATGGAAAGAACTGACTTGCCCTCTTCATTAATGTACCATCTAAATTTTGAATAATGGATTTGAAAAGTTAATGTAACTCTCAAAAAACACAGTGAGTGCTTCAATCCTGTTTTCTGACCAAACAAGCACATTTAAATTTCACATCAGAGCTCAGAGATTTCAATGAAAACACATCCCCACGCACAGACTCACGATTCTGAGCTCAAGAAAAACACACACAGATATTACACCAGGCTCCCCTGCTCCCACCTCATTCCAAACGAATCTGCATCCAGCTCCGAAGTGCACAATTAATATTTCATCCAGCCCTGGTGAGCACCCTCGCTCCTGATGGACTGCATTGATCAAAGGAACAAAGTTAAATATCCACGTTGCTGGAGGGAAAACCGAAGTTGTCACGTCTGAAGTGACAATCACAGGTAAACACACCGAAAAATGGCTTTGGGGAATTCTGAGATTCCAAAGGAGAACGGGAGAACGGCCAAAGGATTTTCTTGTTTGTTTGGAGATGCAGAGAGATTGGGACAGGGGGAACTGGTGCCCACCCAAGTCCTCTCTCCAAGTTGGAACTGGATGATTTTAAGGCCCCTGGGTCAGCACAATCCCTGGTACGAAGAAGTGGAAAAATCCTGAGTGAGCTCTGTCCCTGCAGCCCTCCGTGAATCCAGCAGGACCAAGCCCTGGCTGAAGGAACTCAGCAGAGAAAAGAGTTTATTCCAAAGGAGCAGGATTTGGGAGGTGAAAGATAAACAACACAAACTGGAAAGATTTTTTCAAGTCTCTTTCCCGGTCTCTCTTCCTGCCTGAAGCAGCTCTGTGCACTCAGGACCCTCACTGCTTCCAAGCTGAGGGGTGACAGCGTCACTTCCAGGCTGGAAAATGCACCCAAATGCGTTTGAGATCAGACCCCTCTGCTTGAGTCACTCAAAAAACTCGGTGAGTGTGAGGAGGTGCAAGAGCAGAGGGAGAAATCAGACCTTTGAGTGCCTCTGTTGCTGAGAAAAGCTCCAGGGCTGATCTATGGTCTTTAATTCTTGAATTGCCAGCATCATTTACAAACAGCTCCCGCCTCTCCAAGGGATGTCAGGAGTCACTTGGGGCCATCGTCCCCAGCCATGACACGTGACAAAAAATCAAGGATACCACCGGCACCATCACCATCAGCAAACAATCCTGCAGTGATTCCCTCCTGACACAGCACCAGCTCTATCTGCGGTATTTGTGAGAGAAAAGATGAATTCAGGACGTTTCTGGGCAGAGCTCACCGTCCTTGGCTGAGCAAAAGAAGCTTCGCTAAAGGCAGGAAGCTGCAGGCTCTGCCCAAGGGTTTTTAGCGGCTTCCTATTTTCTGTTATTGAAAAAATAGAAGAAATACTATGTAGGACTTCAGAAATAACTGATAATCTGGATTTTAACATGAGTTTTTAACAGCAGTTAATTCAGGGCCAGGCTGGATGGGCTGAAGGTCCAGGGAAGGTGACACTGGATGGGCTTCAAGGTCCCTTCCAACCCAAACCGTTCTGGAATCAATGATGTTATTTAAGGCACAAAAGGGACAGCCACAAGCTGAAAGTTTGGATCCACACAAGTAGAAATAAAGCACAAATTCTTTGCCTGGCTCTCTGTAACAAGGGTTTCCACGTTGCAGAGGTATGTGAGGGGAACACGAGGGTTACTGAGGATATTTGCATTAAGAAACTATCAATATTCCTAATTTACAGCGCAGAAGAGCCCTTCAGATTCACCATATGTGCCCCAACATCAGAAGGGTAACGAGGACAGGGAAATAAAGCCCCACTTCCCTGGACCAGGTCCAGTGTCATCAATAAAAAGCTGATTTTCTCTCTATCCTGCTTTTTTCCCCTCACTGTCCAGAAGATTGGCAGCACTGCTTTGTGAGTCAATTCTATCTGGATATCAAAGTGCTGCTGTTATTCATTTAATGTGGATTTTTCACCACACACCTTCCCGGCCTCACAGCTCACAACAACATCAGCCAGAACACAAAGGAAATAATGCTAATATTTCAAATATTCACAGCTGAGCATCAAACAGAACTTCATGTGGAACTGGATGATCCTTAGGTCCCTTCCAGCCCAAACCACTCTAACTTCCCAATTATAACAATGCCTGAAATTCTGTTTTCAGTAAACACTAATGAAGCAGGTTTTGCAATACAGAAATCCTAATTACAGGAAGACGTGATATTGATAATTTGTCATTTACTCCCATTCATCCTATGGGAATCGATGGAGAAAGTCATATCCAAAAGGCTCATAATAAAGGGATAAAGCCCCCCAAAATCTGTGATTCAGAATAAACACCGAAATCTTCCAGGTGATGCAAAGGATCCTTAGTGTCAAAGCAAATTCTGGGGAATTAATTCCATTATTGGGGAAAACCTCAGCACCAAACTGACCAATGCCCAAGGAGGGTCCCCATCAGTTTGGTCATCTGGGGATGAAGTTTTTGCCAAAAAAAACCAGCAGCAAGAACCAATTCCATGTTGTCTATGAGAGCAGGGGCAGAATGGCAGAATATTTAGGAAAAAGCACTAAAGCACAGCTATGAATTCTAAATACACCACCAGAAATCAAAACCCACAGAAGATAAAAACATTCATTTTTAGGCTGACTTTGCCCTCTCTCCGCTTCCTCTGCTCCTTAAATGAATAATGAAGATGTTACTTGGCTCCAGACACCACGAGGGAATAAAATGTCACCACGGCAGCTGCCGAATTTCCCGCTCCCAGCCCTTCAAATTAAGGGAAAAAACCCACAAAACAAAGGGAAAATTTGATTAGGAAAAGTTCAAACCCTTGCCCAAAGCCCGGCTCTTCCTGTAACGTTGCATTCTTTTCTTCTTGTGTCAACTTCTCATTAGAACAGAGCCATCTTCCTAATGGGATAATTGGGGTTTTAATGGAACTGTGGGAACATAACTCTGGTGTTAGGAGGGGCTGCGTGTCCTTATAATGTTGTTTTAATGCGATTTGGGGACTGCAGGAACTGCCTGAACCTGCTCATCTCGGGTTTGAGCAATGGGAATCGGGGCCTTGAAGAGATGAAGCATTTGATAATTCCCAATTTGGTCAAGGGGAAGCAGGGCCTTGGTGGAGATCCAACATTTATCAGGGATATTTGGAATATCCATTTAATAGGAGCTGCAGGCACGAGATCTGCCAGGTCTCGGATAGGAATCCACGTGGGGTATTTGTATTTTCCCCCTTTTAATGGGGTTGATTATCCCTAAAGACTGATGAAGCCACAGCTGATGTAATTTCAGGGATTAAATGGACAAAGGAAAATCCAGTAAATATTTAATATACAACAACAACACCATCCACTCCTCCCTCTTGGAAGAGCTTAAAGAGTGGAAGAAATTCAAGTTACATCACTAAAACTCGGTGCCTAATTCTAGACATACCTAAAATAAAGTCAGACTATTTGCTAATAACACCACAATTACACCCATTAATCTTGCACTTGGAACCCGAAATCACAGGCAGCACATGGCTTTATGCATTAACAAAATTTAGCAGCTCAACCTCATTTAATTCTTCTTTTACAGCCAATTAAACAACTCTTTAAACACCCCTGGAGCCTCTGTCCTCTCAATCCTCACGTGCAATTAAACTGCACATGAGAAGTGCCTGGTGACACCAGAAGAGCATCTTTAGGTCTCACTAAATCATTCCTCATTTATCCATCAGGTTCCATAAAAGAGGCAGCGATAAAATAACAGCTCCTGAATTGAAGCCTTCAGTAAAAAGACGTGGCGGTTAAAAGGATTTTATGGGAGGAAAAGCCTTTAAATTAGGAAGTAATATTGGTATTTCAGGCATTTCATAGCAAATCTGCCACAATTTACGTGCATATTTCAGGCACCTTTTTATTTCCTGCCTTTTTTTTTTTTTTCCTTTTGTTTTCTTTTAAGGCAATGGACCAATACCGGATCCACTGATTTAAAAATCCCAAATAATTTTTAGGGAATTTGGGTCGAAGTGCAAAAGCAGCACAGCAATTGCAGCGCTGCTGCTACAGACCAGTCAAATGGATGATTTCAATTTATACCCTTCGTTTCTAGAAAATTAAGAGAAAATCAATCTCATCATGTGATTCCCTCTCAGTAAATATTCCTTGATTTCTGCAGTTAGACTGAAACACCCTTTAAAATGCTTTTCTGAAAATTCTTTGATGCTCGGGATTGGCCCCTGCTCTATCAAGCAGCTCCATTTGTGCAAAAAAGGAACTCAAAATATTTGATTTATTTAGGAAATCGTTCGTGTATCAGGAGGAAAAACCCAATCCCAAACCCATTTCCCACCTCTGACCACGAAAATACCTCAAATCCCAACAAAACCTTCTTTTGGAATAATGCAAGTGAAATGAGGCAATCATTTGATTTAAAAAGCTGAAAATTGTAGCAGAGGAAGGAGACACCCAGATGGGAATCCCATCCCGAGCTCCCTGGATTTTCAACCATGATGGAAAAAACCCCAAATTATGCTTAAATCAGACCTTGATCAATGCTCATCCTGTCCCTCCTGTTTAAGGGACAGATGAATTTAGTGCTCAATATTCTCTGCACCATTAACCAGGACAAGAATTTTATATATTCACCAGAGAATACTCAACAATTCGTGCTATTAAGAGATAAAATGTGTTTTTCTTATGCTTTCAAATTGTATTTGTATCATTAGCAGCAGCTCAGGAAGGACTTTTCTCTTCTCGCTCCTGCAAAATCAAAACAAAACACAAACCAGAAGAAAATCCCTCCACAAATCTAAAAATCACCACAGAATAATTCATTTTCTGCAGCGTTTCTTGGTTATAGGAGAAAATTGAGGCTGCAAAAAGTTCTGTATCCTCACTAAAATGATAAATGGACCCTCCTGCCTGGGAGTCCAAGGCTAAGGGTCACTGTCACTTTGATCCATCAATTACCAGATCTTCATTTAACTTTCTCCAGGACTAATAAAAATTATTTAATTTGACCTTCACTGTTGAGGGCAGAGTGAAATTCCTCATTTAAATCCTTCCCCTCGTGTGAGCACGGGGTGGATCCCATTGTAATGCAAAGCTGGAATCCCATTTTTGGTGCTCCACCAGAGAATGGGAATCTATTTTTAGAATATTTCCTGCTTCTTATCGACTACAAATTAATAAGTGTACACTGAGAGTGCATCCCATTTCTATGCAGCTTATGGTTCCTTTAAATTCTCCAAATTCTCCCAAATTCCCTCCTTTCAACAGCCAGAGGGACTGATAGGATCTGCGAGGGAGGAAAAGGAGAATTGTGTGTTTTAATGTGGGTAAAAACTCCTTCAGCTGCCAGGAAAAAAACCAGAAGGGACTCACTTGAACCGAGCCGAGACTTCATCAGCAGCTTTTTGGTATTGCTCAGTGGTGACTTTGTAGAACTGGGCACTCTGGAAAAAACCAAAATAAATACAGATTTCAGTTAACAGCATTTACAGGCATGCTAATATCTTGTAAATAAAGCTAATTTGGATGTTTTATCCATTTAAGTTGTTTAGGAAAAAGCCCCAAAGCCTAACTGTAAAATAACAAAGAAATTACTTATTTTGGGGTGTTTTTTAAAAGAATAAGTGGGTCTTGATTATGCAGAAGAAATGGCTCTTGGTGAGGAAACTCTAAAGGGACACAGGGTAAGAATCCCATGTTTAGCACAAGGTGTTCCTGGAGTCTTTGACACTTCTTCATTAGAATTAAAATTAAAATACCAATTCTTTACTTCTTTGCAGTGCCGTGTTTGTGTTACTCACACAAATCTCCCCACCTGCATCACAGGTGATCCTCGAGTCAAACTTCAAAGTCACAACAAATTAACTGTGGCTCCATTTTCCCCTTTGCTCTTTGCTTTGACAACGCCTCTCTAAGGAGTTACCGGAATATTCCAAACTCCCAGGTTGCTTCAATCAGTTGCTAATTTTAATTTTTAAACCCAGGCAGCTTCAAAACAGATTTTCATCTCCTCTAAACCCAGGAATGGCTTTCACTTGGTTCTACAAAATCATTCATTTTCAAAGTGTAGGTGAGAGATGCTCATCAAGCAACTGAACTTTCCATAACCTGTGCTATTCCATCCAGTGACTGCAAGGGTTAAGAGGTGCACTCAGATTGGATTTTTGGAAAAATGTCTTTCCCAAAAGGATTGTCCAGCCTGGCATGGCTGTTCAGGGCAGGGGTGGAATCCCCATCCCTGGGGGGATTCAAAGCCCTGTGGATGTGGCACTTGGGGAAGTGGTGGGGATGGTTGGATTTGATGATCTTGAAGGTCTTTTCCAGCCTGAAGAATTCAGTGATCCTACAGCCAGAGACAAATCCCCGCGATGCCGCGATGCTTCACGTCTCAGTAACACATCGGTGGCATTTTTCAGGAGGTTTTTATAGCCTCGGCACAGCTGGACCTGGGCTACAACAACCAAGGCACCTGGCTGCCCAGCTGGAGGCAGAAAGGGAAGTGAAAGCAGCTCAAAACTCCTCTGAAACCACCTCCCCCTGAATGCTGGTCATGGAGAGGCAGAAAAGGCTGAGCTGGCACTTGTGAGAACTCTGGTGTAGCTTTGAGTCATCGGCATGGCAGGGATGTTAACGTGGCAACAAAATCCTCGCAGTGCCGCACTGTGGGATTGCATCAAAACCATCTGAATCCTCGTTTTAACAACCTGGGGCTTTATCCCATGGTTTGGAGTTATTGATGCCTCCATATCGATTTTATATCTTTCGAATATTTAACGTCGGAGGAAGAAATTACTTATTTTGGGGTGTTTTTTAAAAGAGGACACAGGGAGAGCTGCGAGCCCCTGGCAGGGCCTGAAGGGGCTCCAGGAGAGCTGGAGAGGGACTGGGGCCAAGGGCTGGAGGGCCAGGAGCCAGGGAATGGCTTCCCAGTGCCAGAGGGCAGGGAGAGATGGGATCTTGGGAATTGGGAATTGCTGGCTGGGAGGGTGGGGAGGGGCTGGGCTGGAATTCCCAGAGCAGCTGGGGCTGCCCCTGGATCCCTGGAGTGTCCTTGGAAGGGGCTTGGAGCAGCCCGGGACAGTGGGAGGTGTCCCTCTTTATAGTCCCTTCCATCCCAAACTATTCCATCACTCCAAACATGGAATGCCACAACCCAGTCCATGGGAAGCATCATTCCCATTTTAATTTTGGGTAAAATAAAGCAGTTTCGCTTAAGACGTGGATGCATGGAAAAGCGATGTGATGAAAATATTTTCAGGGGGAAAAAAATTGCAAAGCCTGGGAGTGGAGAGATCACTCTTCCATAAAAGTCACAGATGACACAGGTCTGTGGTCACAGGGTGAGAAAACACGTCCTGAGGAATATTTATTGCATTGTGAGCAATGCAGGTAACAGAGCCCACTCCTCCAAAAACACTTCCTGAAACATCAAAAGAGACAGCACCAACTAGAAAAAAAACCGAAAAGAAAAACATTTTTCCTTCCCACTTAAGGATTTCATCTTCCAAGCTTCTTCCTCGTGAATTATAATCTTGAAATGCACCGAAATAAATGTACCGAAATCAGTGAATAAAATGCCGGCTCCATACAGGGGTAAAATTGTATTGCAGGGCTAATATTTTCCCACAAACGGTAACAAATTGGGTGAGAGGCACTGCAGGCAAAGGTCAGGCCCGGCTCAGCAGGAGCACAGAGCTCTGCTGCACTCCCCACTCAGACCCACTCCTAATCCTTCATTTGCACTGAAATCGAGCTTTCCGCGCTCGGAACCAGCGCTCATTTATTTTTTCATAAATCATCGTTGGCCGGCCAGCGAATGAAACTGGAATTCTCCTCACCCCGGTGAGCCCCTGGCACTCAGCAATCCCGGCTGCCCAATGACAGCACATCCAGAGGCTGCTGGGACGGGGATGGGATCGATGGTTTGGGATTATCCCGCAGCGGGGTGAGCGTGGCCAGGGCAGGGCTGAGATGATGAATCGCTCTCCATCACCCCCCGGCCCCTCCCAGGCCAACGTTTACCAGGATCTTATCTGGGCTGCCATTTATCTTTCTTTGGCCTGGTCAATAAAGATGAACACAACAGTTGTAAGGATCGATTGCAATTTTTTATCATTTTCAAGCATGGAGGAGCATTTCTGACATAAAAACAATATTCGGAGTGTGCCTGTTCTACTTTTTAATTGCAGCTCAACTGATCAACGGAGCTGCTACGGATGCCAAGAAGTTTTAATCCTACAGTAGACCCAAGCTATCAAGAAATCATTTGTTATCTTAGACGAAGTGTGCTCTGTTTGTTGCCTTTGAAAATCACCCAGATTCTCTTTCAGAAACAAAACTCTCCATAATCCAGAGATGCAGTTTCATTTTCCAAGTCTTCCCTAATCCTCCAGATAAAAGTGCAGTGGTCATTTCCCTTAAATACAGATTTAAAATGCTGTTGTAACATCATTTCCTCATCTCCAGATAAAGACATACATTTATTATTCCCATCCCTGGAGGTGTCCGAGGCCAGGCTGGACAGGGCTTGGAGCAGCCTGGGACAGTGGAAAGTGTCCCTGTCACAGCAGGGGGTGGCACTGGATGGTTTTTAAGCCCCATTCCAACCAAATCCAGTGGTTTTGGTCCAAAGATAATGAACACATTGCAATGACATCGAGTAACAAGCGGTGCCTTTTCCAGAGCCACCTTCAAAGCAAACTGAAACACAGTCTGAAAGAGAAGTTAAAGAGAACTTCAGTTTTCATTCTAAATCCGTCCAATTTGCCCTGATACATACACAGAGCCAGAAAAAATACAAATAATGCCACGAGTCGGGAAGAGAAAAACGAGATCTGACCACAGGTGGAAGTGTTTCCACCACGTTTGCCAAGGAAATAATTTCCCCCGAACAAAAGTGGGAGCAGAAGCTTCTTAAAGCTGGAGGAAAAAGAGAAAAATTATTTCTCCTGACAGCTCTGATTTCAAAGGTCTGTGGAAGAAAATAAATTCCTGGAGCCCCTCAGAAGGTCACTGTTTTGTCTGCATGGGGGACCTCAAAGCACAAGTACACGTTTTACTCTCGGCTGAAAATCTTCAGATTTGCAGGCAGGGAAAGTTCTGAAAGATCCTGTGTCATCCAAGCTGATAAAAGATTATCAAAAGAACCAGGAGAACTTGAGATCCCTCATTTAATTTCGCCAGAGATACTTCACCTATATGCACTATTTTATTAAAAATGTGGTGAAACTGTTTTTACTGCAGACAGACCACGACTCATTTTGGCATTGAATTTCTGCTTTTAAGCCCCCCAACTCTTAAAGCCCTGAAGAGACTCATTATGAGAGTTACAATTCATGCCATCTATTTATTTTAATTAAATTTAATAGTTACGTAGTTAACAGCTGATTTGACAAAGAAAAAAAAAAAGACATTTGACTTCCATACAAAAGAGGCAGATCTGCCCTTTGCTTCAAGTTAGGGCTGTGAAAGACAAAAATGAGCCCAGCTTGACTCCAGCTCAGCTCAGCACCTGCTCCACCCACCAAAGGAACCAAGAGCTTGGGCTGTTTGGCACCTTTGAGAATCAGGGGAGAATTTTTAATTTAAAGACTTCTCTTTCCTTCTCATCCTCCCCCACGGAAAGACTCAAAGCATCGGCAGGCAAAGATTATCCTGTTCTCCGAATGGCAAATTGGGAAGTTTTCTTTGCCTCTTTTGAATCCATTTCTGCTGCAGTTAAGCTTCTTTTCTCCTTTAATTCTACTTCTGGCCATTTCATCTCGGGATCTTTAACGAAGCCATTTGTGGATAATAGGAAACATTTTGTTTTAATCATCCTGTTGACACAGAGCCTGGGATCTGAACGGCCTTGATTTCCAAAGCCACAAAAAAGTTGTTTCACCTGTTTTAATCCCAACTCAAGACTGACCCAGGCTGCTCCAAGCCCTGTCCAGCCTGGCCTTGGGTCATCCAGGGATAGCCCCAGCTGCTCTGGGAATTCCAGCCCAAGATCCCACCCAAATCTCCCTTTTTCCACTGGGAAGCCATTCCCTGGCTCCTGGCCCTCCAGCCCTTGGCCCCAGTCCCTCTCCAGCTCTCCTGGAGCCCCTTCAGGCCCTGCCAGGGGCTCGCAGCTCTCCCTGTGTCCTTCCCTTCTCCAGGGAACATTCCCAGCTCTCCCAGCCTGGCTCCACAGGGGCTCCAGCCCTGCAGCAGCTCCGGAGCCTCCTCTGGACTGCAAAGAAAAAAGCAAAATTAGGAGAAATACACTTCAAACCTCCAGTCGTGTTCCATCTTTGAAACTGCCACAAAGAGCATCAAGTGAACAAGGAGAGGAGGAATTAGGGAAGAAGAGAGAACGAAAAGAGAATAAAACCATCAACTGTTCTGCGCTTCCACCCCAGTTCCAAATGACATTAAATTACAGCTTTATAAATATGACCATCCTGATGGCATTTTCATTTGAATTCAAAGCCTCCATTTGTCTCTGAATTGATTTTAATAAGCTATGGAAAACCAAGCCTTTAACATCAGACAGCTTCCCAAGTAACACTGCATCTTCATTCTGCCTCCAAATGATCTATGGATGAGGGAATTTCTTCTGAAATGTCAGCAGATCAGGCCTGTGCTCGAATTTTTAGATGAGTTATTTTTTATACAAGTTCTGACTGCTCCCATTTGATCCAGCTGCTCGAGTCAGTCAATTGCTGCAGTTTTTATTGCAGAGATGAAACTAAGGATGCCCAAATCCGCATCCAGGGATCCTACAAAACACTTTAGACTTGTTTTGACACCCTGTCATGAGCTCTTTTTGAATGGGGGGACTGACTGCCCTCGCTGGGGCTGTCACTAGAACCCTCTGGGTGGAGGAGAAAGTTCTCTGGACCTGCCAAAGGGGTGAAAACGAGGCTTTTATGGAATCTATCCCAAGGGAGCATCTTTCCATGAAAATATCGTCATTTCCCAAAAGAAACCAGCTTTCTAATCCTGAACTGCAGCACAAAAGGTGCCTTCAGAGAAGGACAACTGCCATCCCTTCGACCACAACTCAGAGACAAAGACAAACAGGCAGATCAGGGGATGAGCTTTCACAGCAGAGGAGAAATTTCCGACGTGCAAGAAGTGGGAGAAGGAGCTGCAAGGCAGGGAGGGGGAATTAAAACTCAAAGAGAAGCCCTACAAAAAGAAAAAGAAGCTGAGGAAGCAACCTGGGATCCTGGAGTAAGCCTAAGAGCACACAGGGATCAGGAAGGCAAAGCTAAGGACAATTATCAGCATCTGTCCAGAGCTCCCTGATCCCTGCACCGGCTCAAATTCAAGTGCAATCCCCTCTCTCCTGCCTTCAGGAAACCTCCTCTGTCCCTTGAGTTCTGGAAGGAGCTGGGGCAGGGCCAGGCTGTGCCTCTGATGGAAGAGATGCCTGAACTGTTTTTGGACACCCAAAATCCCTGTTCCTACAGAGGGACAGAACACCAAAGGAATCCAAAGCTGCTAAAGATGCTCCAGACCCACCAAAAAAACCCTGGGCTAGTGGAAGGTGGGAAGGGGTCCCTGTCCACAGCAAGCTGGAATAAAATGATGTTTAAGATCCCTCCCAGTCCAAACCTTTCTGTGATCCCATGAAACAAAGGAGCAACACGTGCAGGAAGAAAATTCGCTTCCCAGCAGTGTTTGCTTGATTCCGTGATGGGAATTCGTCAAGGATTTCAGTGATATTCAAAGGTGCCAAAGATATTCAGTGCCCAGCAAATACTTAACTCAGTTATGAGCAGAAAAAGGAGGGGGAAAGAGTGTTTTTTGACCTTTTCTTTTGAATTTCCAACTCTGTTTTTCAGGCACCACTAACTAACGCCTTTAACTTCAACTATTAATGGCTCTGAAGTTTCTCCCCAGCCATGCTTCACTTCACTTTTCTGCCCTGCTACAACATCGATCTCTAATTTGTTAACACTCAGAGCTGCCAAAGAAAATGAAAACCTTTGTGAAAAGGACAAATCTATTCAAAGTTCTTACAGCTATTCAGCCAAGCAGCTAATCTGCATGTAATTGTAGTCCTGGTGTTCATACAAATGTGCTCAGCCCTGGAGATGCACCTGAAAACGCACAACTGTTTTTGTGGCCCCCACTGATGACAAGAAGCCTCATTGAAATAATTCCCATTTACAATGTGGCTGCTCGGCTCAGCCCTGTCGCTATTCCGTGTTTTAAATTGTGCTCTTCCCTAATTATTTGTCCATGTCCTAAAGCAGGCTTTCCCCCCCAAAATGTAAATCTTTGAGGTACAGAGGAATGGGAATTGCTGCTGCCAGGGGCGATGCCCGAGAAACAGAAGTTGGGAAATCCCTTTTTTTGGTGGCATTGGGTATAGACAGAAAGACAGGAATAAGGATTTTAGATTTCCGTTGTCGGTTGCTATCATGGAATTAATTCTTAAATACTGGTCCAATGAGCCACTGTTGCAATGCAAAAACCACACCAGAGCGAAGAGCATCAGCTCACAAGCAAACCAGGATCAGCAGGAGTCCTGAATCCCAAAATCCTGGAATGGTTTGGGATGCAAGGGACCTTCAAGATGATCCAGTTCCCACCTCCTGCCAGGGCAGGGACACCTCCCACCAGACCAGGATGTCCCACCCAGGAATGGCTGTGACCTCCAGGGATATCGCAGGGTTTTATTCCGAGGTGCAGAGCTGTCCATTCTGTACACATCATTTAAAAATGCACAGCTTTGCCACAGCAGCACAGAGTCACCTCAGCCTCAATCTTCCACTCCACTCCTGCACAGCTCAGCCCATCCCGCAGGAACCACTCCCACGAAGTCCTGAGGTGCTGGAAACTCAAGGGAACACAATTTGAGGTCACCCATGGAGCCGTTTTGGCAAAATTTCAGCAGAGACAGCGCTGAGTCCAGGGCAGCTCTCCCATGGTCTCCAGCAGCTGTGATTTTCAGAGGAAGTCTCAAAGTCAGAGAAATAATTTGGGAAAATCCCTTTAACCACCACTTGTTTGTAACTCATTTCCATGAGAGCTCCCATGACAGCGGTCAGAAACGTATTTCCCTCCAAGGATAGTTCAGGGACAGGGATCCTAAGAGGTTGTGGTACCTCCAGCCTTGGAGGAGCCCAAAAATCCCCAAAACTGCCAGGACAAAGCCCTGACAATCTGCTCTGTGTCGGTGCTGCTGCTCTGAGCAGGTGCTTGGACCTCCCAAGGTCCCTTCCAGCGGGAACAACTCCGTAAAAACGTGAACTCGGATCTGCCATCGGGATGGAAATCTCTTTTGACTTGTAGCTGCGCAATCTGCTCTGCAGCTGGAGGTGAAATTCATCTTGTGGCAGGAGCCCAACAGAAAGAATCACAGATTAGCTCTGTCTTCTTTCAAATCAATGGAAAAGAGCGGGGTTTAGTTCTGTTTATTAGATCTCCCACTATGGCTGCTGCCTGCGATTGGCTGCCTTGGGGCATAATGAGGGCAAGATTTCCATTTTTTGAAAAGCACAATGCTGCCACAAATAACACTCACACGCCAGCCCTCCAGAGAGCCAGAATAAAGTTCTTGAAAGAAATTCTAAAATATTCTGTCTCTTTCAATCCAACAGCCCTGGCAACAGTGTCACAGCACAGGCTTGTTCCCGTCTCTCTCTTGCTGCTTTAAGAAGTTTTGTCTGGTTTTTTGAGCTGGTATTTCTGGGAACTTTCCTCAGGAGTCAGTTTGATCAATCCTACCAAATCCTCATTTTGTGGAATTGTGAGCTGCGGTATCCAAACACGGTGAGTTCAGTATTCAGAACCACTTTAATATTTGCATTTGGTGAGAGCAATGAACTTCTCTGAATGTTGCTGCCATGAATACTCTGAATTTTGGTGTCACTGTCAGGTGATATTTTTCTGGTCAGGATCAGCAGGAGAGTAAAGAGGGGGTGAATATGGACAGAACATTTTTCACTGTGCAAAGTTCATGATCCAAGTGGAAACGCCCACAAGGTATCAGGGCAGAAAATCTGCTATCAACTGACTGACAGCTGATGCTGCTACAGCAAAATCCAAACTGTAAAAACCCACGTATCAATAAGGTTTTGGTGATAGTGAAGCAACTAAAACACTTCAAGGATGGTCTTTGGCAGCTGCTTTGAACACCAGGTGAGAGCAGCGAGCACCGGTACACCAAAAACGCTGAGGATATAAAAAACCCCTGATGGAAAACAATGTAGGTATTTGTTTGGATGAGTGATAAGCACCTGAATCCAAGAAAACCACATTTCACACTCAGATTAGATGGAGAACTCTGCTCATATTTAGTGAAGCAAGAAAGGGAACGAGCTCTGAGCACGTTTAAATCAAAGTAACGGGAGAATTTTTCAGTGCTCTTCCAAGAGCGGATCCCAGCAGAGCCATTCTGCTCGGAAACCGCCTCGAGAAGGAAAAGCAGCCACAGCTAAGGCAGGTGGGTTCTCCCTGAAAACCTGCTCATCCCAAATCCAGGACCGGGGAAAACGAAAATGTGACACGAAAACACCAAAAACATTGATCTGGAAGTTTAAAAAGTCACCGCATTGCCCTCAATAAGGGAAAAATCCACAAAATTCCAAGAGCTGGATGATGCATGAGGCCAGATAATTCAAACACAGACCCCCACAAACATTCCTAATCTGTAACTACATTTTGTGAGCTCTAAAGATGATTCCCATTTTTCCCCACATTCCTCAAGGGCTCTGTTTATTCCCACTGCCCGTTTCCATCTCCTTCCTGCAGTGCCTCGTTCAAGCCAGAGCTGTTATTCTGCATTTCAGCCACCCCACAGGGATTTGGGGGATGCTCTGCCCTACACATGGATGTTCCTCCATCCACTGCAATCTTTATTTTCCCTTCCCATTTCCAGTGATCCCTCATTTCTCCAGGCATCCACAGACAGAAATTCCACCTTTTCCCTCACGGGTCTGAACAGACTTTTAGTCGGTTTTGGGAATGCACTTTGTGTTACCTACATCATCCCCCAACCGTGGCCATGTATTTTGGCAAAATTTGTGAACTCCACATTTCCCTGGGCAGGGTTATGAAGGGTCTGCCAATCCCCGTGCCCATCCCATTTGTCCCAGGATGGGATTCATCCCTGAAACGTCCCAGGGCAGGCTGGACAGGGTTTGGAGCACCCTGGGATAGGGGAAGGTGGCCCTGCCCTGGGACAGGATGGGACTGAAGGTCCCTCCCAACCCCAACCCCTCTGAGATTTACAAAGACACCACAATTCAGACCAACAAATGCTCTGTTACAGACCTGTGTTCTGCCCAAATAACAGCAAAATAACACAGCACACCGAGACGAGAGTCCCACACTGGAGTTCCTTTCAAAAAGCAAGGAAGAAAACAACAATCCTTTCTAATTCTCCTTCATTCCTCACAGCAAAAGGTTTAGATAGATAAATTCTCTGTATTGATTACCCAGCTGGCTGATAACATATGGAAATACTTGTAAGTTTGGATTTTTCTGTTTATAAAGTATGAGAGATTGAGGATGAACTTGATACAATCAATACTTTTTCTGTTCTTTCTCCCTCCAAAATACCAAAGCGACGCCTTAAAAGCTCCCTTAAAACCATTGATCTGGGCAGCTATAGGAAAAAATCCCTTTAATTACAACCAATAAAATCTAGAAATAACTCGCAAGGACAACATTTTCAGGGAGATGCTGGAAATTTTTGGGGCTGTCCTGTGCGGGGCCAGGAATTCCTGCCAGCAGGAATTGTATTTATGGCACCTGCCCCCTGAAATTTTCCACTTCCTCTGTCTTCAAATTCTTAAAGCCAGGGCAAGAAGAGGAGTAAAATACTGCCAGTAAAAGTCACATAAAAAGAGGTTCACGCATCTGAAAAGTTTTAATTGCATCAACTACTCAAGTAAAAAGACATCAAATGTTCCCTCAAACGCTGTCACTAAATCCTTGTTCTGTCAAGCATGGGAACAACTCCCACTTCAAAAATATTCCACACACGGCATGGTACAAACACACACGGCATTTAAACTTGCTTTTCCAATATAAAAGCACAGGTCTTGTAAGGATTGTTCAGGTTTTTACGAAGTTCTTTCAATTTTACAAGTACCTGAAATAATCTCTTGTCAGTCCTTGGCAACAATTCAAAGAAAAAAATTCATTGAAGTTTTCTGAATTTAAAAGGGTCGTTTTCTGCTTTTCAAAAAGCCTTTAGAAAACCCCAATTTCTGCACATTTTCTAACAAAAGGAAGTCCAACCTCTACTATTATCCAATAATTCATCTCACCCATACACAGCATCATTTTGTTCTACTCAGTTGAGATCCCACTGAAAAACTCCCGCCTGCTCAGCCACGAGAGATTCTCACATCATCAGCATTCTGCACATTATTTTAAACATATAATTACAGAAAGTTTCCAAAAAATTAAGTGACAGGAGCAGCAGTAAATTCAGGAGAAGGAAGGAGGCTCCTGAAAGCTGTTTGAAAGTGCAGTGAATACAGTCTGGGCTGGATTTGTTTCACGGGCGTGTTTGGCTGGCAAGGAATTATTGGGAAGTGTTAAATCAAAAAATATTGCACCTATTCAGTGGAATGAGAGGGACAAGAGAGTGAAGATATCAAGAGTTTTTCATTTAAACACCACANAGCTCTCCCTGTGTCCTTCCCTTCTCCAGGGAACATTCCCAGCTCTCCCAGCCTGGCTCCAGAGCAGCTCCAGCTCCCTGTGCTGTGTCCCCAGGGCTGGGGCAGCTCTGCAGGTGGGCTCTCACCTGGGGGCACAGGGACAGAATTCCCTCCCCTCTTACTCTTTACACAACAATCCAAAGCTTCCAAAAAAATTTTTTTTAGTGTGTTGTGCTCTCTTCCAGCTCTACCGGCTGAATACAAAGCCCTCAAAACCGAAACCCAGCGGGAGATGGGAATGAGAAAAAGAGGAAAAATCTCCATATTATTGTGGTAATCCCAAAAAGCCGCACACACACCCAGCCCCTGATGCTGCTGCAAATCCCACAAAGTCGGGTTTGCTGCAAACTGGCACATGAGATATTTCAGTACAACCTGCAACAGTCCCTAATGCACACTTTTGTAACCTGCACTCGGCTGTTTCACTGCACAGAACAGCAAATCCACGTGAAACAGGAGCTGCCCAACAGGATAAACATTTCCCATCTTAAAAGTTGGAATCTGATCCAAAAAGGGAAACAGGACGCACACGTGTTGGACAATGAGTGCCAGAAATGAGTAAATAATCATTCAAAATCACGCCTCACATTTCTACAGGAGTTGTTGAATAAAATGGTTAAAGGGAAAGGTGGGGCACATTTTATCTCATTTCTCCAGGCAATAAATTGTGCGTGGTCTCCTTGTGGGATTTATCAGAGAATTCACCCAATATCTGGATGATTCCACTCTTGCTTGGAGAAACTGACGCAGTGAAAAAATGATGAATTTTCCAACGGATGAAACAGAAAAGCGGCTCCAGTGAGGTCCCAGCAGAGATTTCCCAGAGCAGCTGGGGCTGCCCCTGGATCCCTGGCAGTGTCCAAGGCCAGGCTGGACAGGGCTTGGAGCAGCCTGGGACAGTGGGAGGTGTCATTTGGAACTTGATGAGCTTTAAGATCTTTTCCAACCCAAAGCATTCTTTGATTCCATGATTCTGTGAACTCCTGAAATCCATAGGAAGCTTGGCATGAACAGACATCGGAGCTGGCATGGAACAAAAATTATCTACAGTGCTTTTAAAAACACATATGGTATCAAAAAACAGAAAAAAATATTCTGTATTATTGTCTGAATCTACAGGAAACAGGGAGTTTCTTCTTTGGGCTTTAAGTTGATAAATAAGGAGAAAATCATTTTTGCAGGAAAAAAAAAGTCTCTGAACTGGATTCAAGTGGTACCAGATATGAAAAACACTCTTACCACATTAAGGTTAGGCATTTAAAACAATTGTAAGACTTTTCTGAGAACCAGATAAATGTTTGAACTCCTCTGCTCTGCTTCATTTGGATTTGCTTCCTAATCACCACAGCCCCGGTTTGGTGTTTCCCTGGCCATAAATCCCTTTTTCCTGAGTGATTATGGCCTGCAAAGGGTTAAACTCCCTGAGATGGGGGGAAAAATAAAGATTTCTGAGGTGGCAGGAGAGAATCTCCTGCTTTTAAACACGATTCCCTCCCCATTTCAGAAGGAAAGGACTTTTGAGGCACAGCACCAACCCAAAGCCGGATCTGCATTGACAAGTCCCAGCTCTCAGGTATGGAAAAGCTTTTTGGTTCCAAAGGAGGGAGATGAGGGAATTTTCCCAGCATTTCTGTCCCCTCTCCCAGCTCGGAGGGTTCACTGCACTTTTGCTGTGTCAAAATCCCAATTTAAACCGCGACCAACAACGAGCGCAGCCCAGCAGAGCTGGGTCTGTTTCACACCGAGCTGGTATCAGACACAGAACCCACAAAGAGGGTGGGAAACGGTAAAATCAGAATAAAAACGAGGAGAAACTTCCACCTGGGAAGGACTGGTGTGAAAATGACACATTATTCTTCTAGGAAGGGTCTCACAAATACAGAAATTCGATGCCACCTCCTCTCTTCTGAAGGAATGGGGGGTCAGGGATTTTAAAGGAAACTGGGCAGTGCCCAAGACCAGCTGGTTTCATTCTTTAAAGCAAAAATTCGGCTGAAAAGAAGTTGTCACTAGGCTTGTCACCAAGTCCATTACTCTGATTTTTTCTCACCTCTCCCATTTTCTCCAGTTTTCCTCCTACAACTCCCTTTGCTCATCTTTAATTAGAGTTCCTTCTCCCAGTTTTAAAGCCACTGGTTTTGTTTCAGGGAAGTTTCACAGAATACAGAAAAAGACAGAATTCTGCATTTCTGTACTGAATTCTCAGTGCAGGAAGAAAAAACTTTACTTCAACTTTCATTCCTGTGGCAAAGCCCGGCCAGAGCTGGGATCTGCGGCACAAATAATGTTATAAAAATCTGTACCAGCTCTCTTCTCTCTGCACTGGGCATAAGACGTGCTCACACCTCAGGACTTTGGCTCGGCTCTCACTGGGGCCAAACTCTCCCTGATTTTAAGGATGTTGCCACTGGACACAGCTGCTCCTGGGCAGGACTCTGTGCACGTGAAAAGCACAATAAAATAGATGAAAACACGACACAGCCGGACAGGACGTGGTACAGAGCCCAGATTTCCTCAGGGATTGCGAGAACTGAATCCTTGACACAAAGCTTGCCCCAAACCCAGCATTCTCTGTGCTTACACCAGAAGCAAAAATTAAATCCACCGACTCTTTTTTTCCCCTATAACACAAATATGGAAAAAGCTGGGTCTAAATCACAGCTTATTGTTCAGAAACCCAAACCAACTTCCCAAAATCTGGCGCTGCCAGATGCCCATGGTCCATCTCCAGCTCCTCAGGCTGCACAGATCCCTCTCTCCCACCGAAGGCCAAGTTATTAATAAATTGTTCTTCAACTCGGATCGATCATTTATTTCTGAAATTCCTTTTCCCATCATTTGCTCATTACGCACCTCCTACTGATGTAAGAGGACATTTATTACCTCCTGCATGTCTTGTGCTGGCAAACAGAAACATTCAGCAGCATTTCCTGGGGATTCTCTAATTTATCTATTAGTTATGGCACTGGACTATTTTTAGGGGCAGGAAAAATTAAAATATCACTCAGAGTGACAGCAGTAGAAATGAAGGAAGCAAGTGCTCAGGAAGGATATTCCTGCGATTCCATGATTTCAGCCATTGGCTTTACAAGATTATTTACAAAAAAAACCTAAAAAACAAAGGCATCATTTCCCATAAACATTATTGCTTTCTAATGAGAGTAATTACGAACTAATGCTTAGGCAAAAAGGGACTGTTTCCATCTAATCATTGAATCATTGAGGTTGGAAAAGTCCTCTGAGATCATCGAGTCCAACCATTCCCAGCACTGCCAGGGCTACCAGTGTCCCATGTCCCCAAGTGCCAC
>VZTX01005262.1:15019-27621 GCA_013400915.1 Pardalotus punctatus | reverse complement strand
CCCCCCCCCCCCCACTTTACAAAGTAAAATGAAGCTAAAGTTTTTTCCTTTTCATTGAGTTCTGCTGCACTCAGGCAGTTGCTTTTCCTTGAGCTGATAGAAGGCTGCTATAGCAAAGGGGTATAGCATTAAGCAAATCCAGGATAGATTAGTCAGTGAAAGAAATGCTAGCAGCATTACATTGTTGTCTAGTCAAAAATAGATTGCTATTTCAGACCTTTAGTCTAATAGGAATAGCTTATAAAGTCTTCTGCATACCTCTAGTCTCAGATACATTTCTGGATTCTAAACTGAAATTCTGCTTTCTTCAAGGAGAAGATTGATGGAAGGTGAGGAACTGGAGTCTCTTACCTGTAGATTTTTAAATAAACTTGGGATTTTGGATTGTGCTGTGTGTATGGTGGTTGTCCATAGAACTGCATCAGGGGAGTGGATGCTTGCAGGGAAGATTATGGCTTGAAGATGTTGTAAAATTTGTTTATGCTGTACTTCTGCATATATTTGCTTTCTGCTTCTTTAGTCATCCTGTGCTCCCTGAAATCATGGAAGGTAATTAGTATCTGTGTAATACCACAGAGTTATATGTAGCAACAGAGTTGCATGTAATACCATGGGCTTATTCTTAATATCCATTTTTTTAGATTTGTCAAAATCTCTTCCGTAAACTTGAATGCTGAATGGCTTTCTTGTTACCATTTTAACAGAGTATTAGACGTAAATGTTATGATCTTTTTTACTCAGATTTGCACTATTCTTTCTAATGCAATATCATTTATTTATCTCTTTTCATTTTAACAGTAATAATAGTAATGAGAACAGCAATAATAATAATAATAATAATAATAATAATAATAATAATAATAATAGTCTGAGTTCCAGGACAGATACTCAACAGATGCCTATAAGATTAGCTAATGAAATTGAATGGTAGCCAAATTTATTAACATTAATATTCATTCAATTCAGGAAAGCTTTTGCTGTTTAAATGTGATATGAAAAGTAGGATGGGTTTTAGGGATTTGAGATGTAGCAGCTTTTTCACATGACTCTGTCTTTCCGTGGGTCGGTAGCAAGGTCTGTATTGCTTAGCGCTCTGCAGTGCTCCTCTTCTCCAGTTTCCCAGGTATTGCTCTGTGCTGGCCCTCAAACACTGTCATCTTCACAGCAGGAGAGGTCAGTTGCCTTAATGTGCTGGCAGCTGCCTCTGCACACACTGCTGCATTTGGAAATTCAGTTTGAGACAGCTTTATGAATTTTTCAGTGCTCCAAAACCAGGTCAGTTAAAGAGGATAAAGAAAAAGGAGGGGAAAAATGGGTTTGTGAAAGAAGCCTAGGATGTATGTGAAGCATTAAACTGCAATACTGAAACCAAAGTTGCAAAAGAAAAGTAAAATCTAGAGTAGTGGTCCATCTGCTTTGGGTTAATATCCTTCACTTATGATCCTTGATGTGCACCACAGTGATGAAGCTGATAGAACAGTTCAATTTGCAATAGGCTGAATGTTTCTTCCTGTCTTTGTATGGTTTCTCTAGATCCCAGTTTCAAAAATACCCATCCTAATTTCACTTCTGTTCTCAGTCCAGTGGAAGAGGAGTTTTTGGTGGGCAAGATTTCTTTGATAGACAGAGATTGGTAACTCATGAGTTGTTGGACGTCAAATAAGATCACATTTTCGCTGCTAAGCTCCTTGCCACATCTTGAAGATTTTCTATGCATTAAGCAGTTTCCAGAGGTTAATCAAACCTTCAGCAGCAGTGGGGAGCTTGTGCTTATTCCCCTGCTCTGTGGCTCTGTGCCTGCAAAGCTTGGGGAGGTCATATAGATGACAAACCTGATAGCAGTGTAATGCCCCACACAGAGTTTTTTTTCAGCATGTGGTACCCAAATAGAGCTCCAGAGGCAGGAGCTGGTGTGAAGGGTGGGTAGTCTGCATGGCAAGGGGACCCTTCAGTCTGAGAAGGTGGCACACTCATACATTACTAGAAGATTATGTCTGGGACTGTTTTCCATTTCCATGTTGTTTTCTGTGTATTCTAGACAATTCCAGTCTAATGGTCAGTGAGATGAAAAATACAAATACCTGCCTTTCTATCTAGATTTTTTTCTCTAAAAGCTCTAGAAGTTCTCAAAGCTGCAGTCACTTTGGGATGTTTTAAATTGGCAAGGACAGAGAAGTTGTAGCAACACTTTCTCAGGATTATTCTTCAGCATTTTTAAAACCAAGTGCACAGTATTTATCATGCTGCTCTCCTGCCACTTTTATGTGGGTATTATGTTTCTACATCTCTGTCTTCTTTTAGTGAGGCCCAGTAATATAATCACTGTAATGCACTGTTTTCTTAATACTGATTCAGGATAAATCTCTGGAACCTTAGACATTACTCTGAAAAACTTGAAACTTCAGTCAGTATCAAGTGTATTTCAAAGTGCAGTGCAGGATTTATATATTCTCAAGTAGGTCCCTGGAGAATAATATCAACTGCTTATCTTCTGCCCAGTTATGTTGAAAAATGACCTTAAAAATGCTTAACCTTTTAGTTCAGTACTTTTGAGTAGTGCATATAGAGTGATTCAACTAAATTTGATTACCTTGTAAGAGGTAACCAGAGTTGTTTCTATTTGCTAAGGCCCAATTAGTAAGTAAGTGGGCGGTAATGAAAGAAAACTGTGATAGACAATATAAACCAGAACGTTTTCTGTTTTCCTTGTATGGGAACACATCTTAGATTTCTCTTCCTTGAAAATGACAGGGTGATTTTATTGCAGGCTGTCTTCTTCGCAATGCATAGCTGCCTAAATATGCAATCATCTTCTTGATATAAGTGAAGACTGACTTCTTCAGTGATTTCAGCAGGACTCAAAGTATTGCCTGTTTCTTATTTCTTGGATTATAGCTTGCTTTATCCAGAGGTTGTATTTTATTTTCACTGAAAAAGGAGTTAAACTGATTTTTAGAGAAGTAACCGAATTAGATGCAATTTTTTTCTGTTATTTAAAAGGCTAATAAAGACTTTGTTGCACTTCTGTTGACTCAGAATACATGCTTAATGGAAATTGATTTTATCTTAGAAGAACTATTCTGAGCAAATTGACCTCGTTTGCATTATATGTCAAAGAAGGAAATAAAATAGACCATCCAGGCTAAAGTTTTGAAAGGGTAAATTTAATTTCAAAATGCAGTCAGACTTCAAATTAATCCCTCCTGTGTATTTCAAAGACCTTGGAAATCAATTGGTTCTATGAAAAAATTCTTTTTTGTCTTTGTTTTTAATGCAATTTTCTGCACAATTCAAAGAGTAATTAATTTTAATTATTTTCTAGCTCTTTTATCAGCAGTGCTGTGAAAGGATGAAAGGGTACCCCCCCCCATTTTAGGTTCTACTTCACAGGTCTTAATGTACTTGCTTAATATCATTTGTGTTATGTTGATTGCTGTGCCTTGATTTTCTTTTCTGTGTACCCTGTACAGCGCAGATGGTGGATTTGATGTGAGACTCCACCAGCTGGGCTGCACCCAACCTGTGTTGGCGGGGTTATGTAAGCTCTGACTGCTGAGGGCTCTGTGCAGCCTTCCTTCTTCTCTGCAAGAGCTTATTGCAGCCTGTCAGCAGATAACCCCAGGGGAGGTGGGAAGGTGAGTCTGTGCTGCACCCTGACACCAGTGTCGCATGAAGTGCCTGTCAGTGGCCCTGTAGGACTCCCTAGGCTGCTGCTGCCACACAGGCGTTGGCAACCCAGGCAGGTGAGTGTGTGCTTGTGCTGGCCTGGCCTGGGGGTCCCTCTGGGTGGGTCTCTGTGGGGCAGGCTGTAGCACTCCTGGACACAGCCAGACTGCTTGTTGACTGCTTGTCATGGAGAGATCTTTCAGGGATGGACCACAGACTAGGACACACCAATGTGTTTTTCCTCTGTTTATCTCTGGTTTTGGCAAGAAGGAAGTTGGACTAAATAAGCATGGGAGCTTGCTTAGATCTATAGTTTTGTGCTACAATGACCTGTGCTGAATAGTGCTCAGTCAGCAGATCTGGCAATAGGCTGATCAGGTAAAATCCTTGAGACATCAGGTTCCATCCATTTCCAAGTAACTGTTTTTGTCTTTAGAGGTCCATCCCAGAATGAGTGTGGGGTTAATCCAAAAGATGAAGGTTTCAGTCTTTCTGCTGAGGTTAGGGGACACTTGAGCAAGCATCCACCTGTATCTGCTTGAGTATCAAGGGCTCAATTAAGTTGTAGGCAAGAGTTAGTGTTCCAGTGTGGAGGGGTATTTTCTGGCTGTTCTTTTCCTTTTTACACCAGGATTTCTTGGGCTTTTTTGGTTTGATAACAGTGTGTACAACAGGCATTTCATTGTGGTGAATGGAGTCAGTACAGTGCAACTGTTATCTCTTCCTGCTTCCCTTCTTGGTGCTGTGGCCAATAAGTGAGGTTTTGCACAGAAGCCTTAAAGGTGTTTATGTTCTGTTTCAGCCAAGGCTGCTGCATATGTTAATATTCCCTGTGTGGGAAAACAGTGCCATGTCCTAGGCTAAGAATGATAGAATCATTTAGGTTGGAAAAGACCCGTAAGAAGATTGAGTCCAATGTCATGGTTTAACATTGTAATAAAATGCTCCCTATGCCCCTGCTTCAGCTTGGATTTACCCAGTCTGCAGTGCGTTAGGGCTGCACGTGTTTCAAGTGAAGCCTTATCTATGAGCCACAGTCTGCTCAGGACTATACCTGCTTCAGCATAGATTTACTCACAGGCACAGTGCTTCAAAGTGCACCTGCTCCAGTGTGGCCTCCATGAGCCATAATCCCTCCAGAGATGAAACAGCTGTGGCACAGTCACAACCGTGGCCACAGACACTTTGAGAGGTATCTGCTTCCACATCAGCTACAGGTTACAGTCCCTTCAGCTCGAGTTCACACTGGTGCTCCAGCCTGTCCAGTGCAGCAGCGCAGAACCAGCAGCAATTCCCTGCCCACCTGCCAGCCCAGGCTCATCACTGGCTGTTATCAAAACATTCCCAGGCACAGCAGGAAGGTGACAAGAATGATGTTCATCATGTCTGGTTTTCAGCAAACAATAACTGGTGAACTGAATGCTATGCAAGCTAACAGTAGTAATTCTGGGATGTACAGAAATGAGTGGCCCGTGGACCTGGGCAGGGAGAGCAAGTTGTTTCTGGAGGTTCTCTATGGTCAGTGTCCTGTTAATATTTCCTCCTACCTGAGCTGGGAACACACAGGTCTGTGTTCAGCCTGTAACCATACTATATTTTGTATTTTGAATAGTTGTTTTCTGGGATTTTTTACCAATTTATATGAAGCTCTGGGGTATGTTTGATATAGTCACTCTGTTTTCTGGCATTTACACAACTAAGACTGAGGGTCTCATGGAAATGAAAAAAATATGCTCAGGGCAAACCTTGAACAAATGTCAATTTCCTTTGGCCACAACAGCTGTGCACTCAATATTGTTTGAGCATAAGCATGGAAGTGAAGCTGTTACTTTCTCTGTGTCTGTTTGCACAGCAGAGCTTTTGTGTCACGTGTGGCCTGTGCTACAGGTCTTGTGGCAGTGTTCTGCTGGGCTCTCATCTTTTATAAAGGATAGGTCTCTGTACACAGAAGTATACTAGGTTGTTGTTATTTTCTTGCAACAACTGAACTTTTAATTGATGATTAAAAAAAGGGCTTCATATTTTTCTTCCAGATGACTTAAAAAAAAAATCCCTGCTGCTTTAAATTCAGTTTTATTCTGGAGTTGGCACATTGTGCATTATAATCTACTAAGCAGGAGACATGCTGTTCTTCAAGGGAATTTTAGAAATTTGAACTAATCCCCTACCCTAGGGAAATACCTTCAAAATCCTCACGTCCACAGACTAGATAGCTGAGGGGCTGAAAAGAGAACTCTAGTGAATGTGTTGCAGTATCCAGTGGCATCCTCATTAAAACCACCTGATATTTTGACCATTTGAGAGGTAGGAGACCCTCCACTGTGACTTCTCTAATAGGAGCTGCAGCAGTTTAAGCACTCAAAGCTGAGTGGTTTTTGCCTCTCTGAAAGACAGGTTTAATGAAAGAGACCAATTTGCAAAACACTTGGAGCACTGGCCTAAGTGCTTCTGCGCTTTCATGTGCTCTATTTAAATCTTCTTAAAACCAGGTCACTTTTATATATCTGTCAGGGTGGGATTTTAGGAACCAAAGTCTGTATATCCAGTGACCTCCTTCTTGGTTTAATTCTTTTTCTCTTAATTCAGAACTTCCTTAAAGTTGTGGTGCAGGTTTAAACTGAACCTGCAGCTGAAGCCTGAGGGTATTTAGCACTTCTTAGAATAGGATGAGAATGTTTGAAAAACAAGGTTAACCAACACCAGTATTAGGCTGGCAGAGGTCTTAAAGGATTGATACATTTGTTTGCTCTGTCTTGTCTTTCTTTTTGTACGGTTTTGGTTTTGGTTTTGGTTTTCTTTTGCTTGCTCATTTTGTTTTTTAAAGGTTGTTGTTTGGTCAGATAAATTCTTATGAGGTTCTTTACATTACCAGTCAGACAGACTGGGGAAAAAAAATTAAATCATTGGTCCTTCACTGTATTTGGATCACTCCTGATTTCCTTGTTTTTCCCTTCTCTCTTAGAATTATTTTCTTTTACAGTCACTGCCCTTTTGTGTGATATCAGGATAGATTTTGCTGGTTTTGATTACAGGAAGGAATGTCGGCCATAAATAGATGGTATATGTACTGCTAACACCAGCTCATCTCAAAACACAGGGGAAACCAGCCAGTTTGGCTAAGTGCCAGGAGGTTGCAGGGTTGACTGTTAAGTGGCAGGCCTGAAAGGGAGATTAATGGTAGGCTGCACTCTAGAAAAGAGCATACTGAGCCCCAGGAGAAATTATGCAGGAGCAAACGCAGCAAGAGCCATGTGCTAATGCCTCAATGCAGTTTTGCCTTTCTCTTGACTCATCTGTCCCCACAAGGTTCTGGCATTGCCATATGGTTTGTCTCTGTGATCCACATGGACTGGGCTAGCTGCCTACTGTGCCAAATGTGTTCAGGAAGGGCTTGTCTACACAAGTCTGTTTGAAGGAAATCCTTGTTCTTACACAGCCAGCCTTTTCTGTACAGCCCATTAACTGCAAGGACCCTGATAATTTTTGCAGAAGATGGTAGCAGTTCTGTGTTTCTTCTTTTGCAAGAGCAGAATTGTGCATACCTGCCACTCTGGGGGCTATCGCCATAAGTTACAGCTGTTCTTTGGTGATGAGGACGTCACTGCCCAACAGGAGACACTTGTTTGAATAATAGCTTATAGTTTGTACATGGCATGCCTGACATTGCTCATGGAGTTTTGCAGACTTTTCATATGGACAACCTGCACTGCTGTCCTCAAGATCAAAGAGCAGAATGGGGACAGAGTTCTTCCTCTGAATTGCTGTGCCACTGTACAACAGATGAGTGGCTTCTAAAAGCCCTGCTCTGCTAGAGTGCCATCCAGCATTAAAACTATGAAATACAGTAGAGTTTCATATAAAGAGTTTTTTGTTACCTAAAATACTTTTACAATTGTGATGTGAAACAGGTTGAAGCAGAAAACAACTGTGGGCCAGAATTTAGGCAAGAAATTGCCCTTTTCCCAGTTGGAGGAAAGCCAGAATGTAAGGTGTGGGTTTAGGGTTTTTCAGTTTTCTTGGGGATTGGGTGTTCTTCCAAATAGATTTTTTCCTTTGAGGTATAAAATAATAAAATTAGGGGACACATTTGATGCTAAGAAAGCTGGTTTGGTGGGAGAATACAGAAGACTTTTCTCGTTTGTCACTTCTTCCCTCGTGACAGTTTCAGGATTTGGCCAGTAGCTGTATGTACACATACAGTGTATGCCAGGGGTTTCACTATATTTAGATCCAGAGAATAATATAATTATTTATTATTTTAAGTGTCTGTCAACCATGAAAATGGCCCTTTTCTTCAAACATGAGTAAGGCAACAAGAGTAACAGAGGCAAAATGGAAGAAGTACATTCTTCTTCTGTTCCAGTTACAAACTTTGTCATTAAGTTTGCAGCACATAGAGTAAAAAGCATCCCTGGTTCAGGGAAGTGACAGAGAGAGCCACAGACTCTGAGGGGGAGGAGAAGCCAGGTTTTCTGCCTTTCCCTGGGGCAGATTTGTCTGTCGGCAGCATGGCTGCAGCACAGAGAGGTGAAGTGACTTGCAAAATTTCTTCAATGTATCTCAAAGCAAGGAGCAGTGTCCCAGAGGCTGGGTCAGTCACCTGAGCCTCTCTGAAGGAGCAAACGAGTGCTTCTGTGCCACTCCAGTTCCCATTTAATGAAACCATCACCAGCTGCCTTTTCTTTGCTCTTAGGTTGTGCCTCTGACCTCTCCACCTCTGGCTCCCACAGGAGACTGGGGGTTTTAGAGGGCAGCTCCACCTGGCAAATGTCACATGCCCTCTGCTAGTGTGGCATCTTAGGTGACTGTCTACATAAGCTTCAGGCATTGAGTTACTGGTCTAATTCACCCCTCAGTCTGGTGCATCTGTCCTGACAGTCATGTGTCTCCCATGTCCATTAGTCGGGTGTGCTGCAGGCTGAGAGCAGGGCAGGTGAGCGTTGCCACTGCCTGTGCTCTCTCAGAGCTCTCATGCCCAGCTCACCACCCCCAGACGTGTGGCTGCATGATCAGCACTTGCTGATCAACTCCTGGTTTTCAAGGTTAAAAAAAGAAAGGTAGAGAAGAAAAAGATGGTGTGCTGCTTTAAAGGTAAGTGATTGCTCGTGTATTTAGGGTAAGTACTTCTCTGTCTGTGCTGCCAGAGTTAGAGTGGTGAAATGGTGTGGGTCATGCTGTCATTCAGTGAAGCGTATGGCTGTTATGTAAAGGTTTTAATTACTTTCTTCATCTGTCTGCTTAGGAACACCACGCTTCTGGCAAAATTTTGAGAAGGCTCAAGGCGTTAAAGAAAGCTCATCTAAATAAAGGAGGGTTAACGTGACATTGCAGTTACTTAATCCTGTATTGTCCTGCCATGTGACTGCAGGGATACTGAGGCGCAGCATTTCTTTTGCCTGGTGCACAGATTATGCTTTTCCTGTCATCTTCCAGAATCAGTTACTTTGTTGAACACACCATGGGAAAGAAACAGAGGTGCAACGTTCTTTTTACAGCAAGGCTTCAACACACAGTGACATTTCCAAGGTACAGTGACAAGCTCACAGGCTGAAGAATGAATCAAAGGCAATCCCTACAGTCAGCTTTTGGACTCTTACCAGAATCAAGGAGAACTACACTCTTAAGGTCAGCTATTCAAAATTAACTAGAAGTATCTGGATTTATTCAAAGCAGTTAATCAGCTTTCTGCTTGACCTTTGTTGGTCGAGTTAGTTCTCAAAGCATCAAGCTAAAGTCTGAAAATTTGTGTCAAGTATTTTGCATGTGTCAAATGTGCTGCATAGACAGTGAGCACCCTGCCGCTTTCTTGCACAAAGTTTGCAGTTTTAATTGTGAAGCCTCTTTTACCTTGAAGCTGAAGATCCTGACACACTAAATCTGTTAGTGAGAAATTAATGTATACAACTTCCAGTTTTATGTCTGATTTTGAACAGGGCATGCAGTATGTAGATGTGCCAGATTTGTTTTTGAACAAATTTCCAAACTAGTCCTTGGACTGTCTGTAAGCTGGTTTTTTTTTTCCTTTCCTTTCCTTTTTCTTTTTTCTTTCTTTTTTTTTTTTTTTCTTCTGCATTTGTCACAGTGCCCATAATGTGCAGGATTGCATATTCATACAGAATTACTTCACTTAAACTTATCAGGACATCTTGTTAAATGGGGAAGTGATTACCCTATAGACTATGACAACAGGATATGTGAATGAAGGAAGTCTTGGAAAATACCGCTGTTCCAGGTGGCATCATGAGGACAGCAGAGAAGATGATGGGCATGCAGAGTGCTATGGAGAAGATGAAGAGGGCAGACATCACAGGCTGACCCCATTTGAGAAACTAATGCAGGATATGTCTCATAATGAAAAAGTGGTGAAAGAATTAACCCTGGGAAAGAGAATTGCCTTCTATCGAGTCAGAGGAGAAATAGGAAGTGGGAATTTCTCACAAGTGAAGCTTGGTATTCATTCCCTAACCAAAGGTAGGCACTATTGCATATTGAATGCCCTATATAAATGGCCTCCTATGGGAAGAAAGATGTTGTATGAACCTTAAATACACACATAGTGTGTGTGTGTGTGTGTGTGTATTTTTAATGTTGTTGAGTTAATCTATAGGCAGGGTCACACATAAATGCTCAGGATTAGGCTTTAAAGAACCCAGAAACATTTTCTCTAGATGGCAGCTATTACAGGAGGAGTTCATTACTGCACTTTGTGGAGTTAACACATCTCATCCTGTGGTTCAAACACTCCACACTTTGAAGTGAGGTGTTGTGCCTTCCTCCTACAATCTCCCCTCTTCCATCTGTCCATCTGCCCTCTTCCCTGCCCCAGCTCATGGCCTGCAGTGATACATGTGATGAACATCCACAGCAGCAGGCTTGGCATGCTCCTGCCTGCAGCCAGAGGTAGCAAGGCTTCCTTTGTTTCATCACAAATTTTACTAGTATGGACAAAAATTTTATTTGGTTACAGTAATTTTGGTGAGAAATGTTATGCCCACTTTACTGACTCATTTGCTGATGATTCTGTATTAGGATGGCGCTACAGGTGTGAGCTGAACAGGTGCTGGGAAACAAACTGGTATTGCCAGATGGGTGTTTGTGTTGATTTGTCAGTTATTTTTCTTGTTTTAATTATAAAAAGCACCCTATCTACTGCTTCTAGGAAGAACTAGAAGGACTAGGTAACAGCAGTGGACTCTACAGTCATAGGTAGAACTAAGGTCTTGTCATCAACTGTCCTGTTTCTTCTGCCTTTGCCTGACAATAGTTGAAACTGTTCTTGTTTTCCATCAGGGTGACTAGCTTTTTCTGTGTCTTTGTACACGACTATCTTGGTTTTCTTCTCATAGTCTTTACTTTTCAGTTTGATTGACTCCCCTTCCCTTCATCATCTTACAGGTGAGAAAATGAGATATGCCCCCAAACCGTATTATCTATTGTTATTTTCTCGAAACACCTCTTTCAGCCCAGACTCAAGAGGGATGAAAGCTCACAGTTATCCCTCAGGTGCAACAGTTGTTGCACTGGGAATCTAAATGGGGAACTGATGGTACTTAATTTTTCATATTTAAGCCTGCCTATACCCAAGGGTTGCTTTAACTGGGTGTTGAAGTTTTGGTTGCGCTTGTTTCAGAAAAGCATCTCTGTTCTACTTGGCCTTCAACAAGTTGTTTCATCTTCTGTGATAATTTTTTTTTCTTCCAGAGGTAACTGTTTTGTGCTTACTGTTGGAGGAAATGCTGCTCCTGTACTGGGAACAGGAGGAATGCTAATGAAAGGCAGTTAGAAATTTGATCTTGATTAACCCTTTACTTGCTGAACTTACCTAGGAAACATTGGTTGCTCTAGTATCTGAAGAGAGCTGATTGAAAAATTTTGAATTTTGGTAAATACCATTTGGACAAACAAAATACCAACACAACAACTTTACTTTTTCTTTTTCTGGAAAAGGCTCTTTTTCAACAGAAATCTCTCAAATTATTTTTCTTTGGTTTGTTTGTGATTTTTTTGGTTAAAATGTTCTCTGGAAAGACAGTTGATTTATTAATGCTAAGTTTGTAATTGTCATGAGGAAAGAAGAATGAAAGATAAACATTTTCTGACTTGTCTCTGCCTGTGAGCTGATCTGTGCTCATAAAATACAGTACATGGACAGAACAATAGGAATGCACACACAGGCATTCGTGTATACATACCACCACCACCCACAAAGAGGATTCTGTTTTTTGCAGTTGTATTGGCAATGAAATTTTGTCCCTGCACAGTGTTAATGAGTGCAAGTTTTTTAAAATCTGATTATATAGATAAAAGGTTTCATCATTAATGCTGTTTGAGTCTCTGTGGTAGAGGGTGGTGTATGTGTCAGAGTGCTGTTCTCTTCTTCAGTTACTGCCAGTTTTAAGTATGGTCTTTCTCCTTACATGTGATCCTGTATCAAAAAAAGAAACAATTTTGTTTTTACTAAGATGAACCTTTGTAACAGTTACATGCATGTGCTTTTCTGTTGCCCTTGTGATCTGTTGCAGCAGGACACATGATTGAGAGAGAGAGAGAGAGAGAGAGAGGAAAAAGCTTCAGGATCATACTGGATGATGAGCCCTGTTTCCCTCACAGGGGCTGTGTTTGTTGTTTAGAAAACACAGAAAAATCTTTGGTGCTATGATATGGACGCCATGTCCCATGGCTTGGACAGGTGCACTGTTCACTGGATAAAAAGCTGGCTGGTCATCTGGACCCAGGGAGTGGTGGTGAATGGAGAAACATCCATTACCATGGTTACTAGTGATGCTCCACAGGACTTAGTCTTGGGGCCAACCCTGATTAATATCTTTGTCAATGATCTGGACGAGAGGATGGAGTACACCCTCAGTCAGTTTGTAGATGACGCCACGCTGGATAGGAGTGTTGATGTGCTGAAGGGCAGGAAGGCTCTGCAGAGG
>VZTX01005262.1:646-14947 GCA_013400915.1 Pardalotus punctatus | reverse complement strand
GAGAGAGAGAGAGAGAGAGAGGAAAAAGCTTCAGGATCATACTGGATGATGAGCCCTGTTTCCCTCACAGGGGCTGTGTTTGTTGTTTAGAAAACACAGAAAAATCTTTGGTGCTATGATATGGACGCCATGTCCCATGGCTTGGACAGGTGCACTGTTCACTGGATAAAAAGCTGGCTGGTCATCTGGACCCAGGGAGTGGTGGTGAATGGAGAAACATCCATTACCATGGTTACTAGTGATGCTCCACAGGACTTAGTCTTGGGGCCAACCCTGATTAATATCTTTGTCAATGATCTGGACGAGAGGATGGAGTACACCCTCAGTCAGTTTGTAGATGACGCCACGCTGGATAGGAGTGTTGATGTGCTGAAGGGCAGGAAGGCTCTGCAGAGGGATCTGGACAGGCTGGACCATGGGCTGAGGCCAATGGTGTGAGGTTCAACAAGGCCCAGGGCCAGGTCCTGCCCTTGGGTCACAACAACCCCAGGCAGTGCCACAGGCTGGGGCAGAGTGGCTGGAAAGTGCCCAGGGGAAAAGGAGCTGGGGGTGCTGGTGACAGCAGCTGAACATGAGCCAGGGTGTGCCCAGGTGGCCAAGAAGGCCAATGGCATCCTGGCCTGGATCAGCAATGGTGTGGCCAGCAGGAGCAGGGCAGGGATTGTCCCCCTGTACTGGGCACTGCTGAGGCCACACCTTGAATCCTGTGTTTCATTCGTTTTGGACCCTTCACTACAGGAGAGACATTGAGGGGCTGGAGTCAGTCCAGAGAAGGTCAACAAAAGTGGTGAAGGGTCTGGAGCACAAGTCCCGTGAGGAGCAGCTGAGGGATCTGGGGGTGTTCAGCCTGGAGAAAAGGAGGCTCAGGGGTGACTTTATCACTCTCTACAACCGCCTGACAGGAGCTTATAGCCAGGAGGTGGTTGGCCTCTTCTCCCAGGTAGAAAAGGTCGGAACAAGATTGTGTGCCAGGAAATTGTGCCAGCAAAGGCTGAGATTTAGGTTGGACGTTAGAAAAAAAATCTGCACTAGAGAGGTGGTCAGGCCTTGGAATGGGCTCCATAGGGAATTGGTGGAGTCACTATCCCTGGAGGTATTTAAAAGACAATGTGGATGTGCCACAGATTTAGGGACAAGTTTTAGTGGTGGGCTTGATTGGTTGGTCATGATCTTAGAGGTCCTTTCTGATTTATGTTCTACGTGCATTGTGTTATTCAGGGGCATTGCCCATTCTATTCACCTGAATTTTGGCAGAGATTTTCTCCAGAAATCCATGGAGTTTCTTGCTAAGAAAATCCCAAATCAAAAATCCCATCTTCTCAGGAATAAATAGTTGTTTTTATTGCTGTGATCCATTTTAATTTTGCTGTCCTGACAAGTTATACAAAGCCACTGTAAACCTATTTTAACCAGACTAATCCTTCAAATACCAGCAGCATTCAGAAGAGTGAAGACAAAAGCTGTAACTTACAGACTAATACAGAAACAAGGGCAATTGTGACTGACTTATTCATACTGCTCTGAGCTACCCTGATGATGTGGTGCAGCTGCAGATGTGTGTACGTATGTGCTTTGTGGCCCTTGGCTTCACTGTAGATATGCTCCAGAAACATGTAGGACTTAACAGCAGCTTTGCATTACCAGAACAGCATCTGCCAGCTAGATTTGCTGTCTTACAGGATCCCTGGGACTTACTCCACTGCTCAGAATAAAATAGCCAAAGCCTCTAAATTCCTGCCAAGTTTGTCTGTCTGGTCTGAAACAAAGCACCCAAATTTAGCACCTCCATTAGTCTCCAAGTACCTGGCTCATCTCAGGAGCTCTGAGCTAACAACAAAAGCACAGACTTTCTTTACCAGCACTGGACACCAAAAGCAGATGCTGTACCTTTGGACATGTATTAGCCTGTCACAGCAAAGCACACCAAGGCAGCATATTATTTGATCAGCCCTTGCAATACTCTACCAGCCTTTAGCTACCTCAGCACTGAGTAGGATGCCACAGACAGAAAGGGGCAGGGGTTGTGTCAAAGATTGCAGGGCTTAGTAGGCCCCTGCAGCCTAGTTTATATTGAGGAGGTGAAATTTTATCACTTTTCTTCAAGAAGCATTATTGTAAATAAAAAGTATTACCATTTGTACTTATTGCATTAACAACATGGAAAAAATCTTTCTCTTCTCAGAGAAAGTTGCAATTAAGATTTTGGACAAAACAAAGCTAGACCGGAAGACTCAACGTTTGCTGTCTCGTGAGATATCCAGCATGGAAAAGCTGCACCACCCAAATATCATCAGGCTGTATGAAGTGGTGGAGACGCTCTCAAAACTGCACCTGGTGATGGAGTACGCAGGAGGTGGGGAGCTCTTCACTAAAATCAGTACAGAAGGAAAGCTGCTAGAAACAGAGTGTAAAATAATCTTCTCCCAGATTGTGTCTGCTGTGAAGCACATGGTAAGTTGTTCTTATACAGACATGTTTGCCCCTCACTATTCCAAGCACATTTTGTGGATGTGTCTTTTGACTTTCAACAGTAGGTTTACTGTTACCCAAAATTTCAGGCCCACATTTCTGAAAAGCAAAACAGCCAGAGAAGAGCTGTGTTACAGATGTCTGAGAGCTTTCACATCCACATTGCGTTACTGCCTCTCTGTTGACAGCTTTTGAGAGGAGACAGAACTGGGAACACCTGGTGGGTGGAATCATCCCTTTAGCAACAGTCTGCTTTAAGGTGCTGTGGGCAAAGTGAACAAAGCTTCATTTCTTCCCTCACCCTATTTAAAAACATGGGATCAGTCACTCTCCCACTTCCAGAGAGGCTGGTTAGGTATTGCAAACATCAGGCTTGCTTATTAATAGGATACATGGGAATCTGTCACTTAAAGGCAGTCAGTTCCTGGTCCTTGCTTCAATGCAAATTTGTGAAGTTAACACCCAGCAAGTCACTTGCCTCATCTTCAGTACCTACACTGAGGATAATGCTATTTGTGTAGACCCTAAAACATCTTGTCCAGGCAGAAAAGGAGCAATTAAACTACTTTGGTATATCTCCTCTAGACTTTGTGGAGTAATTACCACTCCTTCAGAAAAATAAAACCATGGAAAACTGTTTTACAAATTTGAGAAGCAGCATTGCTTAAAGCTGGCTCAGGGTGCCCTCCCGTGGCTCATGTTATCCTGCCATGTAATAGCTTCTGGTGAAGTCAGAAACAAGGGTGTTCCCAGGTCAGACATCTAGAAACTGCATCAGGGACTGCTAGTGACTTATATAAACAGCATGCATTTTTGATGCATTTTGATGAAATGGTCGTATGTGCTTGAAGTGCTGGATTAGAACACCTGATCCACAGGACAGGTACACTGCAGCTACAGGCACTGAATTTACATTTCAAAATTACACCTCATCTATTTCTTAGAATTAATTACAGACTACTGAGCTGGCCAGCCTTTTCACTTGCACAGAAAGACTTCTGCACATTTCACTTTTCCCAAGCTATCACCTCCAGGTTACATAAAAAAATCCCACCTCACTGCTGCCAGTCCACAAGGACAGAGGATCCCTGTCTATTAGTAATGACAGCTGAAATAGGATGCCAAAGGGTTTCCTTATTGCCTCCAGGCACTGCCACCATGTTCCTCCAAAGGATAAGGCAGGGTGCTCATCCATTCCTTCTAGTTATTTCAAAGAAGAGGCTAAACTCTTATCTAATCAAGACAGGTGTGTTGTGACTATGCAGAGCAAATTCAGTTTGAGTCCTTAGCTACTACTGACATTTCCAAGGGAAAAAAGTAGAAGTTATGATGTATGTATTTTAGGTTTCTAAAACTAGAAGACAGTAAACTTAGGTGTCTTGCAACACGAAATACCATGAGGCAAAAGTCTGTGGTCCTCTGTGGTCCTTCTGTCCTGCCACCACCAGCTCCTCATAGGAAATAAGATCACAGAATGTAAATGTAGCAACTTTCTTACTTTATCTGTGATTATGTTATATTGGTGAACTAAATGCTTAAATCCATAAATGACATCTAGTAACTCCAAAAACAAGTGTTGTGAACCCTAAAAAAATAGATTTTGCACATGAAGTTGTCATGTAGGATAAGTCAGACTGCCCTCATACATTTGCGTCATGAAAGTAACAAGTTGAGACTGCTGTGCTTAAAAAAAATGCCATCCTCTTTCTTCTCCCCCTACTCAATTGTTTTTGTATCATTAGAGAATTAAGTTAAATTTGTTTAATACTTTTCCATTGCAATTTCACTGCAATACGGGTTTCTGACTTTGCCTAAGGTAACCCCCCCTTCTCCCACATGGTAATTAATCAATTAGTGGTAGCTATGGAGAACTTTCCTGGGAAAAAACCAATACCAACCTTTCCTCTTCTTCCACAGCATGACAATAATATCATTCACCGGGACCTGAAAGCAGAAAATGTCTTCTACACCAGTAACACCTGTGTTAAGGTGGGAGACTTTGGATTCAGCACAATAAGTAAAAGAGATGAAACTTTAAAAACTTTCTGTGGCTCTCCTCCTTATGCCGCTCCTGAACTCTTCAGAGATGAAAACTATATCGGCATCTATGTAGACATCTGGGCACTGGGAATCCTCTTATACTTCATGATGACAGGTAGCATGCCATTTCGGGCCGATACAGTAGGCAAACTGAAAAAGTGCATTCTTGAAGGGACATATACTTTGCCTCCCTGCCTCTCAGAAAATTGCCAGAAATTGATAAAAGGAGTCCTTCAGCCAGTACCAACCAAGCGATACTCTGTCAAACTGATTATGAACAGTGAATGGATGCAAGGAATACAGTTCCCCAAACCTTTACAGACATTTAAACTGGATCCAAAGTATTTATCAGACATCAGTACACTAAAAGAAGAAGAAATTGAAGTGAAAAATATTCTGGAAGATCTGGGAATCACAGAACAGCACATTCAAAACAACCGGGGCAGAGATGCACGCAGCTCAATCACAGGGGTCTACAGAATTGTGTTGCACAGAGTACAGAAGAAAAGGGCACTTGAATCTGTTCCTATCATGTCCCACCCAGATCCCAAAGAAAATGACTCAAGGAACGGAATCAGTTCTTACAGTGGGATTAAGCACACATCCAAGCTGTGTTCTATTTTATAAAATTGCACTGCAAGCTTTATGCTCAGCACATTTGACAAAGGGGATTATTCACTTTCCTTAAGTTCTAGTGTTACATTTTTTGTAATTTTTGAACAAACCAAAAATGCCTCATTTTCTTTGCATTTCTCAAGTGACAGTGAAGTGCTCAAATACAGTGCTTTTGTGCATTTTTGACCCTTTCTCCACTTCTTCACCTGGAGAAGTGCAAGAACTCAGTAACTGAAAGGATCATGAGTGGAGGGGATCTTTTAATAAACACCATGTTCCTGCACGTAACCCACTTGGGAGATTCTCTACACAGGCGTGTAAACAGCTAACTTCTGAAAAGCTTTACCTTAGCTCGACACAACTTCACCACTGCAAACTGTGACAGTTTTTAATTTAAGCAGAGAACAGACCATAATCTAAACAACTTCAAATTCTTCTTTTGAACTTCCTCATCAAATTAGACAAGTTAGTTTTTTTTAATAATTTTATTTTCTTTCAAGAAACAGCAAAGCTGTTGTTGGCTGCAGTTCTCAACTTGTCATGATTCCAAAAGACAAACTAGGATTCAGTACTTTAACCCTGCATGTGGGGGTGCCTGACTGGTTGGGCTACCATCGATTACCCTTCTAATGCCTTCCACTACTTGCACGATTCTGCCAGTCTGGAACTGCTTGGACTCCAGCTGCACAATAAAAGATTTAAGCATACTCCAAAACTCGTGCAGTTTTACATTTTTGCTTTAGCCTGCATTACCAGTAGCTGAATGCAAGCAGCAGCAAAATCTGCTTATATTCACTGAGCATTACAGGCTTGTCCTCACTCCTGCCATCCTGCTTTGGCAACCAAAGCTGGCACAAAGCTGCTTTTAACACTTGACAACTACAAGTTAAAAGCTGGACAATCTGACAACTCCAGTTGTTCTGAGCATCAACAAAATGCAGATGCTCCAATTTTCAGTTTTAATTGCTTATTCTATACTTACATCTTCAACAGCATCAACTCCAGTGCAAAGGGCAAGTGTGGTAGCTGTTCTCTGAACAGGGACAGCTGAGATGCTAAGCTAAGAGGTAGACCCTATGAGTTTAGTTAAGGTAAGATACCCAATACAAGGTGTCCACAGGCACAGCTGGTGCTTTCACATTTAAGGACAGGATGCCTTATCTGTTCTAACACTGATGAGACAATCAGCTCACTTTAGAAGGAGAAATTCGTATAAATGAGCAACAGAAAGACTATGAAAAGCCACCCATGGGAAACTGGACTGAGTGAGGTTCAGGTATGTACAAAGCAAGACCCAAGCCTCCTTCACAGGTTTTCTGAGGGAAATAAAACAATACCATTTTTTGTAAGACAGTAATTAATTCTGTTTCATAAAGTGGGTATTAATTCCTCCACTATAAAGTTTCCATATAAAAGCATTTCAAGTTATCTTGAAATGTGGCCCTGATAAAGTTATTTCATACAGCCTAAGCAATTCTTTCCACTTTTGTAACAGAATGACACTAAGAAAGACACAGAATGTCCACACAGCTTGTGAACTCACAACTTTGGGTTTAACAGAGCCAGTTTCCTCTTTCTTTCCTGTTAAAGAAAATGAAATCCATCCTAAAAACCCAACCCAATCCAACCCAACCAACAAGTCAGCACTACTCCAACAGGTTTCAAATATCTCAAACTTTATTTTAATAAAGGATCAGCCTCACAGACTTGCGACGTCTGTGCCAGTAGCTCACTTCTTGGCTTGTCCACTGCCAGCAATGGACTTTGTTCCATGACAGTTTGTTTTACAGGTGCCAAGGTTAAGTTTCATGAGAGCAACCTAAATGAAAATACTTGCAAACACTACCATCATGCATTGCTCCATCATTTTCAGCAGAACAAACAGATTAGTATTCCTCAATTTATAATAAACAACTATTTTATCAAGGCTTGACTGTACAAATACAGCAAGTTATCAAATCCTAGTGAGTGACAGGTAATACAAACACTTCATTACACACACAAAATTGTAATTAACAGAGAAATCATTTTTTGCTACTTTATATTAGATAATGTAGCTTTGTAGAATTAGCAAAGAAATAAATTCAATGAAACTTCAATCTGTACATTAGCTCAACTTAAATATATATATATATATCTATGTGTGTATATATATATATATATTACAAGCTTTAAAGGCTCATATCATAGTTCATTTCCAATCTGGGCTTTAAAAATTGACCAGAATGGACTCCCCATAACCACTGTATATCTATCTACTACTTGCAAAATGGATAGCTTTAGCTTGCATGTTGCGCAAGGGGGGAAAGAAATAAAAGACTCCACTCCTACAGTATTACCATAGTGAGAAGGACTTCAAAGTACAAAGCCAGACTCAAAGCTGGAAAGAGTCTTTTGGAAATGTATTATAGAAAGGAGAATAATAGGCCAGAGTTCCAGACAAAGTGATGAAGATCACACTCTTCCTTTGTTTGCCAATTAAAACAGCTCCACAGTATCCCTTAAGTTTTACTTGAAAATTCTGCTGTCTTGGATACTTCTACTAACCAAATTCATCATAGTGCCAAATCAATGATCCCTTATTTTTAGAAGAAAAAATTTACTACCTCCCTTATCCTTCATCTTTCCTCCCAGGCTCCTGGGACTTACCACGTTGGTATAAAACAAGTAAGATGTTAGGAGGAATTATGTAGTAACTAACACAGTGGATCACAGTTTCTTCCAACAAAACCATGTGTCAGCCTAGCCGTTCTTGATCCAGTCACTTTGACAGGGAAGAGAGATTCTATTCCAACAATGGATGCTCTTGGTTCTGTGCCTGTCCCAAAGCAATAGGGTGATGGGAGGCAGACTGGGAGATGAAAGGGAAGGTGATAAAGTGAAAGAGAATTGCAGTATTCAGAAGGTTGACTACTTACTGTCAAGGCACTGAGAACCCTAACATTAAAAGCTTAGGCTATTTTGCACACACTTGAGTACTAGTAGAAGTTTAACAGTGTAAGTTTCAAGTCATTTTATATGGAAGAGCAGGTAGAAGATTCCTTTTTTTTTTTTTTTCTGTGTATGAAGACCTTGTAATGGGCTACAGCTACTTCTCAGCAATTAAAAAGTTCAGACATGTTAAGGAATCCCCACAGTACCTGGCAAGTCCCTCTATCTCCAATATACTCCTGATTTTAGTGTTCTGAAAATACTGTAAAATCAGCACACCGTATTATTATGATTTTTTCAAGGAGCTTAAACAGTTTTTTCATGCTCCAATTAAGTACTATTGTACACTGAAACTTCAGTGCTACTGCAATCCTTTTTTTCTCTCTCTCACCCTGCCCTCACACCTCATTTCTTTCCCCACCTCATAGAGGTATTTTAATGCTCCCCACTGGAAATGGCGACAGTAACGCCTTCAGATTCTGTTGTTGCAGGGATTCTTGGCACTTTCTTAGCAGGGCTTGGGATGTGCTAAGAAGAAGGGAAAAAAAACATTAAATACAGTTTTCTAGTTCACAGACAGTCATACTTCATGGCTAGTCCAACTCTCAAACAACATTCATGCTACACAGGACGGCTTGGCTTTAAGTCAATCAAACTGGTCATGCTTCATGCAAACAGACTGTGTGAGAAGAGCCAGTTTGTTCTTCTTTCATTCTTGTGCAGTTTCGTTCTTTTTAGGATGAAATGTAGTTTTTTAAATCACATGTTCAACGTTTTACTTCTTGCTTGTATGTAACATGTGTTAACAAAGTATTGAATGTAACTCATAAAACCACTTCCTCTTAACATACATGCACATGCTAAGACAAACATGCAAATGGTTCCACCATTTACATCAAACTTTAATAGAGTGCCGAGTGTTCACCTCATGAACAGTGCTTGGGTGGACAACTCCAACTCTTGCTTCCAGAGGGCCATCACTCATGAGTGGGCGCCGGGCATAAGTTCTCCTGTGTTTTTCATCCACACGCACAAGGTACCATGTTCCTTCAAAGAGATCCTCAACAGAACACTGTGGAATATAATTGGCTGTAAAAAATGCAGTAACACACTGTTAGTTGTTTCCTGGTAAGAGTTTTACCCAACACAGGCCTTTTCAGATTCCATGCACTAAGACAGAAAAAAACAAACCACCATTTCTACTCCAGACATGTTGGGCCAAATGTAGCCACACGCTACTAAGAAGCAGAAAGGGTTGGACATTTCCTTCATTCTACACCCTGATGATTTAAAGTCAAATGGATTAGAGATGAGCATTTTGCTCTAGGACTAGGAGTGATTTACATTTATTTATTAAGTTCTTACCCAAATGATGTGTTTCCTGTCTGAGCTTCATGTTTTCAGCAAAGACATCAGGTGCAATACATTTTCTTGAGTCAAGTCTTGTCTTGAGATCAGAAAGGCTGGCAGTTATTTTGTCCAGTGCAGAACCTGCAATACAGAACCATCATGTAAGGTAGAGCCAGTACTGAGAACTGCACACTAGCATGTGAAATTTCAAACCCATTCAGAATACTTTGCATTATAGAATCTCAAGTATTAGTAATTTAAAAATATTCCCAATTACCAACTCAAAACATTTAACAGAGTTTGAAGAATATTATTAATTTGTTCAAGATGACACTTAAACACTCCCTGGAGCTGGACATTCCCAGTGTGGCACTGCTATCATTAGACACAGCCCTGCAGGTTTACTTATGCTAGTGGGTTGTGTAACAAGGCATCGAGAGAAAGCTGTGCAAGGGAGGTAACTGACATCACCTCCTGTCACTCACCAGGAGTGGCATCCTGTGTGACCCTGATGGAATACAGGGTAGCAGCAAAACCAGAGCCATACGAGAACACGCTGATTCTCTGTCCTGCAAGCTGCTCTGGGGAGTACCTGCAAATCATACAACATCTTTTTAAAGCCAGAATTAAGCCAAAGTGCCATTTTCAATAATGAGAAACTGCAGCTAGCTGAGGAAAAGCAGCCAGCAAATTATATTGCCTATAATACACATTTAGTATGCTATGTGCATAAATGCTGACTTTAAAAAACACTAATTCAAATACTGCTGTTACGAATTCCAAAGCTGCCTAGAGCAAAACATGCCTTTGAAATGCCCAGAATATGATGAAGGCAGCCAGATTTCAATCTTAAGCAATCTAAAGCCTAAAATGAATATACACATCTTGGAAGGCAATATCAGAATAAAGAAAAATGGAGGAAAAAGAAAAAAAAAAAGAAAAAACAGGAGGAGTGGTTTAATTTAAACTTAGGATGATTTTGCAAAAGACTATAATTGAAAAAAAAATCCCATTAATTAAATGCTAATTTAATTTGGCTTTGTTTATTATAGTAAGACAAAGAAGACATCCTGATTTTCTCTTCCACTTCAGGAGTGTTTCTAGGTGAAGGGAGAGGGGAAAGGCTGGGGCTCAGAAGAGCTGCCACCTTACAAATAAGATCCCACTTTGGAAGGCAGTAAGCAGCTGTTTTGGGTCAGCTTCTGACACAGACATTTTCAATCTGCTTGTCACTACTGAATGTGTGCGCAGAATAGTCTTTTAACTTTTCTCAAGGCATTCTCATAGGAAAAGGTTTGCTATACAATGCTTTTATCAAAGGCTTTCTGAAACAAAAACCTTTTATGACCTTATTCATAAACAGCTTTTCCCAGTTTTATGCTTACTGGGCTAGAAGAGAGGCAAGGCAACCGTAGACTGAAGGGGTATACATATTCCCATTCTGATTGGATACAAGTAATGACGCTTTGGTTTTCTGATTGAAGAGCTCTGTACTGGCTTTCATAAAAGCTTTTTCCACATCTCTGTCAAAGTATGTATCTTCAAGTTTTATATCCCTATTCAAAAGAGAAGAAATAAGAAATAAGTTCAGAAGCAGTTAGTAAAATAGCAGAAAGTAAAAACACACCTTGCATGTGTAACAGATTAGGATTATGTGAATAAGAAAATCAGGAGCCATTCTCACCTGAAAGCTTCCAGACCACTGAAAACACCATTTGCTGTTTCTGGGTTCTGGTCACTGAGAAAGTCATTCAGCAAGAGTCTAGCCACAGATTTCTGTACCAGTTTACAGTATGGAGAATGGAAGATCATGAATCCAAAGTCATTCAAGGTGAAACGTCTGTCTGTCCCCTCTGGAAGTGGCAGAAGTGTTGTGTTACAACCTATGTTTAGTACTCACTTCAATTACAGAAATAAAGCAGAGAGCTGGCAGGACACCAGTTATGGTAACATGTTGGCATAAAAGAGACACAAACATACAAGTAACACTAACTACTGCTGTCAAGTGCAGTTAAAACACTGCACTCCTTCTATTTAAAAATTCCTTTTTTTTACTACCTTTTGCACCAGCTAACAATGTTTGCTCTTATTCTAGAATAAAAAGCTGTGTTTAACAGAATCTCTGTATTCCTAACCAGGATTTTGACATAATAATCTATTTAATTTGCCTCTCTTCACACCTACGTCTCTTAATATAATTGAAGCAATTACTAAACATATTGGGTTAAAAAAAAATCAGTATCATTATATAACATTTAAATATTAACCTAAATTTCTTAATAGCCTGGATGGAGGTGGGTAATAGCATGCTTTTAACCAAGGTGTTATATATTACACCAACAAATGCCTGGAGACACTACTGCTTGCAGACTGTCAGGAATTTAGGCATGCCAGAACAGAAATAAATAATTTCTTACAGGAGAGGGCAAATATTTCAATCGCTTCAGAACATACAAACATGAAGAGACTCATAGACTAGTCTTTAGATCAGATACTAAAACTTTCAGATACATTGTCTGTGTAGTTACACACTCCAGCATTTGCCAATCTTGCAGTATCATCAGGAGAGGCTACGCACCCTTCTGCCACTGGGCGTGGATTTTGTTGCGATAGACGGTGTAGCACCGGTCTAATGCACTGAGGTAGCACTGTATGGAGAGCTTGCCATCCACTACAGGGTATTCAGAGACCATGTCTGGTTTATAGAAGTCATACGCGTGCTGCATGTGGGTTCCACGCAACCCTGGTGGACAGAAACCAACAGAAAAGTTGAAAATTACTTTATTTAGCTGCTTTGAGTCAATTAGCACGTATCAGTTGGCACACATGGCTAACAAGCAGTTTTGGCCCTAGTCAAGCAGCTTTTCATAGCACTTCAGGCCTTTTAAGGTAAGGTTTCACACAGTTCTCAATTGCCTGTAAAGTACAGTAGGAGTGAGCATGACAAACACAAGAAATAAAGGATTGTCATCATATTGTCCTGGAAGTGGAATGTTGTGTTATTCAGCTCTAGTACACTCTATCAATTTTACTGAAGAATCCTCAAGGAAATAAACAGATAGGAGCATATCTAGTTGTTCCCTGCTGTGTCCTGTAACAGGACTTGGCTGAATTACCCCAGAGCAAGACGAGACAAAGAACAATTTCTGACATTAGTGGGAATTAATCCACCACTCCAGCAAGGCACAAAAGCCAGGAAAGAGACTTCAGGACAAATGCAGTTATCTGACTCGAACAGTGTACGTTCTCCCACAGGACTAACCTCTCTCAAAAATCAATGGTGCATTTGGGCCCACCAGCATTGCAACAGCACCAGCTCCCCCAGTGGGCCTGGCATTTCCAGAGGCATACACAGCAATGTCTCCAGCCACCACAAGGGCATAGCGTCCTGGGAAAAACACATAGAAGAAATGGTGAGAAGGAGCCATGAGTCTAGCAGATCTTAACATCCATCAGCAATGTTTAGACTTAGGTTATTGAGGAGATGATACGGAGATAAAAGGGTTTGTAAACCCTGATTTTCCCCCCCCATTTCAATTGGCAAACACCAAAATTTACAGAAGACCTTTACATTAGCAGCTATGTCATTATTCTTCACACTGTAACTGAACTAGTGGGAAATGCCCAGGGAATTTAAGAAATAGATTTCAGTAGAGAAAAACAATTTATCCTCTGGATTTTATATGGTTAAACATGAATACTGTCATTGTAGGGCAGACTGATGTAAGGATGATGTAACTTTTCAAGAAAATACGCTTGACTTACCATCCCAGGAACTGGACTCAATCCAATTAATAGCATTAAAAAGAGCAGCAGTGCCTCCATAGCATGCATTGGTGGTGTCAATTCCTTCTACATCTGTATTACCAGACTCTTCAAAAAGCTGCATCAGGACAGTCTTCACTGATTTTGATTTATCAATTATGGTCTCCGTTCCAACTTCTAATCTCCCGATACAATCATAGGAAAGGTTGTTCCTCTCCATGAGCTTCTGAACCACAGTCAAGCAGAGGGAATTGATATCCTCCCGGTCAGAGCAGAACCCCATCCTTGCCTGGCCTAGCCCAATGGTGTACTTCCCAGCATCCACACCATCATACTTCTCCAGCTCTGTCTGGTCAACATATTGAGAGGGAAAATATATTTCCAGTGCCACAATTCCCACATCTTTGGGCCAACAGGATTCAGCATTCACTGGAAGAGACCCAGGCATCGTGGTAGATCTTTAAGAAAAAAAAAGACAACCAAAAAACCTTGTGATTTATTCACATCCATTTAGAGGGACCTACTTTCAGTTTCTGTAATTTTACTGGAAAAGTTGTGTTGCATCTACTCTATCAGATCATTTGCAGAATGCAAGCCTCTGCCCCTGGTGAAACTTCAGTCAAAGTATACTGTAAACATCAGAGTTTTGTAAGATTTTTTTTTTATTATGTGAAAATACAAATTTCAGCCCTGCAGATGAAAACATATAGGTTAAGCACAAACTATCTTACTGAAGCAAAACACACACTTAGCAGGCGTTAAGTGTTTGAGAAATTTATGTTCATTATCTTACTTCTGCTTACATGCAAAGTCTCAGTTTTGCACATTATCAAGCTAGAAACATTAGATATTTTTATTAGTGTTGCTAGTTGAAAACCCTTACTAGGAAATCACCATCTTAAAACAGGCCAGGACTCTTTAAAACAATTTTTATTTTTAAACAAGGTGACATAGATAATTTTGTTTCATTTATATTTGCAACAAAGAAGAATTATTTCTGCGGGGGTTTGGTTTCTTTGTTTGTTTTGGTTTGGGTTTTTTTTGAGAGGGGTGTTGGTATGTGGTTTTGGGTTTTTTGGTTGGGGTTTATTTTTTGGGTTTTTTTGGTTTTTTTTGTTTTTTCACATAATA
>VZTX01005261.1:0-10917 GCA_013400915.1 Pardalotus punctatus | reverse complement strand
TTTTTTTTTTTTTGGTTGTTGTTTTTGTGTCCTTGAAAACATATCTGGGAATGAGAAACAATGCAGAATTTTGGGGGAGGTATTGTATTACACAAAAACTCAAAAAAAAAAAAAAGGGCCAGAAGAGAGAAAATGCTTAAAAAAACTGTGTTTATCTCAAACCCCAAATTCTTACCTTATCTGGAAAGTACCTATTGCAACCTTTTAATGCAAGATCAGCACAAATACAAAGACAGAGATAATGCAAAGGTTACGAGGCTGGTTTTGCTTTGTATGGTGGGTTGTGGGAGGACGGATGCAGTGATTTTTTTAATGTGATTGAAAACTGCAGCTTGTTTTAACTTCTAAAGCATATTTTAATTTGATTGCAAATGTTATACCTGATTCCTCATCAATAACGTTTTAAATAAATAATGAATTTCAGCTGTAACTGAAACTGATTGATATTAGAAGTGATTTTAGCATGGAGTAGTAATGTCGTGTGACTACAACGGCTCAAGGTCCAAACAAAATTGTGACATTGAAATGGAAAAACCACTGGATGATAAGATATATTTGTTAGCATTGTAAATGTAAGTGGTGAACAATGCAGGTATTCCCCAATGAAATAAAACTCAGGGAAATGAGTATAAATAAAACCCCAAACAAGCTCTGATTCGTACAAACTTGTCCTGCACACACCTTCAAGAAATATTGTATATGCTGCGATCAAAAGGATCATCTGCAGTTTCCATATGATACCATCACTTTGTGGCTGGCAGTTCATGCTGTAGCTCATGGATACAAACTTTGAAGAATATTAACAATATCCCATCTAATGACCCAGAGTTTTTTGCATTCTCTGCCTCGACATGTCTACTCAGGGAGAGACTTTCTTCTTCCTACCAACCTTGTCTCATTGAGAGGGTTTGTGACGTAGTTCACACTGACAGAAAATATAACCTGGCACTGAAGTGCTGAGCAAATAAACAACACAAAAAAAAAAGCACAGAGTGATCAAGAATGGGGCATGTCTTCACACTGCCAAGCTTTTCTTGCTCATCCATCTCATTAGGCAGCAGGTCAGGATTGGAGTAAAGTGAAAGGACAGAAATTCACATTTCTAGGGTTCCTTTGACCATGGATTTCTCAGAGTGAAATCTGTCTGAGCCAGAACACTCCAATGTTTCCACTGCTTCTTTATAAAGATGCAGGTCAAACAATGTCTAAACAGTGGGTAAGGTTTGACCAGCTGTAACTGCTGATGCTGCAGACTTGCCTTTAAAAGACTGCATACAAATAGCATGGGACAAAAGGATCCACACTTGCAGGATGGATACATGCTCCAGAGGCAAGGCCAAGTGCCAGCAGAGTCATGAAGTTTATGTTAAGCATTGCACTGTAACCACATGCCCTGGAATGAATTACTGAGCCTCTTAAATGGTCATGCTAATGTTTTTACTTATGAGTTCTTACCTGTAGAGGTATGGTCTCATAATTACGGTAATTACAAGGCTTATGAGTCTCATCACTCAAATCACCTTGCTCCCTCAAGACATTCTCAAAATTGCTATCTGTCTGATTCCCACACACTGAAAAGGTAATTTTGGAGTAAAGTTTCCACAGTGAAAAAATAACTCAAATAGTCAGAGGAAAGAAATACTCAGCTCTGTTTTTCAACCCCCTTCTCACTTGCAGCTTTCCTTTCTAAGCTTACTGAACCCTCCCATGAGCAGGAACACCACAGTGCAGGGAGCCAGGGGCTGCTGAGGAACACAGCTGGGGTAGGCTGTTGCAGAGCGAGAACTACCGCACCGAGTTTGTTAACTGGTGCCCGAGTTAATGCCAGACAAGTGATGGGAAGGAGGAAATATTTCTCTGCAGTGCCACTGCTGGCGTTTCCAACAGCACCGGCCGCAATGCTGAGAGCTGCACTAAGGGCTGCACTGGCAGCATGCTCAGGAGTAAGGTCGTTGAATAATTCTTGGCTTTGACCTTTTCCTTTAAAGCTGTAGAATCACGGAATCACAGGTTGTTTTGGGTTGGAGGGACCTGAAATCTAATCTCATCCCACCCCTGCCATGGCAGGGACACCTCCCACTGTCCCAGGCTGCTCCAACCCCAATGTCCAGCCTGGCCTTGGGCACTGCCAGGGATCCAGGGGCAGCCCCAGCTGCTCTGGGCACCCTGGGCCAGGGCCTGCCCACCCTCCCAGGGAACAATTCCTTCCCAAGATCCCATGTAGCCCTACAGTGGCAGTGGAAAGCCATTCCCCCTTGTCCTGGCGCTTCACATCTGTGTCCAAAGTTCCTCTTCAGCTCCCTTGTAGGTGCTAATATTAATTCATTATGCCACTGGTTACTGGTTCCCACTTGGATGCTGAGTGATTTCCTGTAACTTTTTGGATGCAGCCATCCAGCCAGGTCCTTATCCATCTAACAGTCCCTCCTTCAAACCTGTCTCTCCAATTCAGTGCCAAAGTCTGAATCTACACAGAGATAAGTGGCTCTGCTATGAAGACAGAAATTATTTAGAATGCAAAAGAAATCTTGTATCCTACAGGGAATAGCTGTATGCTTAATTTTGAAAGTTCAGAATTGCCTTATGGCTAAATATGTGCATGTGTGAAATCTGGAATTTGTGGAGATGGTGGCTGTTAGCCCCCAAATACATAAGAGAAAAACAGGAGAAAATGGGAAAGAGGAATTTTCAAAATGCATCCTCTTTCACAGTATAACACAGTTATAAAAAACATTATTGTCTTTTGCAAGAATATTGGGTAAATTTTGTATCTAACTGAAATTATTAAAGCTATATGAATTCTGCTTTAAGAGCCTAATTACTGCCTTTTTGGAAGTAATGTGGAGGGGCATCCAATGAAGAGAGAGAATGCTATAAATAGAAACCCCACCAAGACGGCTGCTACTGGAATGTTCATGATTCTGTGGAATCCAAACAAGCAGACAAAGTTCAAGAACTGAAACGTAGGCTACCGCAAGTTCCACACTGTGAGTGTTATATCTCATTTATATCCGAGTTTACATCATGTACAGAACAGTTATAGTTGATGTGATTTGTGGCAATGTGAGATTTATAAATATCACCCCTTTAGCCTTTTCTGGATTGAGCTGGAGGTACCCCATCTCATGTTCTCTAAAAAGGAATATTGGTTTCAGAAGTAGCATTGGCTCCTTAGGAGCAACCAGGGCAATTGAGGGCAATGTGGGTTAGTTTGGACCTTTCCTCTCTAAAAGATTCAAACACGGTCAATCTTCAGGTGCTTTTTGGTGACATGGTTCTTAAGAAAAGTCTGACAATTACAACAAACTCATATTGTCTGCAGTAAGCCTTTATCTGGTAATGTAACCAGTAATAACAAAACAGTAGCGACCTAAATCTGGACTTGTTATTGTTGTATTCACTGTCATGGTGAACATGGTTACAGGCTTGGGCACTTCAAACACCGTTTTACAGCTTCCCATTTCCAGTCATAGCGCCACATCTCTTTCAGACGCCAATATTGTGGCACCTAGGAATATGGTGTAGCAGTCAACAGGGTGGTGCTGGGTTAAAGGTTGTACTTGATGATCTTTGAGGCTTGTCCAACCTCAAAGGTTAACATGAAAAATAATCTAATGAAGGAAATCAGCATTTCTTCCTAGGAGCACCCTCCCTAATCTCTATTAAAAAAGCTTCTTTTTACTTATTTAATATCATGTCTCAAAATCCTTCAGTTCCAGTGGTCTGATTATCTCATCATCCTGCCTTTCCTTCCCTTTTACTCTGAACAATACTGTACATTTTCATAATAATTATACTTTGATTTTCTATACACCCATGCTCTCACTTGAGCATCTGAAAGGGCCTTAAGTACTATTGAACTGATCTTCAAAACACCTCTTCCATTATCCTCCTCATCCTCATTCCGCAGGTAGGTGAAAATAGCAGCAAGGAGCCAGTGACCTGCCAAAGGCAACAGAGAGCAGAGGCACAGGTGTAAGAAGATGTGAGCTGAAAATGGGTGACACCAGTCTCACCATTAGCTCCCAGTAATTTCCTAGTTGATAAAAGAGGATAGAGCAGCTGTTCCTCAACTTCTGGATACCCGCAGCGAGCTGTCATTTCCCAAGGTGCTATCCACTGCTTTTAGCCACCTCAGCGTGTAAACATTTTCCTAAAAAAGCAACATAATTTACCAGACAGACAGCATTTGTAGGTGTTGTTGCAAACATACACGGATTTGTTTTTTTACGTGAATAAAATACACCTATCCATGAAGCCGTGTTGTTTGACTGTGAGCGGGTAAGGGGACAGGAAAAGTTACCAAGTGTTTGCACAAAGGGGATTAAGCAGAAAGTGACCTGGATTTGTGCAAGCCGTCGGGATGGCAGACAAAAGAAACATGGCTGGGAAAACACAGTGCTCCGGATCGCTGCTGCTGGGTGGGTCTCCTTTGAATCGGTGCTCGGGGGCACATTCCAGTATTGTTACACGCAGATTAACCACCTCTGCGGCCTCTACAGATCACGTACAAATGTATACATTGTACACCAGGGATCCACCATTCAATTTTACGTCTTATTTTAGCTTTGTTTCTCGAATTTAGCTGTTTATGTGAAAATTCCTAGGAAAAGAAATATGTCTCTTCAGCGTGATTTAGTCTGAGTCCTGTAGAGGACTTACCCGGGTTTGTAATTCCTCAGGTGTTGTAGCCCCACCGCTATCCCGGATAATGCAGAGTAATTGCAGGACTGAATGAATTCTGACACAGCCTCCCTGACTTCCGCGGAGTTCCACCGGCGGTGAGTTTGGCCCGTGGATCCCATTGTTATGTTAAGGAGCTGTCAGTGCCGTGCACAGATCAGCGGAGCTAACGCTGATGAGCCGCTGAAGCTAAAGTCTGCTATTTCACAGTGTTATTAAATAAATCATTCAAATTTCGGTGACAGGTCGCTCTCAGACTCCTCCTGACTTCCTTTGACTCTTGCTGCATTATTTACCTGGTGAAAGTGCTGCACAATGGCTGGAGCTGGGGATTGGAAGTGGTTTGGATAACCTCTACCCCCTGCCCTGCCTGAAATCTTCCCGTGTGGTGTAACTGTGTTGTATGTAAATACTGCAGTGAGCCCCTGTGCCAGGGTAAATTTGGTCAAGTGGGTCAGTGCATTTGGGAATCATGGACTAAAAGTAAGAAATTCCAAGGCAAGTATTAGGCAGGGATGAGTACTGAGACTGCAAGAACCTGGCTTAGAAAGTCTGCTGACATGGTTTGGAGGGCTGGACCCCTCCAAAGCCTTTTTTCCCACACATTTCTGCTGTGCAAATCATCAGCAGTTTCAGGGTCAGGAAGGTACTCCAGCATCATTCAAAGGATCATCTCACTTGATACACACAGTGACTGTGCAGCATGCTGCAAGTTTCAAACTTTATATGAATAAATGTACAGTTGTTATGGGGGAAAAAACCCCAAACCCAAACAAAACTGGGTTTGATAACACCTCTAATTTAACCACTGATATGACTTTTGGAGGTCTGGTAAATTCCTGGACTTTTTAATTTAAAAAAAATGAAAAATGTCCTTGGCCTTGTCCAAATAACGATAAAGAAAAGCATGAGTGTTATAAATAAACCTATGTTATTTAACAGAGTATTTGGTGAAGTCTAGCATAGAGGTGATATTTTAGCATGTGCTAACCTGTTCATTTCAAACAGCAGGTCATTTCTGTGGTGTAAAGAAAACTCTCATCATTAACAAAAAGGAGAAAGAGGTGTATTAAAAATGTACAGCTGGGGGCCATGATCTTATGTTGATGAGGACAGTAAAATACAGGGCTATTTTCCAGTGCCATAACTGTTGTATTAGGAATGCTAGAGAGTAGTAAAACATTAAAAATTCCTCAGGGACTTGAGGCCTGAAGGAGAACTGCACAATGCCATGTTTTAGGTTGCTTTGTTTCTGCACCCCTTTAACTCATATTTTAAAAAATGGCTTTGAACTGGTCAGAGAGAGACTATCACCAGGCTCTGCACTTGTACTTAAGATATTTAATAACAATTTTTTCCATGTAAACGTCTAAATTTCAATCTGCTATTCATAAACTCGTGCTAGTGTTGCAGGCATGCCCCTCTGACAGCACAAAGCAGTTTAACTTCATTATTGTAGGTCCATGGCCATAGCCCAGTGGATGTTTTTCAGGGTACAGACACCCAGAGCCACGTGATAACCCCCCATCATTCACAAAGACCACCTCAACTCATGATAACCCCTCCTGTAGCCACCCAAATTTCCCCACATCCATGATAACCGCCCTACAGCCCCTGAGACCCCCCCAGAGCTCCCCCAAATCTGTGATAACCCCTATAGCCCCAGGGACTCCTCCCAAGCCCCTCAGTCCCCCTAAATCCATGACAAACCCCCAGAACCCCTCCAAACTCCCCCAGAGTCCCCCAATCCATTATACCATTAACCCTTTTGCCCCCCTTGAACAGCCCAAGCCCCAATAACCCCCAGACCTGTCCAGAGCCCCTCCAAATCTATCACCCTAGAGCCCCACTGACTCCTCTGTACTCCCAGAAAGCCCAAAACCCCAAGATAAACCCCCAGAGACCTCCCAGAACCCCCAAACCCCCATAACGTCCCTATAGCTCCCCCAGACCCTCCCAGATCACAAATCCATGACAAAACCCATTACTCCCTATAGCTCCCTCAGACCTTCCCAAAGACCTCCATAATCCCTCTATAGCCCCCACCAGACCCCCTACAGCCCCTCAAATCTATGAAAACACCCCAGAGCACCTCAGAATCCCCTTGTACCACTCCAGCCCCACTCAGATGCCTACAAACCCATGATAACCACCCTATAGTTCCCCCAAACACTCCATAAACCCTCAGACCTCCCTCAAACCCATGATAATCTTCCTATAGCTCCTCCAAACACTAACACCCTAGACCTCCATCAAAACCATGATCCCCTATAGCTCCCTCAGACCTCCCCAATCCTCCCTCCAACACCCTTGTGTCCCTCCCCGGAGCCCCCAAACCCATGACACCGCCCCTCACAGCTTTCACCCAGCTGCCATTGGGAGGTATTTTCACAGCTCCTGTGTGTCTCCAGTGGGCCAAAAGCACACTGGAGTTGTGCTGCTCCACTGCTAGGTATGTAACTGGCATCTCCTCCTAGGATTTGAGCAGTCAGAGAAGGGTTTCACGGTCTGTAATAAGAGAAATCAGCTGTCAAAATAACAGGGAGCCACAACACTCCATGGGTAACAACCTTATGGGGAAGGGCCTCATTTGCACTGCAAGCTTAAGGCCCAGGGTTTGTCACTTTGGTGTCACAGGCAAGGGGACAAACAGAGAAGAAAGAAAAATGAAACTAAATCTAACTCTTAGAATAACTCCAGTGGTGATCCTCAGAAATCCTGTGGTCAAACATGTCAATCCCATACATCCCTTGCGTGCAGGGTGTTGTGTGCATGCAGTGCTGTGACATCAAGAACATGTGTTAAGTCCAACCTGCTGGGACACAACATGTACTGCACATACTATACACAAATACTGTAAAAATTCTATACATAAATTTAAAGTTACTTCTTGCTTGGCTTCTGGATAGTTTCTGTTGTTGAACTAAGAAAGGTATGTGAATAACAGCAACTAGAAGAGAATACAAAACAAATGAAAAAAATAATCTGACCCCTGAAAGATTTATTAAACTTTTACGTAAAATTAAAAAGGTAGGGGAAGTTGCTAAAATCTGAAGGTGGCAACAACTGCTGCATTGTGACAGTACTTCCTTCAGTGCTGGTTGGAAACGTTTGCCACTGGAGTGGAATAAAAACCTTCATGAAAAATGAATGCTGTTTGTGTACCTCTCAGTTTATTTCCTTTTGAACTTTCTCACAGCACAGTCACAGGGCCCAAGAGCTCAAACAGTTGAAGGCATAGAACACGACTCGACAAAATTCGTCTCCATTCACCAGCCCAGCAGTTACCACAGTCTTCAACAGGTCACTTAATTCCTCCTTTCTTGCCAGCAAAAGGAAAAATAACACTACTTGTGTACTTCACAACAGAGTGGTGGTATCGCAGTCATTATTGAAAAATAGGTTTTGTTAACAATTTTGAAAGAGTAACTGTCCACTTACCAAGTTCTATCAGGGGACAGAATTTTGACTACTAAGTCTCCCAAGCAAACAAAGCAGAAAAATGCAGAGTATCTTATTTCTAATTCTTATTACATAGTAACACAGAAAATAAAGGAACTTTGTGTTACAGCACAAGTGAAATGGTTCGAGCATGCTGTCCAACAGCCTCACAAGACATTCTCAGATGTATTTTGCTTTGGTTACACCATTATTTCTGATTTTGCCCACCTGGCAATATTCTTTTTTTTATAAAACTTAGAAACACAAGCATTTCCAGGCACTGGCAACACCAAATTATTCTCTCTTTTTGTCCTAGCAACATCACTCAGTGTCAGAAATTAAGAGTAATCAAAGAATGAAGTGTAAGAAGTAGCATTAGGATTATTGTGAAGAATTACTTTGTCAGGAGATGAAGCTCACTGAGGAAGATTCATGGAATTAGATGTACATGGTGCTCATTCTGCCAGTCCAAGAGCTGTAATGTCACCTTTTCTCCTTTGGAAAGTGGAGTGCTGCCTGAACTGCTCGACTGATCAAGGGGTTTGGACTGGAGCTGTGTTTCCTGGGACCAAAGAACAGGATGAAGAGATGAAAAAGACCTTTCAGACATCATTCATCCTGGCTCATAAAGGATTATTCTCCATGATCTTTATTTAGTTTAGTTCTAAAATACCTTACCAACAAAGTTCCTTCAACTGTAATTTACTCTGAAAAATTTTTGGGTTTGATATTTGATAAAAACTTAGTATTTGTATCAATAATTTTGGTCACTCATCATCATCATCATCATCATCATCATCATCATCCAATCATGATATATGAAAAATATATATATTCTAGATGCATATTAGTGTATTTAGAAGACAATGAAATGGTCTAATGACCTTTAATACATTTAGGTATATAAACATCTAAGCAGTGGCACGAGGAACAGGGCCATTAATGCTCTTGCATGGCAGAGATGAGATGGAAACCTGAGGCATTTTTTCAGGAAAACGAGGAAGAGAGAGGAGAGAAACCCCCATTTTGGAACTTCTTGTCCAGTAATTTTAGAGCTGCAGCAGAGGCATTTCCCTTGATAAAGAGGCACACACTGCAATCTACTGCAGTGCCCTGGCAACGGGACTGGAGATGACCAAGCTGATACCAGGTGCTGCAAGAACAGAATGTGACTCTGATCAGCCTTATTTTTCCAGCCATGGCAACTCCTTTGCCAACTTCAATGCAAAATCAGGGCCCTATCAGCCACTTTTTATATGAGCCATGTCTCAAAACCAATGATTCTTCCCTAAGAAAATCCAGAGAGATAGTAACAAAGCTAAAATTAGAAATCAGGAGCTGTAGCTTCCAAGGCAATGCACATTACGTGACGTTTTTTCATTACCACATGCATTTACTGTTAGCAAAAATGGCTTTGAGAGAACACTCCACAATGCAAAAATCTTCCTCCGAAACTCAGGGCTGGGTGACAACCCAGTGTTTTACTCATCAAATTTCAAAAAAAACAACACTTAAATTAAACAGTAAAGAATGATATAAATAATTAATTCTGATTAAATTATGGCTATAGCATCACAACCTGTAGGTATAGTGGCATCACCCAAACCATGCAGCTGATTTTAAAAATTACATTTTAATATACTAATCTATGAACATGCCATAATCTCTTCAAAGCACGTAATGAAATTAATAATTCTCCAGAATGATTTAACGAAGTAAAACTCTGCTTACAGATACACCTAATGTTGAAAACTGCAAACTTAGATGGAATATTTCATTGATCATGAGTAGTGAAAATCATCTTTACATATGTACATATGAATTGTAGTACTTATTTGAAAGACTTAGCTGCTAATATGAATTTTTAAGAACAAAGAGAAATGCTTTAGCTCAGGAATATTTCAGAGGGGAAAAAAAAAAAAAAAAAAAAAAAAACNTAAAAAAAAAAGAAAAAAAAAAAAAAAAAAAAAAAGCTTTGGCCCTCCTGAGCTCTCCACACCCAGCAAATTACAAGGAAATTAGGAAGTGCACAGCTGGGAAACTGGCACATCTGGTACATCACAATGCACATCTGCATACAGAAGCTCTCCCTGAGTAGTGTGGTCTCCAGACTGGTGGGGTAGCTCTGGTTTACTACAAACACAACAATCCTAAAACTGTTTAAAATGGCAGTTTGTAGCTAAATAGGTAAAACAAAGATTTTATGTCTGTCCTGTTGTAGCGCATTCCGCACACACTAGTTTGGACTGCTTAGTCGTGCCAGACACGACCTTACCGCCGAAAAATGTATGGTTTAATAGACTCTTTAATTTAAAAATAATTCTCGCAGCATTGGTGTAGCAGAACAGCTTCGGTGCACCTCCCAGATTCTCAGATCTGCAGGCCAATACAGAAACAATGCAGCTGGGTAGTGGAAAGAGCACTGGAATACATGCTAGCTCCTCCTGGGAACGGCCTGGGAAGGACAGTGCTGAAGTGACCCTATGGCCATGTTAACTCCACACCACCTCCTCCTTAAAAAGTAGTAACATTACGTATTTATTCAGCAGGGAGAGCAAGGTGACTGAGGCTGCAATTGCCGAGCGCTTGGCAGAAGAAGGCTGAGCTGGGCTAACTTTTCGTGGAGAGCAGGAGGCCGATGGCAGCGCTGGAGGACACGGAGGGCTCGGCCAGGGGATGGCGGGGAACCCGCTCCTCTCGCTGGGCTGGGTGGGCGCCTCACGCAGCCCCCAGGGTCCCTCATCCCCTCAGGACCCTGCTGTCCCTTCAGCCTCTCCTCTGCTCCATTCCCCG
>VZTX01005259.1:10481-71628 GCA_013400915.1 Pardalotus punctatus | reverse complement strand
CAGAACCTTTCCTCCACCTCCAGTTCTTGGTGTCTGTCCTTGCTGGAAGCAGCATTTCTTTAGGGATGGTGTTGGCATAAGAAGACTGCCCTGCTTCCCTCTTTTATTGTTTAATTTCAGTCTGAATCAAATTTATTGTGCTGCTTCCAAATCTCTGGAGCTGGTGTTTATGTCCTGGGAAGGTGGTACATAAACCTGTGGCTGATAAAGCCAACACATTTGGGCTTTGGAAACCTCTGTTCTGGACCTAAAGAGAAAACCTTCATGTCAGGTTTAGAAAAAGAAGGAAAAAAAGTGAAATACAGGGAAAGAATGTTAAGGGAAACACTGAGCTGAGTTGAAACAGTGACAAGTGTAATTTTTAGTGCTCTGAGAGGGGTCTAGAATATTTGGGGGGGGGGGGGGTAGTTTCTGTCCTTTTTTTTTCTGTGAGGAGATTTATATGCCAGGCCTAGGATGAGCGCCCTGCATGTAAAGCTGTGTGAGGTGTGCAGCATTTGGTGCCAACACGAGATGATCTTTTCTTTCCCTTCACATCCTTATCGTCATGGAACTGCATGGAGAATTCAAACCCCTGTTTACAGCAGTTCCCAGAGCTGTTTGAGTGCTGCAGACAGCGCTGAGATCACAGATATGTGGGCCCTGAAAAGATGTGTGTGATGATGTTAAAGCTGCCACACCACGTTTGCCAGGCTCCGGAGAACCCAGACCCGCATGGGATGGTTCAGAGATGGCCCACTTCTCATTCCTGCTTGAAATAAGCTCAGCATCTTAAGATCCATCAGGGAGTTTAGCCAAGAAATGAAGCTGGTGAAATGCTTTCCTTGGACTGTCACAGCATGTGCTGACAGCGTTTTATGCGCTGTAAAATTAGAAGAGATTTAAAATTCCCTTTCTCCTTTCTGTGCCATTTCAAACCCCCAAAGAGACAATAATTATCAGGTGATAAGAAAGCACCTTCCCACGTAACAGCAGGCTTTCCAAATGAGAGATGCCTTGTATTAATCAGGTTATGGCAGAGGAACAGCCTCTTTTCCTCTTTTCCAGCTACTTTTTGCAGATTATTCATGGCCTTCCTGGCCAACATGTGATCGCTCAGCTCCTTGTGCATGGGGGAATTTCTTGTGAAGGATCATTTGTGTGTGGGCTGGGAGATGTCTTGGGAATCTGGACTGAAACAGAGACCCAGGAGTAGTGCAGACAGTCCCATCTCACTCTCAGAGACCCAAATGCCTGTCTCTGATCTGCCTTTTCTGATTCTAAGGTGCTGTGGGCAGGACAACAACCCTTACAGAACAATATGGTCCTTCACAGTTCCCTCTCTAAATTAATCTCATGCTTTTTCGCTTCCTTGTTGATATCACTTGCAAACCAAATTTCCTGGTGTCTGTCTAGCACTGGCAAACTTTCTATGAGATATTATTTCTCTCAGGTTTCTGATCTCACTCAAAGTTTCAATACATGCTGTCCTAGAGGGAAGGACGGGCACAAGATTCATATTCCATGCTGCATTTTGGGAAAGTGCAGAAACACAGCAATGGGAGCAGCAATATAAAGGACGGGAAGGGGAGCCCTGGGTGGTTTAAGCAGCTGGTGAACTTTTAAATGCAGGATTTTGCAATGCAGGTGCATCATCAGCCTAGCAATTGCTTATCTACAAATTCAGCTATTGCCTGCTGCCCTTCTTACCAGCTAAAACATCTCTGGACACGGAGTTCTCCACAGCAGTGCTCTGCTGGGTGATTAATTAAACTTTTTGGTACTGGTTTCAAGGATGGGAAGAGAAAAACTGAGAGGGAGACAAAATTGGAGTTCAAAAGCCCAATGGTCCTTATGGTAATTTCTTTAATGAAAGTTTCCTGTTTTTCATTGTGTCTGTGTAAGAAAGAAGATCTGAACTGGGTGTTGCTTTTCTCCTGGCAAAGGTTTTAAACCTTATTCTTCACCCAGTGGGAGAAGGAAGGGGTTTATGTGGAGAAAACACCTGCAAAAATGCAGCACTATTCATATCTGTAATAGGCCTTTAAGACTTGGAATTAGTGTTGTATTTCCCTGTATCTGCGGAGACTTTCTCATCTCAAACAAACCTAACCTGTGATGGCCTAAAGAAGCTATTTATAGCCTCCACATCTGCAATCTCCACAGTCAAAATTCAGGCTCCTGATGTTGCTGAATATTTTCCTCATCCTGTAAAATTGTATGATTAGGGAAGGGGTTGCATTAAGACACATCAAGTACACTTCACAGAAATTGGGAGAACTCGCCCATTCTCACCCCCTTTTTATACTTACATTATTAGAAGGGGAAATGTGGTTCAGCAAAATGGGCTCAGATCTGCCAAGAAACATCTGGAATTTTTTATGTTCCTATATTAGGCTTAGCTATGAAAGCTGGCAGGGGCTGCTTTGGCAAATGGTCACCCTTCTCGTGTTTGCAGGCTTTTTTTGTCTTGCAGACAGTCTGTTTCTTTCTTCCCTGCCTTCTCCTGATGAATATTTAGGCTTGGGGAAGACTCGGTGCTTCCTGGCAACCACACACAGCTTGAACTGACAGCAGCGTATGTTGTGTTTTTGTCCAGACGTCCCAAGACGTGCAAGTGTGACAGGATCTGTCTGAATCGTCCTGTAGGGCTGTGATTTTCTAAAAGGCAAGGATTCTTATAAAATGCCGGATGTATGATCTGGACAGCAGTTGGAAATGGGAAAAAAACACCAAACAAACAAACCAAGAAAACCAACTAATAAAGAAAATCCCTGTAAGGCCAAGCAGCTGTTCTGGTTCCTGATGGATGTTCCTGTGGTGTGGGCAAACCCCCAGTACTGACTCAGGGATAATACTCAGATTTTGCAGAACTTGTTCCCTGTGTTGTGTGTGGTATTTTCTCTCACCTTCCTGGATTGCTCTTCTTTTCTGTCTCTCCTGTGTGCTGCTTTCCTCTCACAACCTCTGCTGCTGGACCAGAGGTTTCATCTGAATTCCTTGTCAAAAAGTGTTTAAACCCTACCTGGCGAATCTCACATTTTGGAATCTGGTCTTTGCTCAGCCACCTTTCTCATTATTTTTGCTGAGTTCTAGGATTATTCCCAGTGAACACTGCCTATGTGCTCCATCATGAACCGTTCCTACAACTGCCGTGCTTTGCTTTTGTGATTGCATCTCATAAATTCCTGAATAAATTCCAGCCAGTGAATGCTCTGTGAGAAGAGCATTGCTCCCCACATTCCCACTTTGCTGAGGCAAAAACTAAGCTAGAGGAAGGCTGCACACACTTATTTCTTTCAACAGGTTGTGCAAATTGTCTTCCTGAGTCCTAGAACTCCCGCTTCCAGCTCCTTTCCTCTCCCTCTCCCCCCTGTGTTAATCAGATCTTGGTGCTCCTCAATTCCACAGTGCTTTACTACAGGTAATACAGCACAGTCACACCTCTCATTAGCATTGCCATCTCTCTGTGCATTCAGTAATTACGCCAGGTGACTAATTGAATTCTGAATTTCAACTAAGAAGCAATTACCATAAAGATCAAACATCATTACCAGCCTGTGCCCTGCCAGCCTTCCAGAAGGGGTTTAGGCAGGGAGTTTGGTGGCTCTGTGCTCTCCTGGTCTGTCAGGCTCAGAAACAAATCGTGCTGCAGCTCTGGCTGATGCCTTTCCCCCTCCAGTCCTGGTGCTCTGCAGGAATTCGCTGCCACTACACAGCAAAGGGAGAGTTAATGACCTTCTGGACAAACCAGCAGGAGCAACATTTTCTTAGACTGCACTTTTCTCCCTCGTGTGTTTTTTAGGTAGCTGTGTGGGTGGAAGTTCCCTCTCCGTGTAGGTGGAAGTGTTCTGGGCTGGGGAATGTTCCCTAGTAATTTGTGCATGATCCATGCAAACACGAGGTGGATGATAGCCTGTTCCTTGAAACAATTGCATCACCCAGAGTCAAGTGAGGGAAGTCTTTAAAACACACACACAGAGTGATGGTTCCACATCAAATCACAGCTCCATCCAGGCCGGTGTTCTGTTCAGCCCGAGCACCGAAATTTCGGTGTCTGTATGAAAATGCTTGTCTTTAAGTTCCCCCTGTTGTCAGTGTGGGGTCAATGGAAGAACAACTGAGCTCCAGAAGGTGAATGGCCATGGATCAGCTGAATCTGTCTAGCCTGTGCTGGCTGCAACCTTGGGATCAACTAATTAGCTTAAATTTGGGAATTTAGTACAGTTTGATGGCCAGGATCCCATGGACACCACGGACCAACTCAAATAGTGCTGGGTGTCTGTGTCAGCATGGACATTGTAACCCTTACTCATATGGAAGCATCTGCACCAGAACATCAGCATTTAAATGTCTTAATCTTGAGCTCATCTGTGGAGAGAAATACAAGAACAGGGCAAGCATGAAGAAACATTCTCCTGGGCGCTCCTGTAGTTTCCAGCAATCCACGTGTTGGTGACTTGCTGAAGTACAAGTGATGTTGTTGCATCTTTTTCTGTGTGCAACACCTGCCCTTCCAGGAGAGATTCATTTGGATAGCTGTGTGTGGAAATAAGCCCAGCATGAATGTCAGACTTTTATTTTTCAACAGGTTTTTGGGGAGTCATATTACTTCTAATTTCTGTTCAGCTAGAAATGAAAAGGTTTGGGTTTGGGGGTTTGGTTTGACTTTTATATTTTGTTGGGCTTTTTTTTTCTCTGTTTATTTTTCTTCCTAGTGCTGAAAACCAGATGAAGGGAAAAGATGATAACCTGAGGAACAGTGCTTCGTAATCTCCCTTTTTTATCTTTCATCTTAAAAACACATGCAGGTCTGAGCTGGAAAGCTCTGGGTTCTGTGGGATGTTCTGTCTCAGGGATTTACCTGCAGACTGCACAAAGCCCTGGGAGGCTGCAGGAAGGATTAACCAAGCATTTATCAAGTGCTGCTGAGCCTGTTCCCTTGCTTTTCTCTCCATCTTCTGGGTGTTCCCTCAGTTGTTTCTGTAACAGCGCAGCCCTGACATTTCAGAGCAAGAGTTCCCTCAATCACAAGCCATGAATTAATTTCCTAAGGAAATTAAATTAGTAGTGTATAGGGATAATAATTATAAAATTGAATAATAATATTTTTATTATTGAATTATTAATAACAGGGTTATTACAGGAGCTGTAAGCAATTGGGATGACAAAAGCAGCTTCCAGGATGATTCCCCAGTCATCATTCTGAGGAGTGATTTGGTTTGGGGAAGGGCAGGTTTAGGGATTGCCTGCCACTGCCCACACCTCAGTCCTGAAACAATTCAAAATGAAGCTGCAAAGAAACAGAATATTTACTATAAAAGAGTTTTATTTCTTGGAACAGTTTTTGTTAACCGTGGAGGAATGAGAGGAGTGAAAAATACTGCAAAAAGCTTTGTTTCCTGAGGTGAACCAGGGATTGAAAAGTCAAAGAGAAAAGTTCTATTTCAGCAGGTATTTCGCTGAACAAGGTTCAAAAGAGCCACTTTTCAGACAGTTCAGCACAGTTCAGCCTATGGGATCTTTTTCCTCAGGAGCTCTAATGGCCCTGCTTGCTGCCCCAGTCTGGGGCAGGAGGAGTTCAAGGCCAGGCTGGACTGGGCTTGGAGCAACTCGTTCTAGAGGAAGGTGTCCCTGCCCTTGGAAGAGGGGTGGAACTGGATGATTTTAAAGTCCTTGCCAACCCAGAATATTCTGTGATTCTCTGCTCAAACAGAACTGAGTAGCTCAGGTGCCCTTAGTCTTTGTAGGTGCAACAGTGTGCCTTGGGCTAGAAATCCACAGAAATGTTTTCTAAACTCTGAAGAAGCCTGGAGCACTTCTAAACTTCTGAAAGGTTCTGCTCCTGCCTTTGCTTCTGACCTGTTCTATGACCTGGGTGAATTTGAGCTCTTTAGCAGATGGGAAATCGATGCTGCAAGTGAGCATAATTAGGCTGCTTGAGCTTCTCGTAAACCTTTTTAGGCCTCCTTGGCAAAGGAAAACAATAGAAAACTCATCGAAGTTTCTGATGTGCCTGAAAGTCTGAAGACATATCAAACTGAGCCAGGCGGAGCTGAGTTTAGAAATATTTTTCTAGAGGAGCATTTCTTGCCTGAAGTATTATTTATCTGCCTTCCAAGACTCTCCTATAAGTGCATTATATTTCAGTACAAATGTTAAAAAAACCCCCAGCTGTGACATCTGGAGAAAACCTCTCTGCACAAACTTGGCTTTCAGGTTGATGTTGGCTGATGTACAAAGTAATGAGCATCGGTTGGATAACTGTTCTTGCCTCTCCCTATTTTTGTCAGAATATCCCTCATTCACAAATAAAGTATGTGGAGAGAGATTTTTTTTTTTTTCCCAGTCTCCTGGATGTCACAATTATGCCACTGTCACTCATAATTTCTAGAAATAGTAAGCAGTGTCCTGATGCTTTGTGAATCCTACCTGGCTCGAGCCTGTCACTGCAACAATCAAAAAAAAAGGCACCAAAGGGGGAGGGTGGCACATGAATAAATAATTTATAGCCCCATGATTCAGCCCCTATTTTTAGAGGCTTGCTGTTTTTCTGAGACTTTGAAAACGGGGCTAAGAATAGGCTATACATGAAGTGATGTGTCCCTTATGCAACACAGGTTTTTTCTGTCTCATTTGATCTGACTCCTATGAAATCTGGGCAGCCAATCTGGGGAATTTGTATCATGCAATTCCTATTGGATTTACCGGGGATCATGGTGGATAAGTACCCAAGGGAAAAAATTTTTTCTTAATACCAAGCAAAATGTCTTATTTTGAACATTAAATGAATAAAAATTGTTTGGAGGAGACATTGGCAGAATCTTGCAATGTCCCAGTGATTAGGACACCCTGAAAAAAAGGAATCCTTTAAACTGGGTTTGAATTCCTCATGAAATCCAACATCAGAAAGACCTGAGTTGAACTCCATGTTCTGAGCAACTTAAGGGCTACAGCATTCGCCATGGGAATATTGCGTTGTTTTACTCCCATGTTCTTTGATTGTATCTAAAATTTTTCTTTGGGTCAAGTTAACATTTACCAAACCTATCAAATGATTTTTGCTGCCCCAAAATTGGGTATTTCGAACTCCATTTTTACAGCTCAGAAGATGACATCCGGCTTTAATTGTGGCCCTGAGACAAGACAGGTTTTCTCCACTGTCTCTTCTGATTTTACAGGCTGGAAAATCACAGAAACTATTTTAATGTATCTCTAAGGGAAAACGTCACTTACTTGGGCTTGTTTTCCGTTGGAAAATTAGACATAAACACCTTCATCCTGGGGACACCATGGGCTGCTTTGCTGTTCCCTGAAGCCAGAGTAGGAAAGGATGGGTGAGATGTGGACAAGACTGGCTGGAAGCTGATACTCTAAAATTACGAGGTTGAACTCCACCTGTGGCAAATATGCAGCACTAACCTACCCTGAAAAAGAAGGGAAATTGCTCAGCTTGGTCAGGGGGCAGTTCAGGGGCAAAAATAGTTTAGTAGTTGTCTTAAAAAGTGAGGAAAAAATGCAGACATAGGATATAAAAATATTTTAAAAAATATTCCAAATGGAGAGATTTAAGACTGTCCGTAGTAGTTTTGCAAAGTAATTACAGACTTCCACAGTCACTGCTAACTCCACTTCCCAAAACCTTGCGTGTTCTGGGGAGTGTGTTCAGGGGGTTTTCTGACTGATGGACCCTTCATTTCAGCTCAGCTGACAGCTGACATGGATCAGCAAGCTGTCAATGCAGTCACATACCCACAGCTCAGGACTTAACAGGCTGCCTTTTATTTATTTATTCATCTGCCTTTTATTTATTTATTCATCTGCCTGTTTATTCCCTTCACTCTAGTAGCTGATGAACTTGTCTCAAGATTCCATGGCCATTCTGTGTGAGTGTGATCCAGGAAAGGCATAAACAGCCAGAGAAGTCAGATTTCTGTTTTAATGATAACTGGAATGTAAACCTTTTCAAAAAGTCCTCTACGTGGAACATGGCAAGTTGACTAAAATCTCTTCTAAAACCACTCTAGTTCCAGTTGTCAAGGCCAGGATCCATTATACCAGTACCTTCATGGAGTGTGTGGAATTGTCTTTCCCTCCCTAATGACTGGGAGGATGGGGTGAACTTCCTGCTGAGAATTGCATCCCTTACCTTTACCCACTGCTCCTGTCTCTTGTTTGTGTCATGTTTTAATGGATTTTTACTGTCTAAACACCAGCCTGCCACCAGGCCAATCCATACATATTGAGTTACCACTACCTGAAGGGCTCCGTGTTCTTCAACGGGGTCAATAAAAAAAGGAAAATAGAAAAATACCACTCATCAAACACTTCTCTTTACATATCCCATTTGGAAATGCAACATCATCTGTAGCTAGAAATGAAATTCGGGATGAGGTTTTACCTCTTAAACTGGTGTAAAATGTTGTACTTGAGCTGTGTTTTAAAGCTGTTCCAGAAGATAATTTTATCCTGTTAATCACAGAACCACGGGGTGGTTGAGATCTGCTCCAACCCCCCTGCAGGGCCACCTGCAGCCAGTTGCCCAGGAGCATGTCTTAAAATGGTTTTAAACATCTCCAAGGAGGGAGACTCCACTACCTCCCTGGGCAACCTGTTCCAGTGTCACCCTCACAGTAAAAACCCGTCAGTGGATTCTAACAGCAGACAAATCACAGCTGGGATGACAAATATTGAATGTTGCTGCTCCGTTTTCTCTTTAGACACTCACTGAGGGCTCTTTATAGGAGTCTCTAGCAGTGTTGTTAATAAAATGTAATAAATTGGGGTGGAATTCATTTTACATGAGTTTAGATGACTAAAAGCCGTGCTTCTGTTTGGGATAAAGGTCCTCAAGTTTATTTGGGAAAAACTGCTCACATCCTATGCAAGTTTTCCCAGAACTAGTCTTGTAGTACCAGTGCTGAGTCACAGGGATGCTGGAGAGGGTCATGGTAAAGAGAGTTTGTATTTCTCCCCCCTTTATCAACCACAAGAGTGTGAGGAGTCCTTCAAAATGAATAAATAAATTCTGTGAGCTTCTCTCATGTCCTTCTGTGTCAGATGAAAATCATTTTCCATTGTTATTAATGTACAGTTGGGGATATAGTCCTGAAATCTGGGTTGATCATCTTCTTTTTATTGAAAGAGCAGATGTGCTGGAGTTTCTTAAAAATCCTGTTTGCCCTGAAAACAGAGTTGTGATTATGACAGTCTGGTTTTTTGGATTAATGCAACATTGATTTTCTTCTCCATTCAACGAACTTGCTCTCCACCTTGGAATTTCTCACTTGCTTATAAATGGTTTTACTTGACCAAAAAAAGTTCAAGCTCTGTAGAGTGTGGGTGTGTGGGCATGTGGGTATAAATACATAAAAGAGAGACATTCCTGTAGGTGTTGGATTGTTTACCTGGATATATTCAGGGAATATTTATAAACTAACAGACTCAGCTGGACTTTCCCAAAAGCTGGAGTGAGGGAGAATTTAATATCCCAGTTGTATTCCTGCCAAGGCTTTGCTATAGTCATGCTCAGATCTTTTACCAACCTTTTTGTGATGTGGAATGAAGTCTTTTCAGGAGTGGAGACCCCTTTTACATCACCATGGCGTCTGTGAGAGCTGCAAATGTTGGTGCTTCTGCTGTCGTGGTGCCTCTGGCCCTACCTGCTGTCCTTTTGGTGGAATATGACTGTGATCAGCACCCCTGAGTCAGCCCTCAGAGGAAACAGGACAATGCATTTGTAGCCTAAAGGGGCTGAAATACATTTTCTGAAAGCTGGAAACCCTGAGCACTCCTGGATATTCCTTTCTGTTCAGGGAGTTCCCTTTTACCGCCCTGCCTGTCTTCTGGAGTGGTGGTGAAACAGAACAAACCAAGAGCTTCAAATTTGCATAAAAGGAAATCAACATTTTCAAAGTGGAAGAAGAGACTGGGGCGCAGAAATGAATATTGGCTGATGTGTCAAGAGCTCAGTGCACAATGGCTGAGTGCTGCCTGTGCCATCCTGAGTCATCTGCTGCTCATTATTCATTTGTATGAACATTAAATCTCCTTGTCCACTGTGTTACGAGTGCAAGTGCACAGAGAGCACAAATAACTACATGGTGTAACCACCAAATCTCTCCTTGTTTCGTGTATGTCTTCTTTAGAATAATGGCAGGAAAGAAGGGGAAATTTTAAGAAGAGGAAGTGTACTGAATTCTTCGGTATGTCATTTGTCAAAGAAAATGAAATTTTACACAATTGTTTTTCAACTGGGAAAAAATAGTGCTAATAGCTGTATTTCTTTATAATTAGCTCTTGTTGCCCTAGAAAATATCATGTAACTGTTCTTTTCTTCCTGGGCATTTATTGCTTCTTTCTACAGTGGAGTTCTCTACCATGATTCCTCCATTTTTTTCTTACTTTTTTTTGACAATCATTAAGAAAAACTGAACTTAATCCAGTGTCTTTCTGCACACAGTGCATGAGCAAGAGCTGCTTCCTCCAGGTGTCTCCAGTGAGGCCCTTACTGTCCAGTATTCCCTCCCTCACTAAATGAGATATTTTTCCTTTAAATACCTGGGTAAGAGAGCTGTATTATGTCATTAAAAGAGATACACGAAAATACATTCAGTAGGATTGGAAACTTGTTTCCCTGCGGCTCTTAGAACTAATGCTGTGAGATACAAGAAAGAAAGAGAAAAAAAGACNAAAAAAAGAAAAAAAAAAGAAAGAAGGGGAGAGAGAGAAAGAGAGTGAGAAAGAGAAATAGAGAAAGAGAGAGAGAGAGTGAGAAAGAGAAATAGAGAAAGAGAGAGAGAAACAAAGAGAAAGAGAAAGAGAAAGAAAGAAAGAGAAAGAAAGAAAGAGCAAAAGAAAAAGAGAAAGAGCAAAAGAAAAGAAAGAGTGAAAAAGAAAGAAAGAAAGAGAAAAAAAGAAAAAAAAAAGAAAAGAAAAGAAAAAAGAGAAAAGAGAAAAGAGAAAAGAGAAAAGAGAAAAGAGAAAAGAGAAAAGAGAAAAGAGAAAAGAGAAAAGAGAAAAGAGAAAAGAGAAAAGAGAAAAGAGAAAAGAGAAAAGAGAAAAGAGAAAAGAGAAAAGAGAAAAGAGAAAAGAGAAAAGAGAAAAGAGAAAAGAGAAAAGAGAAAAGAGAAAAGAGAAAAGAAAAAAGGAGAAAAACTAAAATTTTTGCTGTGTGGTATAAAGTAGTTATGACAAATACAGTTTGGAATGAGATATTCCCAGAAGCCAGATCTGCTTGCTGCTCTTGTTTCTTGAAGTGGCTGATACTGGAGGAGATCCTGGGCTAGAGAAATTCAGAGTTTGTTTTTATGCCCCTCCTGTTCATGCACTCACCGTGTGGGAGCTGTGCTGTGCCAGCCCAAAGAGCTGCGCTGCTGAGGGTTGTGCATTCCCTCACAGGGCTGACTGTGTTTGTGCTCTCCACAGCTGTGCTGGAGGGATACAGCCACGGGAAATGAAGACTCAGAATGAGTAAAACAAGGGTTTGAATGAGTAAAATAAGGGTTTCATACGAGCATTATCCTGGAAGTGGGACTCAACATCCGGCTAAGCACCAATTCATCTGGAGAGTCAGAAGTTTGCTACAGAGGCTCAAAATCAGCAGCAATTCTACACAGAGAGCTTCAGCACAAGCCGAAGGAGGGGAGAAACACAAGGGTTTTAGGGATGTAAATCGGATCCTACCACCTAAATCCCACTCAGACTGTTCTGTTTTGTTTGGCCTTGTCACTCCAAAAAGAAACAGTGGAAAAGGGCGAATAGACAGCAGTGCTATGAAATTCAGTGATCTGTGTGGATATGGTGTCATCTGGAGCATCTGCAGGAACCGTTAGTTGTTGACTTCCTTTCTCTATAAGAAAAAGCACCTTTTCAAAAGTCTCTTTATCTTTTTCAAAGGCCGTTGTCAGCAGCACATTTAGGACCATTTGATTTTCATGCACTAAATGACCATAACAAATGCCCAAAAAGAATTGGGTAAAGGGCAGCAACGCAATCATTATGAGCCCATCAGGAAGTTGACTATATTTGTCCTTTGGGGATCTTTCTGGATTTCCTGTTTTATTTTAATTCTCTTGTTTCTAAGAAACAGTTCAAAATAAGAATGGAAATAAACCCAAAAACCTATTGCTTGGGATTGGATGTGCTTCTGATGGGTGGAGGAAAGTTTGTACGGGAAAACTGCAGTTTTCTCTCAGAATTCCTTGGCATGAAGAGAGTGCTTGCCAGAAATTGAACTCCCCTGTTCACCCCAATATTACTCAGTGTAGTTCCCAGGGCCCTGCAGGATGACGTTGAATTTGGACCTGAAATCTCTGCTCCAGTAATTTCTGATTTTAAGTCACGCTCTGTGAGAACTGGCATCTTGGGAAAACACCAGGAGTGGTTTCTTTTCCACAGACGATGGCTGAACACATCCTGACCTTGATGTCCCCATTTCTGAGATCATTTTGGAGAGGTTCCTGTGTGTCCCCCACCCTGCCTGCCCCAGGCCTGGGAGATATTCTTCTCTTGCTCCTTCAGGTTCTTTACCCAAGCTTTACCAATAAAAATATTGCACAGGAAGACTCTAGAAAATCAAGATTTCCAGGAATTTTTCTTCTAGTTGCAGTGGGATAAATGGGAGGGGAGTAGAGTAATAAGTTTACCTGGCACATAGCATTCTCCTACATGGAGCACTGAACACCTAAACCTTTATGGTTTTGAATACATCATTTAACTGCTTTTTAAAAGACTGCACTAACATTCGGCTTTCTCCTGTGATGTTCTCATACCTTTGCTGTCTTCTGAACTCATATGCTGTAAGAAAACACTATTAATAAATATCTTGAAATACTTGTTGTCTGTAAATGTGTTTATGTTCTTTTTTCCTCCTCAGTGGGCTGCTCCAGTCCTCACAGAGGTGGGATAAATTGATTTGCCTTGTAAATAATCTGTTCTGTCAATCTTTTCTTGAATCTGTGAAATTTCTAGGCTATTTCAAGTCCAGCACAGAGTGTTCATCTCTCTTTTATTTTGGTCTGTACCAGGAAATGCCTACAGAGAATGCCTGGGCAATGGGACATGGGCTTCCAAGATAAACTACTCTCAGTGCGAGCCTATTCTGGATGACAAGGTCTGTATTTTTCCCTTCATTCTTCTCAATGACATTTCTCAGCATAAATGAATGCAAAGCTAAACTTCAAGTTAACAAGCTAATTTGGGACTTCTGAGAGAGATTCCATTGCTGTCTCTGCAACAAAACCTTCCTGTGAATTTAGGCAAACCACTTATCCTCTCTACACATCCCCTGCTCACATGGTTTTTAAAAAAGGATGCTTTATCTCACTCTGTCCCTGATGATGTGTGTTTATGTAGATTTTTCCTGGCTTTGTTCAGAGCCTACAGCTGCTACAGTAAATGTTAGTAATAATAACAGTAAGACCAAAAGCCTCTTTGGCACTAGAAAATAAGTTCAACCAGCTGATTCCACCCTATATCTGCCCATTCTGAGGTATCATCAACAGCTGACCTTTATAGATCTCAGCATTGTTTCTCCTTAAGCAAATATGTAAAGGGGCAGCAACAGAAAAAATACATAAAAAGCAGACTCAGGACCCAGCTGTCTTTAAAAGATTGAACCAGTCTTGCATGATATAGGATTTTAATTAGCATATGGGGGTTTAATTAGCATATAGGATTACAGATTTTTATTAGCATATGGGGTTAAGTTCCTTCAGAAAGGCTGTAAGAAATGATGCAAAGCCCTTTTCTCAGAGAGCTCATAGACATTCACCCTCACGGTTTTTAAGCCTTCAAGCCCCTCATACCCTTTCCCTTCCTCCTGTGTTGAGTGCTGTGGTGGGACACAAGCCGACAAAGGCTTTGTGCTGTCTCTGTTTAAGGCACAGGAGTGACTTTTCCGTCTAGGAGCCAGGGTGGAGCCCAGCAGCTCACACCGGTTGGTTTTGGGCTTCATTCAACTCCTTCTGCCCTTGTAGTTGTGCCATGCCAGGTGCAGACAGTGAGGAGGAAGATGAGATCCCACATTTATAACTCAGGAGCTCTCTGGAGCGGTGCTGCACCCCAAACAGCCAGGACGTGCTTTGGCTGGGGTCCAGCATCCTCTGAGAGCCACGTGCTTGCTCAGTGTGGGTTTTCACTCAATGAGAAAACAAATAACGACACACCAGCTACTGAGGAAGACCTGCCCGTACCCACTGGCTAATTTAGTCCCCCCTCCTTTTTCTAGATGCTTCTAGGAATGAAGAAAAGTTGTACCAGTACTGAGAGCCATCCAGAGGGGCGCTCAAGGTGTTCTAGCACAGTGGAGAGGCTCCCAAGGCAATTTAGGCTGACCGAAGCTGGGACCACCCCAGTGCAGCCCCTCCTTGCACTTCATTCCCGTTTCAAATGAAAAGCTAACTTGTTGCCTGGTCTTTTTTTTTGGATGAGTCAGGTCCCTAAACCATCTCACTGCATTGATGGAGGAGTGGTAGGGCCAGCACAAGCTGGGGAACTGGTGGGGACAGAGCCACCATGTCTTAAAAGTGAGCAGGAGAGGGGGTGTGGAGGAGCCATAATGCCTTAAGCATTTTTAGTGCCTGTTTTTCATGTATCTGTAGTTCTGGTGTGTAGCTCTGGGCTCCATATAAAGTGCTAAAAACCTCTGTTCCCAGCATTTTAGACAAAACAATTCCTCTCAATTGGAAAATCCAAGGAGACTTCGCTGCCTCAGAGCCCCAAAATATGGAAACAGCAGTGAATTGTGGGAAGCAGGCTTGGGATGGGTGACATCATCACCTGAAGGTGTGATTGGAGAAGTGAGGCCCAATGTGTTAATGGACAGAACTTATAAAATGTGAAGAACTCGTGACTCAGTGTCCATTTTGGGTGTAGCCTCTGGAGTAGGCTTTGTCTGCCCTGAATGCACCTGAAGGCCTTTAATAAATTAATCTACTTCTTATTCTCCTACCTTTGGCCTCTGTTTCAGGTAAGCCCCATTCAGGCATCAGCCAGTGCTGATTTAGAGAATGGGGAGCAGAGCTGGGTGAAGGCTCAGTAGCTTTGATGTGGTTTAGGTGGCACAGGAAACCTGAGCTGGGAGCAGTGAGCTGCACCGTTCAGGAAAACGCTGCTGCATTTTAACAGCGTTCCTTGTGTGTTTGCATGACTCCAACAGTTGCTGTCTCTGCACGAGCAAATACAGAGGGGTTTTATTTGAAAAGGCTGGAGAAGTGTTGTGACTAGAGGACAGGATTATTCCCTTTACTTTGTGTTTGCTTTTAAAAACTTTGCAGCTATGATGATAGCTTAAAACTCCTTAAATAGTGTGTTTCCTAAATAGATGAAAGTGCAGATGTTCCCCCACCCTTGCTTACGGAGGCTTAAAAACTCATTTATTAGATCTTTAAAGATTTGTGACAGGCTTTGCTTTTTTAATATTTGTGAATATTTTTGAAATCTCTCATAATGCACAGCCTTACAGATTAATACTTTGTGATCTCAAAAAAAATAGGAAAAAAGGAAAAATCCCCACAGATTTGCTCCATTTTGATTAAAGGTGAGATTCAAGCACACAAGTGGGTCTGTTGTTATTTATTGAGTTCAGCAGATGCTAAACATCAGCCAGGAGGTAATACCCTATGATCTGTGTTTATTTTTAATCCAAAAACACCAACACTGTTTTTAAGCTTGACCACTCACAGGCAGAGTGCTAAAGAATCACATGGTTTGATTTTTAATTCAGTGATTGATACATGGGATAGGAACAGGACTTTTCAACCTCGATCCCATGTTTTATGACAGAGTTTTGGTAGCATAGCAGTGGAAATTTTAGGGTTTTTTTCAGCTGTGGGTCAGTCTTAGGGGGCATCAGCCCAGTCACTGGGTTACATTAATGCATCATTGCTCTACTTGTAGGTGAGACCTGTGGTCAGCAGTAGCTGATAAATCTCTGCTCTGGCATTGATTTGCTCCTAGATTTGCACTCTGGCTGTGATGAAGTTCCTTGCATGTAGTTGTGTGGTGTAATATAAAATGTCCCAGGGTGTCCATGCATCTGGCATGTGACAGTTTTTTGGAATATCTGTGTCCTTCAGATCCTCTGTGTCCAGAGAAGGCCAACAGAGCTGGGGAAGGGGCTGGAGCTGAGGGAGCTGGGGGGGCTCAGCCTGGAGAAAAGGGGGCTCAGGGGGGACCTTCTGGCTCCCCACAACTCCCTGACAGGAGGTGACAGCCAGGTGGGTGTTGGGCTCTACTCCCAGGGAACAAGCAGTAGGACAAGAGGAAACTGCCTCGAGTTGCACCAGGGGAGGTTTGGATCAGATATTAGGAAACATTTCTTCACGGAGAGGGGGATCAGGCACTGGAACAGGCTGCCAGAGAGGTGTGGAATCACCATCCCTGGAAGTGTTAAAAAAACCTGTGTATATGGCACCTGGGGACAGGGGTTAGTGGTGAACAAGGTGGTGTTAGGGGAATGGTTGGACTCAATCTTAGACGTCTTTTCCAACCTTAAAAATTCTGCGATTCAGCAGCAGCAATTGGAGATCAGTCACCAGAAATAACTGGGAATCACAGAGTGTCCCCAGTGCACCTCTAGGGACACAGGGTGCCTGTGTGTGCACAACTGCTTCTAACCCTTGCTTTGGGTGGGTACTCAGATGTTGGTGTCCTCAGACTGGATCTCATCCTCTGAACAAACTGTTGGCTCCTCCTCCAGGCACAAGAACAAGGTATAGAAATAATTTTGATCCAGCTGGCTGTTTGGTGGCACAATGTGTGACAAATGGAAAGATTCTCCTCAGCCTACAAGCTCCTATGTCAAAAGGGCCTCTGTTGCATCTGGCACAAGTCTGTGCTCTTCTTAGAAGAAAAGTGAATGTCTCAGGCAGCAAAAGATACATCTGAGCCTCCCAAAAGTGCTATAAATCAGGAACTTTGGTCTTGTGGTCTGGGGCAGCTGGATATGAATTTGCTTCTGCTGATGTTTTGAGGTGGCTTCAAGCTGAGTAGCTGAGTTAGCACCACGCTGGGCTTAGACAAATGTATCCTGCATAGGAGCATGGTCACATCGGCCACAGCAGCTCCCAGCTGGCTCAGAACAGGAAAGCAGTGAGCTCAGAGGCATCTAGGATGACAAAGACACTTCCCAGTAGCTTCTGAAAGTCTTTGGAGAGGTGTCTTTAAGCTGTGCTGGTGATGAGATCATCCTGGCAGCAGGAGGAAATTGGAAGTGACTGAACTGGCAATGGCGTGTGGTGCCTCCCAGGGAGACAGGAGCTGTGAACACTGGCAGGACCTGTCAGTAAGTTCTGTTAGAGGAAGCAAGATCCTTGTCAGCCGGTGTGAGAGTGCTGTTATTGATTCAAATCAATAGCTGAATTGTTTAGGACAGGTTAGTGGTCACGTTCCTGCTGAAGCAAGGGGAGAAGTTCTCTAGACAGAATGACTGTCATGAGCCTGAAATCTGCCTGTGGGGAGCCCACCATGCCTTAGGTGTGCAGAGTGAGTGCAGGTGAAGGCATGGTGCTGTGCTCCCTCAGTTTACCTGGGAGAAGCCCGTGGGAGACACCTCTGCACTGCCTGGTGTAACATGATTGTCACGTATAATGTCATGGCATGGGGATGCAGGGATGTGACCTGCTGTGGGCAGGGAGTAAAACCAACTCTGGTTTCCCCATCTCTGGATTTCCCATCCCTGGAAGTGTTCCAGGCCAGGTTGGATGAGGCTCTGAGCAACCTGGTCCAGTAGGTGCCATTTCTGACCATGGCAGGGGGGTTGAAACTAGACCATCTTTGAGGTCCCTTCCAGCCCAAACCATTCCGGGATTCTATGATCTCCTTTTCTAGCTCATTTCTAATCTGGCAACCCTCCTTCCAAGCCTGACTAGAATTCAGATCTTTATTTTATTGAAGTGAAGCATCTTCCTGAAAGCAGAAGAATATTGGGTAACAGTAGAAGGTTGTTGACATTTTAAATGTATTGGTGTCCAAGAGGGCGAGCCAGAAAAGAGCTGTGCAAGTATTTTACATGAGCTGAGCTTTGGGGAGCAAACACATGCCTGATTCTGGGCACGTGATTTCCAGCCCTGAAGGTGATGCCTCCCGTTCCAGCAGAGATGCAGATTGTATGTAGGCTGGTGGAAAGTGATCTTGCCACCCTGTCAGCTTGGTTTGTCATAAGCACCAAGGCAGTTCTTGTTTCTAAGATATTTGAATTTCCCTTCAGGGAACCTTGTTGGTGTCAGAAGCAGAAAATATGAAAAGTCGTGCATGTTTCTCCTTCAGCACCAGTGCATCAAACAGAGGCTTAATAATTTTATTTTTCTAATTAATCTTCTCATGTTTGGAACCACACCTTCTTAAAACTTAAGTGAAGTTGAAATTGTGGTCAGGAGCCAAAGGGGGCTCAGACTTAAAGAGCAGGAACCTCATGCTGGAAAAACACAGTTTGCCATCTTCCAGGAGATTTCTAGCACTAAATGAGCAATTTTGAAAGAAGTTCTTAATCAGATGGTTTGGGTTTTGATAGTGCTGCGAGAAGCAGTGGGTTGGATTCAAGGTTCCTTTTGAATCACTTGAGATATTCTGTGAATTAAGCAGGAGAGTCAATAAGCCCTGCAGTTTGCTAGGGCACTGTTCAATAATACAGCATTGCACAGGTAGGCACGTCAGATCAAGTGAGTTTTCTTCCCCTTTAGGTGTCCCCTCGACCTAAGGATAAATAAAACACAGTGTGGAATTTGGATTTCGTAGCTTTGTTTTGTTGCTTTTTTTCTTTTCTCCTCCAGGCAATTCAGAAAACGGGCCTGTGGATGGGGAAGTTTATTTTAGGGGATTTTATAATAGACTTAAAAATACTCTGCGTGGTTGAGTTCTGTCCAGAAACAGCACATTACTCTGTGAGCTGAAGATACAGGCAGGTTTCATCACAAAAACGATTCCAAGAGAGCTCCCTGGCTCTCTGGCAAAGTGCTGGAAGATGCTTATCTTCACAGAACAATGGACCAGATTAACTACAGCTGCCGGTTGTAGTTTCAGCCAAACATTCATGCATTTACAAATTCCATTCACTGGAGTAAAATGTTAAGGGAAATTGTTAGGGGAAAAAAAATGAAAAAAGGAAGTTCAACCAAAATTAAAAAAAAAAATAATGCCTTTTGTAGGATTTTAGTTTTATATTTTTGTCACGAAAGAGGAAGTGTAGGTGGGTGGCTTTCAAGAGCCTTGTTCTTCTAAAGGAGGGCAACATCCCAAAGTGGGGAAGGATCTGCTTAACTTGAAACAAATGACAAAACTAATAAATAAATACATTTTTCAGGGGGATTTAGTCTTCCAGTAGCAAACCTCTGTCCATTTTTAACCAGCTTCAGTATTTATCTGAATATTGTCTTTCTACTTCTTCCTGCCCATCAGGCAAAGAGAGGAGATGCTTCTGCTTCTCTTTTCTCTGAAGCCAACAGCAGGCCACCAATAAAGATGTTTCTGCAAGGTCACCTCCCTAAATTCACTGATTTAGGTGGGAGCACTTCTGTACTTATTTTTTTGTTTACAGGGTCAAGAACCTACCAACAATCTCCCCCACATCCTAGGAAACAGACACTAATACAGGAAATTTCACCACGTATTTGGGTCATAGCTAAAAACAGCAGGATCTCTGGTTTGCCAGGCACTCTCAGAACTGAAGGGACACCACCAGGTTCAGCTCTTTCACTCTGCATTGGTTCTGCCCTGGATTTGAAGGATAGAAATTGTAGCCTGCAAGGAATGTCCCTCAGAGGAAAATCTGCCTGTATGGGAAGGGCTTATTATTTATTCTTACTGATTTTTTTTGTGTGAAAACCAAGCCATTTGAGTAGGAGAGTGGCGTAACGTGACTCATTAAGGCCCTGCTGTTTCCTAAGAAAATAATGGTTTGTAAGTTTTGAAACTCTGAGATGTGTCTTTGGTAGCCTTGTCTCTTAAAATGATAAAGGTTTAAAATAAGAACACCTGAGGAAATGGAAAAAAAAAAAGGAAAAAGTGGGGACAAAATAACTTTTTTTGCAGATATTGTAAGAAACTGTGGACAAATCCCAAACTGAAATGACACCAAGCCTGTACTTGTGTGCCTGGCTAGTGTTTGCCTTCCACATAGGCATCAGCTCTGGGGCCATTATGTCATTGTAAGGTTGAGAAAAGTAATGACTGTTTTCTGAAGTGATAAACTGTTCCTGAATGCCAGTGCTTGGAGATTGATGCTGATTTAATCCTGTTATCTCTTTACCTCCAGAGGAAGTATGCGCTCCATTACAAGATTGCTCTCATCATAAACTACCTGGGGCACTGTATTTCAGTAGGGGCCCTTATAGTTGCCTTTATGCTTTTCTTGTGCTTGAGGTGAGTAATGTGTTTGCATGTTTCTAACTCGGTTGGGTGATGCTTTCGGGGTTGCTCAAGCCCTCTCGTGGCTCTGTCCAGCTCCTGGATGGTCCTGAAAAGTGGCCATGGCTTTTACACTCCCATGGTTTTGCTGACTAATGTGCTGGATAAACTCCTGAGCGTGGGAGCTAAAGCATATTTGTATTCAGGGAGAGAACTGAACATGATTTATTGATGCAGGAAAAAAAAAAAAAATTCAATGAGCACAGCGTGCTTCATTAAGGGGAACCGGGATCTGAGTGTGTCAAGTTGCAAGTTTTGGGGGCAAGTTTTGTTTTTTTCACAAGGCAGAACATGGTAACGTTTTGCATTCCCTGACAGCTAAAAGCCAGATCTGAACCAGAGGAGACTGAATGAAATCTTTCCTTTTTGCTTTGGGTGAATTTCATGTTTTCTTTCATTAAAGGGCTTGGAAGTTTTCTTAAATAAAAAGAGAAACATCATTAGTGGAGCTTAATCCCCAGCAGTGCTCATGAGATGATGAATGCAAATCAAGGAGTCTGCATAGAATCCCTTCCCTGCTCTGGTCCAGGCTGCAGAAGGGAGTTTGGCAAATGGATTTGTCAGTGAAAGTAGAGTTAGGGCGACAGGAAAACGAGAAAGGACAGGAGGAAAGGAAAATTGGTGGAAAACAAGTAGACGTGGATCAGTCATCATATGTATTGTATGTCCACAGCCTGAATCACAGGAATATATTTTCATAGGAGCGACCTGATGGGTTCATTCTGTGTTATTTCTTGGATTCCCTGGCTGGCATTTCTGTACTGTTTGTGCTGTGTTGTCCAGGAGAGTTCAACCTGAACTTAAAATGAGCTCAAAAAAACGCTGTGATGATAATCCTTGAGGAAAACCCTGTACTAATAGCAGAGGATAAACTGTGGGTGGAGGATGCCCTCCTCCTACCCAGGATTACAGCAGGATGATTGACAGGGACCTCAGTGAAAGAATTACTGTTTTCCTGGAGTGGAGCATCCCTAAAGTCTTAACTAAGTCTTCTCTTAAGCATTCCTAACAAGGGCTTTTCTACTAACAATAAGAATCTTCTAGCACTCTAGCATCTATAAACAGAATAATCTATGCTAATGGAAACAAAAAAAAAACACCTTAAAACATTAAATGGGAACTTTTATGATGCATCAATTTAAACTTCCATTTCAAGCCCTCTACAGGGCATATAAAGCTAATTCCCACAGTGCTTGGAGACCTGAATTAATTTGCACTGAATAAAGAATGCAGATTATTCATTGCAATAACTATATTCCCTGCTTTTATGCTCAGTCTTTTATAAATGCTTGAGTAAATAACACAAAAACAATTAGGCAGGATGGTATAAATGTATCCAGCTTCGAACACAGCAGTGGCCCAGCTGAACTCTTTCAAATCGTTCTCTTGTTATTTAAACTTTAAGGTTTAAATTTTGCAGTCAGCTTCAACGTTAAAAACAGCAACTGAGTGGTGGCAATTAGGTACTTCCCTGTACATGCTGTGAATTAAGATAGTTCATCTTTTCAAATTCCCATTGTATCATGCAAGGCATGTTCGGTATGCAGCCAGAGTTAACCAGCATGAGATACCTCAGGGTCTGTTGAGCTTCATCTCTTTTCCAAAGTTCTAGAGATGTTCCAGTGAAGGCACCCCAGATTCCTTTTTCATTGCAGGTTGTCCCTATCCAAATTCTGAGTTATGCACATCTTCATCACATTTACCTCTGTAAAGTGCCCCAAGAACAAATCAGTTTTGATAATCAATTTCTATTATCTAGGGCTTTGTTTTTTTCCTGCTTTATTTTGGATGGAAGAAGGTATGATGGAACTAGTGAAATGAGAGAATTTAGGTAATTTCTGGCCAGAAAAATACAATCTGATAGTTCCTCCTCTTGGCCCAAAATAGAAATCTGCCAGTTCCTTATTCCTGCCCCCCTCCATCCATCTGCCTCACTCCAAGAGTCCCTGCCGAGGGTGAAAATAGCTGAGACCTCCAGGAATATTCAAGTTTTACAGCTGCTCTTTATTTTTATGCTTCTCCCCCACCACCTGCTCGATGTCCCTTTGCTCTGTCAGTGCAGATGGATCCCAAAAGCAGCCCTGTCTGAAGGGGGAGACGGGAGCACACCTGCTTTGTTGGAACATAACTGCTCGGCAGGCTTTGGGATCTCTCACTCTGGGGGTTTTGGGAGCAGGTGGAATATTTGGTTGGCGTGGCAGAAGGTGTTGCTGTGGCGTTCAGCTGGTCTGGAGCATGATCTGTTCTGCTTTTGGAGATGAGCTTCACCATCTCTGTGGCTGCCCCAGCCCAGGGAGCTTTGTCCTCACTTGTGCTGAAGAGGGGAGGGGAAAGAACTGGATCTAGTCCCTATAATTCCAAATTCATCCTGTCATCTTGTCCCCAGCTTCATTCTTCCTCGGTTCCTTAAGCAACTTCATCCTCCATTCACAACCCAGCCTCCTTTAGCAGAAAAGTTCTACTGCCCTGAACGCTGAGGAGCCAAACACCTATTTTGAGGGTCAGGAATCTCAGATGGAGAGCAGGTGATGAAATCTTCTGCTGTTTGTGTCCATGAGACCCCAACAGAACTGGGGAGGGATGAGAACTCAACCAGGGCCTCCCTTTTGCTGTGAAGACCCATTTTAGCCTTGTTTTCTCCAGTTCTGTCACATCTGAACCTGTGCAACAAAAAACAAGCCAGTAAACATTTCATTTAGCACCTAAATAATAAAAAGTGAAGGAGAGGGCTCGATTTTTTTTCTGGCACACTGTCTGAATGCCAATGAATCATCCAGGCAGCTCCTAAAGGTCTAAACCAACATTCATTTCTCAAGGTCTAAATGTAAGTGGTCTTAAAATTGGGAGAGCCGTGCTGTCTGTACCAGGCAAAACCAAACAAACTCATGAACAAAAAAGGAATGCACCAAGAAGGAAAAATGAAGAATTTGTGCACAAAGAGAGCTGTAGACGTGGATTATCTCCAGCACAGGGCCTGGAGAGATGTGCTGAGGGCACTTCGCTTGGCATTGTTAAATGGCTCTGCACTGCTGGGAAGCTCACAGTCTGTTTGTTCTCATTAACAGTCAAGGTTTGATCCCTCCCTCAGGTGCACACAGGCAGCTTCCACTGACTCAGCCTCCTTGTCCCACTGAATCACAATATCACACCACTAAGCAGAAATTTTCCATAGGAGGAATCCTGCTACCAGTAATACCTACCAAGCTGAAGAAAAGAAAAATTATAACTAAAAAAAGACTAAAAAGGATTAAAATACTTCTTTTGAATCACATTTTTCTTTTGTTGTTGCTGATAATGCACAAACCCAAATGGTTTTGTCCTGGATTATCTCTTGTCACTGCTGTTAGAGCAGCCTCTGAGGTAGAATAAGAGTCTTTGTGAAACTCCTGAGTTGTTATTAAACAAAGGTTGGCAGTGGCCTGAGTGGACTCCATCAGAAGAAGTTTTATTTGTGCAGTGGTTATCAAAGAAGAAGTAGAGGAAGAAAGCTATTTGTTCTGGGAAGCATCGATGTCCCTGCTGAGTTTTGAATCCAATAAAGGATGGTGCTGACAGGAAGATGGGCTGGAGATTAAAAATGACATGTCCTTGCTGGATAAAGGCAGCTCTAAAAACAACCAAACCCACAAACATTGTCATAACATCTTTTGTCACTACTGTGGTGGCAATGAAAGCAATCTGAGGTTTTGAGGGAAATTCTGCTTTCCTGTTGCCCCTAAATTTAGCTCTTTCTATTTCCCCATAAAAGTGTCTGATTTTTTTTTCTCATCGGCCTCAGGCGGTGTCCCCATTCTTTCTTATGATTACAAACAGATTTCCTAAATCCCACATATTATTTCTCCCCAAAAGACTGAAACATTTTTTTTCTAAAACAATATTGTCTTTTTTTCCCCATTTTTCCCCCCTAACCATCTCCTGTCTACTTTCCTTTTTTCTCCCCTGTTCCGAGCTCCTTTGAACTACCCTGTTGCTCTTCAGTCCGGTGTGTGGTTGGCAGGATTGCTGTTGCAAGCTCCTGTTAGTAAGAATAGAAGTTTGATTAAATGGTTTGTAGAAAGCTGTCAGCACAAATGCAGAGCAGCAATACAGAGCAAGCAGAGCGATCTCAGACCTCTCAGAACCTGCAGACTGAGGACATCTCAAGTGGGGAGGAGATCTGCATAATTAGTATTGGTTTGTACTAAAAAAGGATGAGATTTCTGATGTGATTAGAGCAGAGCAGGCTCCAGATCTAAGGCACAATCCTTTCTTGCTGTGGAGCAAGGGGGAAGAGCAAGTCCCAGCTCAGGACATCAACGAACTGAATTCATGAGTTCCTGTCAGTGCTCCACGTCCCTGCCCCATCTCCTGACCTCCCACCCATCTGCCTGTCTGTTCCATCTGCCCCTTGGAATAGCAGAGCCTTCATTCCTGATTCAGGCACGTGGCAATTTTAAAATTCAGCATAAATATTGCAGTGGGGTGGGTGCAATGGCTGTAGGTTTGAAGACAGCTCTGTCCCACCCTGTAAGAGTCCACAGTAAAGTCCACAGAGAAAAGCAGGAATGAAAATTATGGAGCTCTGTAAATAAGAGCAAATCCAATGAGAGGGCCATCTTTGAGTACAAAATATCTGAAAGTGCCTGCACTGCCTGAATCCATGTGAAGAGTCTCATCTGCTGAACTCAGATAAAGGACAGAAACACTTTTCCTCTTGATTAACCTCAGGCCATTGTCTTTGCTTCCCACTGCCTTTACTTGCCCCCTCTTCATCTCACATCTGTAGAGCTTATTCTTTAGACTCTTTGTGTAGAACCTACCCACACACACAAAAAAACAGAGATCAGGGTCCTCCTGAGCTCCTGGAATAATACCAGTAATTAAAAGTGTGTCCAGAGAGCTCTATTCTTAAAATGTGAAAGGTTTCATAAGCTGCATCTGAAATCGTGGTATTGTAACCTAACACAATGAAAGCCACTGAGGAGTGTTACTGCTACCTATAAATACATCACCACTGGATAAACACTGGAAACTGAAGAGCTGCTTACAATCAAGGACAGTGTCAGTGCGAGAAGAAATGGGTATAGGTGCTCTACAGACAGATTTTTGAGTGGATATTAAAGGATGATTTCCAGCCCCCAGAGCAGAGAGGTCCCAGAGCGATGTGGCAGAGACGAAACATTTAAGTTGGAGTTAAACTAGAGTATAGGGAATTTATGAAATGCTTTTACTCGGTTAATTTCTTGACCTGAGGTTTGGAGGCCACTTCATATCCTGTGCTAGAAACAGGTTACTGTTGCTCCCAAGATTTTGGCAGTGAGTTTTTGGAGATGGACACAAACTTGTTTGAATTCTGATAATAGAACTGCTCTTAAAAGATTTATATTTATGTTGACTGACAAGCTAAAACTTGTCTGTGCTCTCTTCTACTTCTGATGATGATGGAATGGTTTTGGGAGCAGTGGAGAAAGCATTGCAGCTTTTCCAATATTTCAGAGAAAGGAAGAAAGTAAAGTTTGGTCATAACAGCTGAGATACGAATCATGCTCAGGAGTGCAGTTTACTTCAAAAAAAACATGTCCTGAGTTATCTCTGGGAAGGAGAGTCAGAGAAGAAGTTTTCAGGATGATGTTCAGCGTTACATTTGCAGATGCTCCTGCAGCTGTTCAGGTGCTAAATGGTTCCATTTCGGTTCTCATCCATGGGATTGCACAAGTAGATCCCTCACTAACTCCACTGTCCTGTTCAGCACTCAGGAGCCTTCTCTTCTGCCTAATCTAAAAAATTATTTCGGTGCTGGGGAAGGGTGTCCAAGGAAGGGAAACAAAGCTGGGGAAAGATCTGGAGCAGCAGGAGCAGCTGAGGGAGCTGGGAAAGGGGCTCAGCCTGGAGAAAAAAGGGCTCAGAGGGAACCTTATCATGATCTACAACTCCCTGACAGGAGGAGGCAGCCACATGGGGGTCGGGCTCTGCTCCCAGGGAACAAATGACAGGACAAGAGGAAATGGTCTCAAGTTGTGTCAGGAGAGGTTTAGGTTGGATAACAGTGAAAATTTCTTCACAGAAAGAGTGGTCAGGCATTTGAAGGGGCTGCCCAGGGCAGTGGTGGAGTCACCATCCCTGTAAATGCTCAAAAGGCACATGGGTGTGACCCTTGGGGACAGGGTTTAGTGACAAACGGGGGGGTGCTGGGTCAGTGGTTGGACTTAATGATCTTGAGGGTCTTTTCCAACCTAAAGAATTCTGTGGTTCCGTGAATTCTGCTGCTTCACATTGCTCTGTCAGCTAAAAGGGAGGGGAGAGATGGAAGTTTCTGTCATCCCTAAATGGGCTGTGGACACCCCTGGGAGAATCTGGGCTGCCTCTGCCCTTATGGGAACAGCGGCTACCCTGGGGAGGTGCCCAGGCGGAGCCACTGGACACAGTTCCTTATGCCCAGTGAGCACCATGAGGCTGAGGAATTCAGACCAAGCACAGGAATGACTATTTGGAAGGATTCCAATCTTTCCTGAATTCCCGGCCAAATGCTCCAAAATAATTAAATATTTCACGCCATGCTTTGGTGTAAATGAGGCCAAGGAGAGTGTGAACAGCAACGTCAGCAGCTCAGACTTTCCTCCTGGGTTTATCCCCACAGTATCTGCAATTGTGGATAATGTAATAAACTTTGCTAATTGTGTAATTGTATTAAAAGGAAAAAAAAAGAAAAAGAAAGGCATAACCCTTGAATTCTCTAGCTGGTCATTTAAATTAATTTTGTTTCAGATTTATTTTTTTAAAGTAATCCCATGAGGGGATTATGAATGAGGACATGCTGTGCACTTGTATTTCCCAAACACTAGCTGTCAAACAGATCAACTACTCAGAGCTCTCAGTGTCCGGCTTCAAAGTCCTTCTTTGATTTGTGCAATCCAGCTGCAGTGGTCACTCTCCACAGAACACATTCACCCTTCCCAAGTGTGGATTATAACCACAACCTGTGTCGGAAAACCTGAGCTGAAAGGTGTTTTCTGCTCAGAAAGATACTTTGCAGCCCTGTTTTCTCTTAGTTCAGAAATGACTGACATCTGACCACCATTTAGCAAAGCAAATTAGAGCAGAGTCCTCAATCATTTTTTTCAGCCACAATCACATGCTGCACTAAGTGAAGTCATCTGTATCGTTATCGTTCCTGTGAAAATAACAGGAATTTTCTCCAGGGGAGGACTTGATGGCACAGTCAAGGTTGGAGTTGTGTTCTTAGAGTGGGGTATGCAGTGCCTGGGTTTGAATTATCCCGTATTTAAGCAAGCACAGCCAGTCTGGGGCTGCCCTGCCTGTTGTGTGTTGTGTTGGCTGCATCCTTCCCACCCCAGGAATGCCAGTGCTCAAAGCCTTTGTGTCTAAAGCAGGCAGGATGCTCCATGTCCTGTGATTAAAAACTGGCTTGAAGGCAGGAGAGTGAAACTTTGGAAAAGACAGATGCACAGATGGTTCCACAGTGGGTTTTATTTTTAGGGTCCCTGCACATCCTAAATACTCATGGAAGCTGCTGCTTCTCCTCTTCACCTGCTCAGGTCACTCCTGTTCCTGTGATGAAGCTGTCGCTTCCTTCCAGGCTGTCATCCTTCCCTTGCAACTGCCCCTTTCTTTTCCTGTGGGAATATTTCTGTTCCCCCAGGCAACTGCCACCAAGAAGCTGATTTTCCCTGCCAGCCTCTCCAGCTGCTGTTCCCATCTGGAAGCATTAGGAGTTCCAGAATACGTGCACTGATTGAGCACACAGGAGGAGCCGTGGGGACCTCGGGGGAGTCTTCCATGTGGGTGAAAGCAAATAGGCCATGACAGGCACAGAGCCTGGGAAATAACTTGCTGTTAGGTAGTCTTCCCACTCCGTGCCATTTATGGGTTCTACATGGGCTTTGCCTGCCCTAGAAAAGATTAAAGAGGGGAAATAGTTTTTTAAGTATCGTCCATGATTCTCCTTCTGGCTTGTTCAGCAGTCATGGAATGGGAAGGGCTCCAGCAAACTGCACTCCTATTTCTCCTATCAACTGTTTTCAGGGAGGCTTTGGGACAGCAGTCTTAATTGAACGTCATTATTAATGGAATACTGCATGAATTAATAGAAGGTTTCCAAGCTTCTTTAATAAAGTTTTCATTTGCAATTATTTCTGTGCAGATGATTCAGCTAATTCAGTGAGCTTTCAACCATGCTGGCACATTATTATGATTGTTAATGTTAATTGTTTGTCTCATGCTATGAATCAGAAAATAGTAGCTCTTGTGCATCCCAGAGGAAAAATACCACTGTATGGATAGAGTGAGAAAAAAAAACAATAAATCAACAGAAAGCTACTTTGAGTTTTAGCAGGGCTATTTATAGATGTCCATATCTGAAACAGTGAGGCCACCCCTACAGAAATAGTTGATGTGGTTTTCTTCCTGCCTTTCCAGGTCTCACAATTTCGCAAGTCAAAAGAATAGGGTTTCTATTTCTCTGCTTTCTCTGTCAAATCCTACCATTAAGGTCATTTGGTGGAAATAATTAGCAGGACATCCTCTATCTACCAACAATCAGAAGCTCTTTCTGCCCACCTTTGACCCAGGCTGCAGTCAGCTGCTGGAGAATTGTGCTTTTTTTCCTGTTTGCTGCTGTTTTCCTTTGTGGAAGCCCAACTCTTACACCCTGCGCATGAGGCAGTTCAGGATGCTGGTGGTAGAAAATCGAGTCAGGGAGCGACATGATCTGTTCTCAAATCAAATAAAGAGGCTGTTATGTGCCATTTCTCACAACACACCTGGCTCTTGATTTACTAGTTAGGAAGGCCAAGGGGAAGCACGTTGGTTTTTGCCTTAATCGCTTCTTCATGTCCAGCCTGCTGCAGAGCTGAGCCGAGGGCTGTGTGTGGTGAGAGGGAGGTTCATCCCAGATCCCAGATCATCTCGTCTGGCTTTGGCCAGCCCAGCCAGGGATGGGCTCTGGAGCTCTGGATTCACTGGAACACACACATTATGGACCTGTGGAATCATTAGGGCTGGAAAAGGCCTCTGAGAGCACGGAGTCCAACCATTCCCCAGCACTGCCAGGTCCATCACTAAACCCTGTCCCCGAGTGCCACATTGAAACGTTTTTTGAGCACTTCCAGGGATGGTGACCCAATCACTGCCCCGGGCAGCCTGTTCCAATGCATGATCACCCTTTCAGTAAAGAATTTTTTCCTAACAGCCAACCTAAACCTTCCCTGGTGCGGCTTGAGGCCATTTCCTCTGGTTCTGTCCCTTGTTCCCCAGGAGCAGAGCCTGACCCCCAGCCTGGCTGCCCCTCCTGTCAGGGATTTCTAGAGAGTGAGATGGTCTCCCCTGAGCCTCCTTTTCTGCAGACTAAGCATCCCCACCTCCCTCAGCTGCTCCTCATCAAACTTGTGCTCCAGACCCTTCCGTAGCTTTGTTTCCCTTTCTGCACAAGCTCTGGTCCTGTTGTCCCCAATTCCCAGTAAATATAAAACAAGGCACTTTATCACTCAGTCTCCCATGAAAACGTGCTGTCACTTGCTGCACTCCTCTACCCAAAGCCTTACATCATCAACCTTTGGAGCAGGTTTGGTGTCAGGTAAACCATGGTGAAAAATCCACGAAATTCTGCTGGTGACACTGTGCCAGGTATAGATCTGCTGGCTCTTCTTGTTTCTTCATCATTTCCTCCCACTGGAAGGATGGAGGAGAGTGCTTGTACTCCTGATCCCTTAACCATGGGTCATGAAAACATGAGGCCACCTCTTCTCAAACCTGCAGTCCGACTCTTGTGCATCAGGCCCTCATCAGAAAGTCCTGCCCCGTCAGGAGGAGGTGTCAGGATATCACTCAGCAGCAGGGAGAGCACTGATGGTTAGGAAATCATGAGGACCCAATGAACCCTTTCACTTACAGAGCCAAGATGCCTCCAGTGGCCATACCTTTTCCCTCCACATCAGAAATTGTCTGTCCTTCTTTCCTCTCTTTAAGGAAATCCTTTTCCTTCTGCCTGCTCCTTCACTCGGGGTGACACACACCCCTTGCATGTGCCTGTCTGACACTACTTGCTGTATTTCAGGGGGATATTTCCTGCCCAAAATCTGCTCTCAGGCACAGCCAGAAGTGAAATTGCTGCATGAACTGTGTGACTTCAGGATGCAGCACCAACCGCTCCTCCCAGCTTGCTCCCACTGCCCATGGATGAGCAGTTTCCTGCTGTCCAGATCCAGGCTTTTTCTTTATTTTCACCTTGCAGCTCCCACAGGACAGGAGGGAGTGCACTTGTGAGGAAATGCCTCCTCATCCAGCCCTTGGGAGTGGGCAGACAAGCGGAGAAGAGGAACCAACACAGGCAAAGGTGTTTTACTGTGAATAACAGGTTATGAGCTCTTCAGTCCATCATGGTAGTGGAGTAATCCATGGCCTGACCCCAGTGAACATAAACTACAAAAGGAGTCCAGTGATGACTCCTGTGAGGAATTGGGGCCACCAGCAAGGTCATTTAATGATTTTAAATGTGGTCTCTGAATCAGGAATGTCTTCTGACTGACAGAAGCAAGGAGGTAAGGGCAAGGAATAACTTACAGTCCACCTCCCCTATTTTCCATACTCCTTCCCAAATTAATTTTTACTGGTCTCCACAGAGACTGAGTCCCAGCCTAAATGGCACATTGGTCTGAGTGAACATGGAAATTCTATGTCTTTATGTTCTGGCCTCAATCTTTAGGTCTGTGGTGACTGAATTGCCACAACTTCTCTCTTTATTCCATCCATCCTCAGACCCATGAACCAGGGAAGAGCTAGTGGAAAAGTCCAGCCAAAGCCTTGGCCAATGTTTTTTGTCTGAAAGGGATTAGAGTAGGAAGGAAATACAGGAAATAATGAATTCCTCTTTAATGGAAGCCCATAGCCTCGGTCTGTGGTGTCTCGTGATGTGCAGCCTTCAGCATCTCTGAGATGGGGATTTGTGCTGCTGCTCGTCGAAGCTGGCACCATTCAGCACACACCAAAGCTTGTAGAACAAGTGGAAATGTCATAAATGATGTTACTTGACATGAAGAGGAGTATGAAACCTTCTATCATTAGATCTTTTGGGTTAGGGGATTCTGAATGGCTCTGTAAGTCACAATTTCTTCCCAGCAGTGCTGTAATTGTCTCTGAAGCAGCAGTTCAGCACCCAGTCCCCTCAGCTCCCATTTCTCCTCTCTCCCGGTGACTCTTTCCTCCTTGAGAGGCAGCTCAAGAGCTCTCTGCCCCCTGTGCTCTCATTTTCTTCCTGTTGCCACTGTCACCACCCCCAAGCTGTGATCTCTCCCTCCTGAGATAAGAACAGCCCCAAATTTCTGAGCTTCTGAATTTTGAGGGAATTCATTCATGCCAACTGCCGTGCCTCCAGGAAAGCTGAATTGACTAACATACACGGCTTAATGTGTTTTAAATTCCACCTCCTGCCAGTTGCAATGTGATGGGAATTCTTTTCCTGTGCTGCCTGTGAGGGCAGTTATTGCTGCTCCTGGAGCACAGGCTCGGTTACTTTTCTACTCCACGGAGCAAAGCCAATAATTAATCAAGGAGTAAGGAACTGTGTGGCTCATTGTCATAGAAGACTGATATGACTATTTAAGTTTTCAAAATGGGACAGGTCATTTTCATGACTAACAGGAGCATTTAAATTTAAATTAAGGCTTTTAAATTTACACTACCTTCTATCTACCAAGAGCCAGGAAAAGACCTGTGGAGGACAAATGACTCCTATGAGTATTCTGAGGTTTTTTTCCTCAGGCTTTGAGATGAATGAGTATGACAAGGTCAGCTTTGTCCTTTCAGCAAACATTAGCTATGCTGCAGGTCTCCTTTTCACCAGTCTTGTTGCCCAGTTTGGGAAATGTCCTTCATTCACTGCCCCCCTCAGACTCCAGCCTGGCTGCAGAGATGAATTCTGTGCACAGGGTGAGCTCCTGAGCCCAGCAGAGCAGTCTCATGTGAATACAGCCTGCAGTGAGGAGACCCTTACCTCAGAATCCCTCCAGATGCTTTACACAAATTACAATAATTCCACCCACCAGCATTGCCTGAAAATGAGGGCAGCTTTCTCAGGTGGCTGCCAAGAGGCTGTTCCCTTGTTACATCGACTGCAGCCCTGCACTGCTGTGCCCTGCAGCCTCCACACGCTTTATTATCCTGCTGTTTTCCCTCCCCACTCCCAACCTGACACAGTTATTTCTCAAGCTTTCCCTGCCCTGGGCTGTGAATTGCATTACTGCCACTGGGATTTCTGTGCTGGTGCAGTTAGGAGACAGAACCGGGCTCTTTGTCAACAAAACCCAACTTCCAGTCTCCAGTTGGGACCCTTATTAAAAGAAAATTAAAGGGAAAAACAAAGGAGAAAAGGTCAAAACCATTCTGTGCCTGGGGTCACATCACTGCCTGAACTATTTAATAAAGCCTGTGGCACTTTCAGATATCTCTCAGATTATTTATCTTCCCCAAAGACAGGAAGCTTTTCAGCCAGTGAAAGCATCAATTTATCATCTCAGCCACACAAGGAGTGTCTCCAAAAGGGAATGAGGCAGTGGTGTGAGGTTACTGGTACCCAAAATGTGGCTTTTGCTAAAGGCAGTGGGACAGGGGAGCCGACTGTCCCTGTTTCATTTCCAAAGCTTCAGGCTTCGTTTTGGTCAATTCCAGCTGCTGGCCACATTTATACTTCACTTAACACTGGAGTGCCCCTTCCCTCAACACGTGGGGCTTTTTGAAAACAAGGGGTGTTTTGATCATAATTATCTGTAAAGATTGGGGTTCCCAGCACAGACCAGACCCTCTTGCTCTGAATCCTGCACAGACATCTCTAAAAGTCTGAAGGATGCAGAGTGATGGGCAAAGAATAAAAACCTGTAGGAACCAAGAAGTAGTAAGGAGGGCAAAGATCATGTAGGCAGTAGATAAAACATAGAGTCATAGAATTGTTAAGGTTGAAAAAGACCTTTGAGATCATCAAGTCCACTAAGTTTGTCTTAAGACACAGAAGAAAATGTGGTTTTGATGAATGGGATCGTCCTGTGGGCAAAAATGAACCAAAAAGGCTACAACTATTTATTTGATCCTGTTTGCTTCTGTGTCCAGTCCAATGTCCTGCTGCAAATCTTGTGGCAATAAGATTTCCCTTAGCCAGGTTTAGTGATGTTCCAGCATATGGGATGATTAAACTACATCCAAATGGGTGCCTGCAGCAAGGATTTTTTCCCCCCACTCCTTTATCTTATCTCATCTTATCTTTGTCAAGAAATACATTCAGGTGGCAAGCATGCTGGATCTGTTTTGTTGTTAGAGCTCCCAAAAGCAATTAATTTCATCTCAGTAACTCACAGTTTGACCTGAATTTCCTTAGTTTTAGTCCCCTGCCTCCCTCTCCCCCTAGAAGCAACATTTCAAACTCATCCCTTCATCTGCTAATCCTTGACCTGGAGGGAGTGAATAAAAGCTGCAGGTGAAAAGCAGCTGCAGGACATTTATGTGCAGGATGGGCAGCAGAAGACAGAACTTAACAGAGTGTTTCAAAGCCTGGCCAGAGCCAGGTGGGCTCCTGGGGCTCGGCATGGGCACCTTGGTGGCCTCTTCGCTTTGAAAGCCAAACCCTGAACCTCAGCCTTTTGTTAGAAGGGAAATTCTCAATGTGAAATGTGTCTGACATGTCCAAGAGCAGCATTTGGGGTTTTGTAGCTTAAATAAAAGAGAAAGGGTCTGAGCAGCTGGAGATTTGTTTTCCAAATTAACTCATCATGAGTCACTGAGGCTCTCAGAACCAAATACCAATTTCATCCTGGCGGCCTGAGTTGTTAAACTCAGAGGCTATTTTAGCAGTGGCTTAACAGGGTTATACCTCTGAGCATCTCTCTGTAAATATCTCATCTGTGGGAGCTCTTCTGTTTGTTTTTTTGCTGGCTTGCTTGAAATCTCTGAGAGATTTGTGAGGCTGAAGGAGGTGACAGAATTGCTTCTGGCCCTAAGACTGACTAATTCGGTCCTGGGGAAAGTGAAATGAGTGTTTTATGGTAGGAAAACAGTGTTTGTTGTTAAGAAGAGTGACTTGTTTGCCATGCAAAAGACCTGAGGCAACAAAAAGTTGGTTACTGGATTGTGAATCTCCTTTTGCTGTCCCTGGGGTGAGCTCAGTCAGTTCCAGCTGAGCAGGTTTGAGCCACTTTCTGTGTTTGTCCCACATTATCTGACAGCTTCCCTGGCAGGCAGGGAGCTGGCATGGCCAGTGCTGAATCCCAGGAAGTGCTCTGGTTGTTTGAACCTCTGTGGAAGTGATTTTCATAAATGGAGCAGTTTGTGTTGAGCCGAGAAAAGATCATTTAAGTGAAGACTCTGTAACAGCAACGCCGCAATTTGGCACTTGCCATCCTTTACCAGTTTACAAAGAATCAGAAGAGAAATGTGCTGGTCTTAAATGACTGAACCTGTCACGAGTTAACTCTGTCTTGCTTCAGTGATGCTTTGGTTTCTGGCATCAGCATCATGCACTGGCTGCCTCCTGGAGCTATTTCCAGCAGCCAGTATATTTCAGATGTGCCCTCTTTTGTTTTGTGGCACTGTTTCCGAGCTTACTGTAGCTTATATTTTACATTGTGCTCATAATTTACGTTGCATCTGAACGGGGGAGGTTAAGGTTGAAAAAGTATTTCCTGCTGAAGGAGGACGTGCAGCTCTGCCTTGTTTGAGCCAGCTAAGCCCAGGATTGAGCACCAGGCAGTTCGTGCTCTCCTGTTGCATTAATTCAAACTCACACAGGTGAGCCTGTTCAAGAATAACCAAATGTAAACTGTTCCAGCTTCGCCGCTGCAGCTCAAATATTTGTCACTAAATCTCCTTCGGTGAGCAATTCAGCAGCCTCCAGGACAGCCTGGTTGTTCAGAGGCTTTTCTATCAATTCCAGTTAGTCTAGGGATGGAGGGAAGGGGAGCAAAACTAACAACCAAGGATGAAATGACAGTTTGAATATTTGATTTTTTTTTCCAGTAGATCCTGTTTCACTTGCTTGAACTGATTCTTGTCAAAGGGAGCTCCTTGTGTTATCAAGACAAATTGTTGTACGTGGCTTTGCAAAAACACAAACCTCCTGTTTCAGAGGGATTGCAGGGGGATAAACCATGTAATGAACAGAATTAACATCCTTGTTTTATATAATTATTAAGTGTGTGTGTATATATTCACTGTATATGTTAACTTAAATCCGTTTCCCTGTTCAGGAGTATCAGATGCCTGCGGAATATTATCCACTGGAACTTGATCACCACCTTCATCCTGAGGAATGTGATGTGGTTTCTGCTTCAAATGATCGATCACAACATCCACGAAAGCAATGAAGTGAGTGCTGGGAGGTGGCAGGGCCCTGCCCTGGAGTTTGGGGTGCTGAGATTTTTCGTGTAAATCCCACAAGGGACAGTGATCCACGTGCTCAGGGTGACTTCCATGCGTCCCCTTATTTTCATGTCAGATGGGCACTCATCGTTCTTGATGAGCTTTTCAGATGTAAGAGTTGACATCTGAACTTCAATCCCGTACCTTGGGAAAACAAATAGAAAAATCATTAGTGCCCAGATAAAGAAGATGTCTGTGCATAAATCTGTTTTATTATTCATCCAGATGCTCCTTGGAGAAAATCCTATTCTAATTTTGAGAAAAATCTATTCCAATAGATTCTATTAATTTAATGTTTGCTCTTCTGTGTTTCTGGCATTCTCACACTCCAGAAGATGGGGGCTTGTGAGCTTTATAGTCCACAGTTTCATGCTGTGTGACTTGCTCTCATGACAATGCTGCAAATGTTAATAGAGATTTTTACAGTTATTTAGGAAAAGTCTCTTGGAGACAGGCACTCAAATACCTTTTAAAATGTGAGCACAAAGGGACAATGAAAATATAAACCTGCAAATATAAAGACAGATCATCACATGCCCCAGTTTTCATTAACTCCTCTTTTTTCTGCTAAGCATTGCAGCCTTTTTGGGAAAGGTGCATTATAGAAGCTCAGTGATAACTTGGTTCTGTGATTGTGGGATAAGGCAGTCAAAATAACACCTCCAAAATGAATGAGAACATCATTTTCCAGCTATTGATATGATCTCTTCTGTGCTGATCATAGATAGAGAAGCATCAAGGACTCGATGTGGAAATACTTTGCATGAAGTTTATAATGCTTACAAAAAAATCAAGAAGGGGAATCGGTGAAGTTATCTGGAGCCTAATGGTGGATACACGTGGGGATCAAGAATCCTCAGTCAAATAAACAGAAAGGTGTAAATTACTGAGTTCTGCAAATTTGGTTTATTACTCAATATTAATTAATGCACAAAGGACTTGCTGAAAATTCTTTCTGTTCTGGTCTCCTATGGAAATCATGCAGGGGGAGATCTCATCACCATTATTTGTATTTGTCTGTATCTGTCCCAGAATCTTCCTAATCCATGGGCCAGTTCCTCTCAGTTCTGACACAGGAACAACAGACTTGGATATAATTCTTTTTTACAATCCCTGTAAAAATGGGAAGAAAAGGGAAAGGGAAAGGGAAAGGGAAAGGGAAAGGGAAAGCAAGGGAACTTAATTTGGTTTAAACAAAATTTTGGAAACAAAATGATTCATCTTCTTCTGAGTTGTTTTGGGTTTTAATCCTAATTTAAGGGTGAAGCCAAACTAAATTTCAAATATTAATGAAAAAATACAGAAATGAAAGCTTTAACACATCCAAAAAATTTCTTCTTTTTATTTCCATTCAATAAACCGAAGTGATCACAAATTGGAAATAGGCTGTCATTTTGTAACTGTGTTTCTTGCCCAATAAACTCTTAATCTTCAGAATTTTACTGGGTTTGGTGGTGCATCTGCTGCTCTGTTGGCTGCCTGTAGACCATCAATACCTCATGCATATGAAGGCTGAAATAAAATTAACTGAGGGTAAAAGTTGCAAATACTTCTGCAGCGTTAATTAAAGGCTGGAGAGTGGTGAGCGTGAAGTTTGAATATTTGATGAACCAATGAACCAATGACCAAAATATCAGTGAACACAGGAAGTTAGAGTTGTACTTCAAGGAACGCACTCAATATCTGCTTGGTGAGAAGGAAGATTTCCCAGACTGAGGTGAGCAGCACGGTGGAAATTACCCTCAATTCCTTGTGATTTATTGCTGGGATGTTCCCACCTGGAGCCAATTGTGCTCTCACTGCACAGCCATTCCGAGGAGATGCCGTTAGTGATGCACCAAAAATTTCTGTTGAGTTTAATCAAAATTCAGAGGTGACCTGTGGCATGGTGTGACTTACAGAATGAAGCACCGATGGCAGGAACAGAGGGAATAAAGTGGCTGATAAAAACATGCCTTTAAAGTTGTTTTTTCCCTAAATAACCAGTATTTAGATACTTCACCAGTTTTAAGTATCACTTAGATCCTTCTGCTTGCCATCAGAGGAAATGCAGCCAGACTGTGGCATTGACACAGATCATCCATGGCCAAGTGACCTGCTCCTCTTGGAGGCTTGTTCTGGCACCTGAATTTTCCAGACAGGTTTAGATACAGGAGATCCTGCATGTTGTGGTCAAAGCCAGCCTCAGCAGAAGGTCACAGATGCAGCTGTGAGTTCCTGTCAGCACCTGAAATACTGTGATTCCGAGTCATGGGATAAATCTGCATCTCATGAATGAATTCTGACCCTGATTTTTTAAGGGAATAACAACATACAGAATCTCTTAAGTGTTCTCACCGTGATTCTAAAATATTCTTTTCTGTGTCCTTTCCAGCCCTGGTGTCGATGTATTACCACTGTCTACAATTATTTTGTGGTGACCAACTTCTTCTGGATGTTTGTGGAAGGCTGCTACTTACACACTGCCATAGTGATGACCTACTCCACGGATAAGCTGAGGAAATGGGTCTTTCTCTTCATAGGATGGTGTAAGTGCCCTTTGTGGTTCAAATGGTCTTCTGTGGTACCTGGCATGAAAGTGTTAAAGACGAGTGGCAAGAATAAATATTACAAATCCCACTGGGGTGAAATCAGGGCTGCTCAGTCTGGACAGACACTTGTAAGTGAGGAGCTGACTTGAAAATATAAGCGTAATTATTTGCCAGTCCAGCTTTGCAGCTGTCTTTGGGACTGCTGAGGGATTTGTTCCTAGAAAACAGCCTTTAACAAAGAGCCCCACGTCATCTCTGCACTGTCCTTGGGGCTACTCAAAGGCTCAGCTGTGGTAAAGTTGCCTTTGGGATGCTGTGGTCAGTTATGGTCTCTGAGGTCAAAAAGGGATGTGGAAAATCTGGAGATTGTCCAGCAGAAGGCTGAAAATGTGATCAGGGTGATGGAGCCGAAAATGTGAGGCTGAAGGAGCTGAGCCTCTCTAATCTGGCAAAGAGGAAGATGAGGAGAGATCTGTGTGGTACCAGGGGTGATTTGAAAGATAATTACAAAGATGATGGAGCCAAATTCTTCTTGGTAATAGCAGATATTGTAAGAAGGGTCAACATCCACAAACTGCAGACTGGGTGGTTCCAGCTGGATGTTCAGAAAACAAAATGTACCAAAAGATGATGCAACACTGGAACACATGTTAAAAAAGCTGTGAAACCTTTGACCCTGGGGGTGTTGAAAATTCAGCCAGGCTAAGCCCTGGCTGAGGTGGGTGAGTGTTGATAGCTCTGCTCAGAGCAGGAAATTTGGGGCAAACACCTCCAGAGATCCTTCCCAACCAACATCTCCATGTTTTGGACTTGGCCAGGAGATGTTTGGCAGGACCAGCCCTGTGTACGCAGCTTGTTCCACTTGAATGAAAATCTGAGGTCAAACACAACTAGTGAATCTGGCAGGTCTTTTCTGTTGAAGGAAGAAAGGTGGAAAAAAGTCACCAGTATTTTCTTTTGTGAAAGCAGAATGACATTTTGTTCAGAAATGCCTCTCCCTCTCTGCAGAAGTAATTGAATTGCAGTTCTGAAGGCAGAAACAGCCTTTGAAACAAAATATGTCATTCAATCCAAAATCAAATGCAAAGAAAGGGGAGCTACAGTAGAAAGAAAATGTTTATGTGGGGAATTGATTGAATTTTTTCCCCAACAGTTTTCAATTCTCTCAGCAAACTGGAAAATCAGCAGCTTACACAGCTCTCACAGACCCACGGATTGGTTTGGTCCCTGTTATTTTCCCTCCCTACCTCTGTCAGAGGCCTCTGTGTCTCTCGTTGCTAACGCTGGAGTGGTGGGAGCTGAATATACCTTCCCACCCACCTTTTGGGTGCTTTCTGGCTCTGCTCTGCCTCTCCATACACATTTTTTTACCAGTCTCATTCTCAAGTCCCTGTTCGTCACAAGGAAAATAAAATGTTTTCCTTCCAGAGAGAGGACACGGCTCCATTTTCTCTGTCCGTTCCTCACGAGAAAATGGGGACATGAGTGCAGCAGACCCTTGGAGTCCATGGTGAGCAGGATGAAAGACAACACAGTCACCTGAAGGGCACAGGAGCCACCAGAGACGGTGGGGCAGGAGATCAGAGCTGCTGTACTCCTTGCTGAGGTTAAAAGTGACCCCTCAGCAGCTCAGTCCTGTCCCTTCCTTGTCATGGTTCTCTTTCCATCTCTTTAAAGCCTCTGTTTCCCACAGGAGAGGCAGCAAATGGGAGGTTAAAAGGCTGTGTTAGGGACAAATCCAGCTCTGCTCCTCGTGAGGTTTTAAGTCACGTTACTCCCCCTGGGGCAGCAGCAGATGCTCGTGGGAGTCGCTGGATCTGGGCTCAGTCCCTGCACTCACCTTAGAGCAGCTGTGGTTTCAGGGGGATGTGAACCTGGAGTTTGGAATGAGGGATGGAGCTGGTGAGGCTGGACTTGTTTGGGTTTTCCTGAGGTGAGAGCTTAAAGGGGGAATGGAGAGGGAAAACTCCTCTTACAATTTTAACTTCAGTCTAAGTCCTTGTCTGAGTCGAAAGGCCAGCTCCATTTACTCTTCCTCCTCCAGCAAATCCCCTTCAAAGCAGCTGGTTTGGAAAGCCTAACACCAACACTTGTTAGGGAGTGGAATGATGTCTATGAAGTTAAAAGTAACTTCATCCTTCAGAAAGAGAAAAAAAAATCTGATACTGCAAGATATCGAGATACTCCTTCTCATAACCCTGTTTCTTAGGGAAGACTGAACTCAAAAAATTGTTGGAAGTTTTGAAAATGTGCTTCATCCAAAGATCCCAGTAAGTTTACAAGCTTCTTGGAGCCTGGGAAATAAAAACCTAAACACCCACCTCCAAATACTGTCTTTTAAAATTTTGCTGTGTCAGCTGCAGGAAAATGAAAAAGGATCAAAATTGTCTTTAAAGCAGCCAGAATTGTTCTGGTCACCTCTGTGGAAATATAAGTATATATGTGTGTGTTTGTTAATATTTTTAATTAACTTTCCTTACTGGTACTAAAGTTTTGTTGAGATGATCTTTTTTTATTTTTAAATTAAAAGGTCTTAGCAACTGTGATGTCTCAAGCAGACCAAAATAGGACCACTTGTATTTAAGAGTCTCACGATTCATTAACTAAGACTCTCCTCACACAAATCTGAATTAATTTTGGTACCATGGATCCATCCATCCATCCATCCATGATTAACTCCTGATTTTTTTTGCTCCTGCAGGTATTCCCTGTCCGATCATCATTGCCTGGGCCATTGGCAAGCTGTATTATGAAAATGAACAGTAAGTGATGTTCATATCCGTGCTTGTGTGGCTCTCTAAATAAATTAGGAAATGAATATGCATCCAAACCATATCCCAGGTCACGTATTCCTGCTTCCACTGGCTGTGCATTTCCTTCTTCCTCGGTTTGAGGAGCTGGTCCTTGCTCAGCCGTGCCCATTCCCTGCCTGTCCTGCCTGATTTCTTACACACGGGGTTGGAGAGCTCTTGTTCTCTAAGAAAAATGTCCTTAAAGAGCTGCCAGGTCTGATCAGTTCCCCTGTCCCTAAGGACATTTTCCCAGGGGGATCTCATCCACTAATTCTCTAAACAGTTGGAAGTTCCTCTTCTCCAGTTCAGAGTCCTGACTTTGCTCCTTGCCGGAGCTTCTGTCCATTGGTGCTGACCACTGGGGCAATCATGAGGTCAGAGCCAGCAAACTGGACACAGGCAGCAAACAAGGACTTATCTGCAGCTTCCAGGACTGTTTGGGACAGCCCAAAATTGAGGAAAAATGGGAAACTCCTCTTTCTTCATCTGAGTATCCATTTAAATTGTTTGGAGGTTGGGCTGGGGTTCAAGTTGTGTAGCTCGTTGTAGTTTAAAATCTTAAAATAGCACACAGAAAGAATGTTAAGAAAGTGCTTCAACCACCTTCCTAACGTTTGAATTCTGCACAGTGAAGCAACTATATTTGGTACTGTGACAAATATCCTGTCTGGGGTTTATCAGTTCTTTAGCAAAATATGGCAACATTGAAAAAAAAAAAAAGTACTGTTAAACCTCAATTTAAAAAAAAAAACCCACACGAATTGTTAAGAATTATTGCAGTAATTTCATTGATGGGCAGCTGTTAAGGGGAAGAACATTAGTGAGATCTAATTAACAATAGTGATAAAACCAGTGGTGGGTTTGGTTATATAAAGAGCTATCAGAGAACCCTGAAGAATATTAAGTAGTGCTATTCAACAGAAATGTATTTACATATCTGAGTCTTATCGCTCCTGTCTTCCTAAATTGTCCTCTTCAATATTCAGGGAGTGTTTGTTTATTCTTCCTGAGGTAAAAAAAGAATAAAAAGTAGCTAAATGGCTTTTATTTCACACAGATGCACCAAATAATTGTCAGTGATGCACAAAGTAATTGTCAGTGATTTAGGTTTCTCTTTTCGGTTTTAAAGAAATGATTTTATTGCAGAAACAATGGCTTGTGCTGGATTTAAAGTAAGACTTCAGATGATTGGCAGAACAGTTTGCAATAGCTCAGCTAAAGGTCCCAGTTTGAGCAGTTAGACTCTAAATATGAAATACTGCAAATCAAATGCAGACATTTATAATGTCTCTGGCAAATAACTGTCTCCTCTCAGCATTACCCAATTTAATTAGAAATATTTATATTACAATGAAACAGATCTGGTTTACATCTTAATGAGATGAACACAGACCTAAAAAAACTGTTGGTTTTTTTTTTTCTCCACTACCTACAAAAGGAACCTGGAGCACCAACTCCCCTGGAGAGGCCTGCGTTGTAGAGTCTGGAAGTAAATCCACATTAATTTTTCACTCAGCACAACCTTGGGCTAAATACTGGACTTCAGATAATAAATTCCAGCATTTTGGTCTTCCAGCTAACCAACATTTAAATTCCAAACAACAATGAGCAGCCTTTGCCCTGGAACCTCATTTGTGCTCTACCAGCTGTGTTCCAAATTCTTTGCTGACTTTTTCTGGCCCACCAATTTCTGCCACATGCCTCAGTCTGCTTCTTATTAGTCCCTCTGCTAGAGCAACTGGGTTCCCAGGAACTCTTGCTTCTCTTAGTTCTCTGGGTTTCAGGCAATAAAATATAGTTCTCCCAAAATACCCTTCAAAATCTTCTCTCAAATGTAGGTCTTGAAAGTCCTGGAGAAATTTGTTTCCTTCCCTGGCATTTCTTGTCATTATTTTTTCTTCATATCTTTCCAGCTACATTTAAAAAAAATAATAAAATTCAAAAACCCGGTTTCATTCATTTAAGGCTGCCCTGGGGATTCTTCTTGGATGATAACTTGGCTGAAGGAAATACCTTATTCCAAGTCTTGCTCTCATGCCCAAATTTTGGAAGATGAGTTGCAAAATTATCGATTCACACTAATTTGCAGCCTGTACACGGGGGGATAGCAGACATGTTTCATATTTCTAAAACATTCAAAGCTCCCTCATTCATTTGGAACTTGAAGGATGTAGAAATTGAGGCAAGAAAAGGCAAATAATTGTGTGGTACTGAACTGTGTTCCTGATTCCAGCTGCGTTTCCCCGCACTCCTGTCCACTCACAGCATCTTGCAGTGGGCAGCCAGCTCCTCCTGTTTTAGCAACAGAACATTTTGGAGGGAGGCTTTGAGGGCGTGATGTGATCCATAAAAATCCCATCTGAACCAGATCTTTCCTAATCCCAGCTCATTTCCCCTGGACTCGTGAGGTCGTGTCTTACAGACTGCAGCCTCTCAGAGGCAACACCTATGACATCTTGCTTCTTGTAAAAGCACAAATCTGGCTCCATGGTCTCCTTGGCTCAGGAATTACCCTTTTTTCCATGTCTGCAGTGGCACTAAATTATCTGTTTCACAAAGCAAACATGGGGAAGGCATAACTTTCACTGTATAGACTTGTTATGTGGTATCCATGACAGGGAAGAAAACTCTCAGACCCTTGAACTCCAGAATCTACTTCCTAAGGGATCCGGAGCTCCAATGATCTAAACCTTAAGGAATTATGAATGCAAAGTTGTCTTTGCTTGGTGGAATTCTGGATCCCGACCACGTGTATCTGTAATACTAAATTAGCTGGGCCTGGATTAATTCCTGGGGTTCATCTTCCAAATAGCATGAAATAATTCACACCCATATTATTAAACCTTCCTGGCCTCCAAAATCAGGGGAGCTGCAGTTTGTGGACTATTGGGAATGTCCTCTGGCTCCTGCCAGCTCCAGATTCATTCCCCAGGAATAGTTTTGGACTTGGTTAGTTTTTGGCCTGGACCAAAACTACCCCAAGGAAAATGTAGTGGGGTGAGTTCGGACTTGAGCCCAGTTTCTCATTCGTTTACCAAGATAAACACAACGGATTTATTACTCTCAGCTACGAGGATGAAGTGAGTGTCAGCGTGGGTTGCTGTGAAATCACAGGGTCAGTCTGTTGTGTAACGCAGCAGGGAGAAAAACACTTGGAATTGGTGGAAGTGAAAGCCACGTGTGACACATCCAGGCTCTCTGCTGCTCTGAGGCCACGCAGTTCATGTGGGATTTCACTGCACCTCAGTCCGTTTTGGGCTGTCCCAAACAGTCCTGGAAAGTGATGCTGGAGCAGGAATTTGGTGCTGGCTCTGTTCTGTTTGCTGGCTTTAATGGCCAGAGAATCATCAAGGTTGGAAAAGAGCTCTCAGATCATGGAGCTCGGCCACACTGCCAGGTCCTCCGCTCACCCATGTCCCCAAGTGCCACATCTGCATGGTTTTGAACTCTTCCAGGAATGGTGACTCCACCACTGGAGTCCCCAGTGGTCCCCAGATTCATTCAAAGCCAGTGGGGTGACTCCTTATTAATTCAGTGTTTTATTTAGACAGTATTTCCATGCAACTTGACACATTTGCCTTTTAGTAACATCCCTTGCTTTGTGCAATGTGTCTCTGGGCACTGCAATGGATAATTAGTTTTTTTCTATTATACAGAATATTTCCTTAATCCCTTTCTCAGACATCTGCATCCCCCTTACAGCAGGTTCTCACATTTCTTGGAAATGTTTACTTAGGCAATAACCAAAACCATAGAGGGAACGTGAATGTTCTAATGGGAGGGGAAAATGGGGCTCAGCTCTGTGTCCAGCAGCAGGTGATTTGTAGCAGAAAACTCAATTACTTGCTGATTATTTATATATAATTAAACAATGCAGTGAATAAAGGAACACCTCTCTATAGTGCCCTTCATATTACAGTCTAAAAGAAGTGAATTTATCTTTATAAATTGTTTTCTTACTTGTTTTGTTTTTCACAGGTGCTGGTTTGGAAAAGAGCCAGGGAAATACATTGACTACATCTATCAAGGGCCAGTGATTCTTGTTCTCCTGGTAAGTGTTCATGTGGGTGGGAGGACACTGCGCCTCCCACTGAGAGGAAATTTCATCTGTGATGTTCCACATCTGCTTTTATGGAAAATAAGACACAAACAAGACCAAACATCTTCAGGTGTTCTCTGAAGTGGTCACGGTAGATAACACTGCAAGAATTGAAATGATTTGATTTGGGCTGTTTCCTTGGGTTTGGGCCATTCTTTCCTCCTCCCTCTGCAGTGCTGTTTGCCTTTGTACAACATTTTGAGATGTGGGAAGGAAAGATGTTCAAAACCAGGAGGTGCATTACAATATCTGCTCATCCACCTGGGGCTCTTGACAGCTGCAGCAGTTCTGTCACACATATTATCTAGAAAAATATAATAATCATAGTCAGGAATTACATCTCCTTGCACAGCCATCTCCATTTTCTACATCACCATCATTGCTGCGTGTTTGTTTTTAGATTTCCTGTTGTGAATTTTCCTTCCCAGTGCTGCCCACGCTTAGCAGGCTGTTTATCTGTTTACCCAACACTCCATCTCCTGTGCCAACCAAGACCAGTCAGAGGGAGAAGAAAGCTCATTCATAACCCATTTTGAGCCTTCAGCTGAAGCACAGTGGTGCTTTCCCAGGAAAAATCAAAAAACAAAACTGGGTGTGGATGGAAAGTTTTAGCACAAAGCTGAAAAAAGTGATTCTGCTCTTCCAGGCCGATGTCCCAACAGAGTTCCCAGGGCTCAGTGGGTTCCCCTCTCTTAAGGAACCAAGAGTGGCTGGAGATGTCCCTTGTGTCACTCCAGCCCCTGCTGAGAAGGTGCAAATGCTCCAGAACAGGCACCGCTGGAGCTTTCTCAAGGCTGAGAAGCCTCGTGTTCTCACCTTGTCAGTGCCCTGTTCATGGGATTCAGCACGAAAAGCATTTCTGTGTTGCTCGGGAAGCTGATCTGAGTGTGTGGCCTGAGAGTTCATTTTTGTGTTAATTGTTAAGATACAGCAGAAGGATCACATCGTGCGTGCCTGAAAAGAGAAAAAAAAAAATAAAACCATAGTAGGAGTATATTTTTATGTAAAAATTGTTTTCTTTATGTTCTAAGGAGAGAAATAGCAGTTGGTGTGATACGCACAATATAATCTGTGTTGCTGAGGGAGCTGTCACAAAACCAGAAACAGCCTCAGAGTAAACTGACTCACTGATACAGGGACTCACCCACAAATAAATCCTAATTAAACTACACAATGTGGGAGATTTGTGGTACTTGGAGCATTTGGATTTCACATCATTGCCTAGAAATCTGTGACTGAATTTACAATAATTCCTTCAGTCCACAGGATCTGTAAAATCCTTGTGTAGCATCTCTGACAGATACCATAGGTCGCTTGGAGTCATAAAATAGCATTTTCTCCCCAGAACAGCACTTTAAATATTTAAAGACCCCAAACAGACCCAGAAAATGGAGATACAGTTGGGGGCTGCCTCTTTCCATACAGATCATTCTGTCTGCCTCTAATTTGGAGCAGCCTTGAGACCCCTCTAAGCTGGGCCAGTGCCTGAAGAGCCCAGACCTGACACTGAATTGAACCTTCCTACCTTGGCCTGCCTGCGCTGGAGCTCTAATTAAAACACTAATGAGATAACAGCAGGAATTGCACTGTGGAGTGGAAAGCAGCTGGTAGAATTTAGGAAAATAGCATAAGGACAAGCCCTTCCTCCCCTCACTTCAGGGTTATTCCCCTCAAAAGGCACTGCTGGGGAAGGAGAACAAAAATCTGAAGGGCAAATCTGAAAGCTCCTGCTAGAAATCACTCCTGATTCCTAAAATCTTCCCCCACCCCGTTTTTTTATTTGAACTGTCAGTTCACTTTTGGAGTGTTTCTAATTAAAACACACAACCCCCCAGTGTCTTAAAGCCACTAGACATGCTCATTTTTTGAGCATAAATGTGAATGTGAATAAATTCGAATTGTATGTAATGACTGAAGCATTACTTGCTGTTTTTGGAATCACTGACCCTTTCAGGGGTTCTGTGAGAAATGCTGTGTTAAGAGCACTGAAATTTGACATCTGCCATGTGCTCAGGCAGCACAGCCAAGCATCACCACCCTTGGATGTGATTATGTCTCTGCCTCAGCACAGACGGGGACAAAAGGCTGCCTTCCCCTTCCCTCCACTGAGCAATGGTCCCCACGAGTGGAAAAAACAGAGATTTCAAAACCAGGACAACTCTGTGATCTCCCTCAGTCACAGCTCATGAGTTGGATTGGAACAAAGGAAGAATTGAAACGGAGCCTCAACAATGTTTTATGGAAGAATGTACAGGACAGGGCATAGTCCTGATGGGGCAAGGGGGAATGGCTTTGATGTGGAGGGTAGATTTAGGTGGGATATTGGGAAGGAATTGTTCCCTGGGAGGGTGGGGAGGCCCTGGCACAGGGTGCCCAGAGCAGCTGTGGCTGCCCCTCGATCCCTGGCAGTGTCCGAGGCCAGGTTGGAGCACCCTGGGACAGTGGAAGGTGTCCTTGCCCATGGCAAGGGTGGGACTGGGTGATCTTTAATGTCCATTCCATCCCAAATCTGTGAGAGAACTATCCCAGGGCCCTGCTGGCAAGGTGAAGAGACATGAATGTTACAAGAAGAAATTAATGTTATTTCCAAAAGAGGACTAACACTGAAAGCTGAAACTCTAAATACTCCATGAAATCCCATTTCCTGTGCACCTGTGAAGGCTCCACCTGGGGCAGTTCAAATTGGCTTCACCCACCTGAGTGAAGAGCCAAGAGTTCGGTGTCCAGCTCAGGTGAGCTTTGGTCACCTCTTGGATGCACCTTTGTGTGTTGCAGAAGCATCATCACACCAGCCAGTGGAAATACGATCAGAGTGCTCTTGTGAAATATTCTTTGTTCCAGAGGGATAAAACCTCCTCCTAAAGATGCAGAGCCTGTTAAAGAGATTCTATTTTTTAAGGATTTTTTTCTGTCAAAAATTATTGCCACTGGTTTCTATTTGTCCTTTTTCTGCCCCTGTGCACTGAGCTGCTGCAACACAGGATGGTGTAACACAAGGAACAGGTCCTGCAGGAGCACTGAGCCTCACTGGGAAATAAAGATTGGCCTAAACCAAGTCCTCTGATGATGGCAGCAGTCCTCAAGTCCATCTTCAGATCACATTATTGTGTTGTATCTCGGGTACAAAAACTTGGAACAATGCAGATTGATTTTCTGCTTGTCTCTAGAAGGAGCTTGGAGATTGACTTGGGCTGAAAATAGGGAAACAATTTCAGAGACATTTTCAGAAACAAAAGGAAACTGAGTATAAGTGATGATTCTGTATATTGGGCAAGAAACCTGTATTTTTATTGGCAAAAAATCTAAGGGAGAAAATGTAGGTAATCATCCTTTTTTTGTTTCATTCCTGAATGGATTTTGGCTTGAGTGTATCCCACAAGAGATCTAATCACTCAGCACACTGAATGCTTTGAAATTTCATTTCTGGTAGCACTAGAAAAACACACTCTATTGGGTATTTTCTCTTCAAATGACTACCTTGGGTTTTTTTTTTTTCTGACCTGTTTTCTCAGTCATACACATAACTGAGTTTTAATCACACACCCCTCTCTGAAGCTAAAGAAGGGGCAAAGAGTTGGAAATACATACTAGGGAAGTGAATTCCATCCTGATTTTATTGAGGTAAATACATTCCTTATGTCCAGTTTTAAATGTAAACCCTGCTAGAGAACCAGTGAACCACAAAAACAGAGAACACAGCAGGGTCAGAAGACAAACCTCAGAAAAGAGGCATTTACACCTGAGCTGCTTTTTTACCTCAGTTTCTTCTGCTGTGAATTGACCCCAGCTATGAACTGCTCTGCAATATTTCTCAGATTGTAGAAATTTGTACTTTTTCAGACAGGCAGATCAATTTCTTTTTCCCCAAACCTTTCAGTCAGATTTATTAATTTTTTTTTTCCTCCTCTTATGCTTAAGAACTGAACAGTTTTGCAACTTCTAGGTTTTTTGTGTCTGGTTGAAAATAATTCATCACAGACAATTAGCTGCTGGCATGAGTGTGTATATGAGCTGGTGGGAAGATCTGGAGTTCACTTCTGCCTCTGCTTTCATCAGCTTTTTCATTTTGAATAACTTAGGTGGCTGCTCAAAGCTCTGTTTCCCCAGCTATAAAGCAACCTTAATGATTATTTTAAAATTACCTATTTAAAAATTATCTTCCCTTGCTTTGAAACTCCTGGGTGACAAGTAGAGGAGTTAAGTGTCCTTATTTCAGTGTGGAATTTCACTCAGGAGAGAAAACCACATGTACCCAAGTGGTCTTTATGATGTGCTGATCATTAAAGACTTGGCATTTTTGTGGTGGCAAGATCAAAGCTTGCCCCAGTAATCAAGGTGTGACCACACAAATTGGATTTTACAGCAGCATCCTCTTGCCTGGTTTATTTTCTCTTACTTTCTCACTAATTCCAGACATTTTTTTGTTTCCTTTCATCCACTGGGAGCTAAGAGGAGGTTTTCAGGGAGCCAGCAAGTGAAATTCTAGCATTTCTTTTGTGAATGAAAACTCCCAGAGCTCATAACTCTCCAAGTAAAGCTGAGATTGTTTGTCCCCACCATGATGTTCCCTTTTCATCAGGTGATTTCCTGTGCCACGTTATTCCCTGATCACTCTGTGCTGCCAGACCCTGGACAGCTCTTTGCAATCAGTCTTGATTTTTGCTGTTCCGAGCTGTTTGATGCCGCTAAAAATCTGTCAGCCTGTTCTTCGTTCCCATTTAGAGATCACTGAGATCTGTGGGAAACAGCACAGATCTGCTGGGAGCCTCTTGCCATTGAGAAATCAGATTAATGTATCTGTGTGTATATATATATGTGTGTATATATCTATATATATGTGTATATATATATGTGTGTGTATATATATTTGTATATATATGTGTGTGTATATATAAGATAGATATATGAGATATATATGTATATATGTGTGTATATATATGGTGTATATGTATATATAGGTATATAAAGTGTATATGTATATATACATATATATACACACATATATACCTATATATACACACATATATGTGTGTATATATATCATATATATATATGATGCTCCTGTCCTTTTTCCCTTGTATTCTTATGCATAGTGCTCTTCCCGCCAAACCTCAAACAGCCAAATTTCTGCGGGAATCTTTGGAGCAATCCGAATTCCTTTCAGAAACCTGAGTAAACTTTGCTCTGGATCTCCCTTGTCCCCGTGCTGACTCTTTCAGAGAACTGCACAAACCATGTAATTCTTCCCTTCCCCCGTTTATATTTCTACAGATGCTCTTCTTTACAAAGGTTTTATCCAGCCCAGCTTCAGGTTATGGGATATATCAGTGTCCATATATAGCAACCACTGGTTGATGCTCTGGAAGGCCATGACAGGAAGAAATTTTCAATAAAGATCTGAGTTCATTCAGTTTTTCAGAACCACAGCTCTGGATGGATAGGGGTTTTTTTAAGTATGCCATATCAGAAAGTGGAGGTGCTTCAGCTTATTAACAAAATCAGCTGGTTTATTGACAAAAAGGAAGTTTTCATAAGTGAGGGTTATCCTTCCATTATCCCAGGCTGCTCCAAGCTCTGTCCAGCCTGGCCTTGGACACTGCCAGGGATCCAGGGGCAGCCACAGCTTCTCTGGGCACCCTGTGCCAGGGCCTGACCACCCTCACAGGGAAGAATTTCTTCCTAATATCTATTCTAAACCTCCTCTATTTCAGTTGGAAGCCATTTCCCTCGTCTTCCCTTCTTTTGATGCCATGCTCCATTTAAAACATCTCAGTCCGCATTGCTGAAGTTCCTTTCTCCTGATCTTCTAAAAAAAACCATAAAACTTTGCTCACTTGCCATTGCATCTCCTTTGTGTATGTAGCTATAAGCATTTCGTTTATGTTTTGGTTTTTTTTTGCTGAAAAGCATTCCCTAGTCCTGTGCAAGCATCTTCCTTGCTGATATTGCTTCTCTGAACATTTGCTTAGTTTCTGCTGACTCTCTTCACCCTTCTGCTTCCACTTTTGCATTGTTCTGTTCAAAGACTGAGATTTTTTAAAATTATTATTATTATTATTATTATTATTATTGCTACATTTTTCCACTCCCCCTTCTTCTTCCTATCTGAATGGCTTGTGGTTTTTCTCAAACACTGATTTAATTTTCCTATTGATTTTTTTTAATTTCTTTTTCTCTAAAGATGAGCAAGTTCTTCCACTGCTGCGGGTTTGCAGTTCATGACCTGTTGACATCTCTGAGTTTTTCTTGCAAGACTTTTATCATAATTTCTGCTGTTTTTCAAGCAGGCTGTCCTAGCTGCACAAGGGACAAGTGCTAATCTGATTATAGTCCATCCAGAATTTATCTCTAATTTTGCCATCATTGCTATTCCTGTCTTCCTGCTGTTTACGTTTTGTAGTTGTGGAGTCAATAGTGTCCAACAAGGTGTCCAATACCGTGTACACTCTAAAAATTTTCTGAAATTTCTGCTTCTGTTTGTGAAATGTTCAATCTTCTTAATCACCTCTCATTGTTCCTGATTGTGCATAAAAGTATTTTCAAGCCCTTTGCCCAAAGGACTTGTCATGGTGCCCGTGACCTTTGAAAAGGGAACTTTTGTGATAAAAGGCCCTGTCTGAGGATCAGAACAATTAAAACAAAGCATTAATTAATTGGCAGAGTGTTCCTCTGAGGTCAGGATGGCAGCATCTATTGCTCCCACTAAAATGACTGCTCTGATCCCACACTGGCTTACTTAACCCTGAGCTGATTTTACCACATTGCTTAAAAACACAAAGTCTAAATAGAATAATTTTTACAGTTCCTGGGAGTGCAGAGGAACAAACATTCTAGGAAGCACAGGAGCACAAGCTTTCTATGAAGTATAAAATACAAAGCCCAGCAGAAAATGAGCAAAGTAAAAGCCATTTGTCCATTGAATTCTCAAAAGAGAAAGAGAAGAGCTTAATGACTTCCCTTTTAAACTCCTTGGCTTGGAGAAAACTGCAAAGAAACCTTCAGTCAACATTCCCTCCTTTGTGCATTTTGGCTATTTCATCCTGCTAAGGGAGATAAATTTCCTCTCAAATGGAGTTTTAGTTTTTACAGAAGAAAAATCTTATGCCCAAAATAATTCACTGAAAAGTTTCTTTTGGTTCAGAAGAGTTTCTGGGTTTGTGTGTTCAGGTTGTAATTGAACAGTGCCAAAACAGATGGCCCAAGTGCTTTTTGGATTATAACTTCATTCTGGGGGTCTGAATTTTCGTCTCAATTTAGAAATGGAAGGACTAAACTTCTGAAGCCCTGGCAAGATACGAAAACTTTTTCTTTCCCATCTGTAGTTGGAGAGGGTCTTATTCCAGCAATAACGATATTCTTAGCATGGCACAAATAAAGGAGAAGAAGAAATAAGCCATTTTATTCTGTCTTCAGGACTTTGCCTTTGGATTCATTTCATCTATCCATAAATATCAAGGTAAAAATCCTTAGTGATGTTTTCCATTAGGAAGCAGAAAACATGGATAAACAGAAATAAATGAAAATATAAAATGGGCCTAAAGAGAAGTAAAAAGGATGCACTGCCTGCCATCATTACCTCTCTTAAATGACCTTTCCTCAGTCTGCATTTATGGAACCGATGTGTGGGTTTTGTTAGAGCTGCCCAGCTCTGAGAAATTAGTCTGTTGACACAGAGCTCCAATAATAAAAAGTCCTCTACAAATAATTGTGTACTTTGCTCGATGCAGCACCGAGGCTCTTTTCTAGGAAAACTCACTTTGCAGTGTTGCGAGATCTCTCTTCCTTTGAAACTCTGCTGTCCACACGAGGAACAAACACCAGAGGCTTCATCTCCTTTGCCTGTAAATCAGGCTCAGTCTGGTAGTCAGTCACTAGAACTGGATGGATTCTCTCCAGCTGAGAAAATAGCTCCATTTTCATTCCCAAGCCTTCAGCAGCCTGTTCCCTGCTTGATTCCCAGATTGTGTCCTCTCTCCTGAGCAAACTCCAGCCATCAGCCCCACGAGTTATTGTCTCAGGCCCAGCGAGGACAAATGGACAATTAAATCCCCATCTGATTATGCACTGAAAATTGATCTTCAAATCAAACCTCTCTGAGTGCTGCTAAAAGGTCCTGCTGAGCCAAGTGTCTTTCTGAAATGGAGTGGGTTGTTTTTTTTTTTAAAGAAATCATTAAAAGTGAGCTCACCGAAATGTGCTTCTAATAGGCAAAACCAAAGATAAGTGTTTTGCTGTGACCACATTTTCAGCTTTTCCCTTGGAATTGTTTGCTTGCTAAGCCCTGCATTTTAAGGGTGGCCCTATCCAAGTCTTAAAGATCTCTCAGAGAAACCTTGATAGAGACAAAATGTTGGTGCCCGAAAATATTTTTAAGCTTTCATGGACCATAATGCTCACATTCATTCTGTGGAAGCTCACGTGGGATCTCCTGGACAACCTGAAGATCAGTGGAAGATTTGTGTGGGCAGCTGGTTCAAGTCCAAGCCCTATTAGTTCAAAAACATTTAAAATATGTCCAAATGAAGCACTGTTGAAAAGTTCCCATTTCTTTCCCGTGGATATAAATAGATCCTGGGATAACCAACTGCTTAATCTAACAAGAAATGATACCAGCCCAACTCAGTTCCTTACGCTCTTACTCTTCTTACCCTCACTCTCTGATGGAGTTTCTTTATAAGCAAGGCCAAGTTGGCTTTTCTCTCTTAGGTACTAAACCTGGAATGGGGAAGAATAATTTACTCCTTTTCCTGCAGAAAGTGTGGGATGAAGGCAGCAGCAGGAGCTGTGTGTGTAACAGGGCTGCCCTCGTGTCCTGTCCTGCTGCAGCCACAGCTGGACAGAGAAACCTGTGAGAAAGGGAAAACCAGCCTTGAAGGATCTGCATACATTATTTAGAGATTCTGAAGCCAGAAGGAGCAGTGAATTGTTTTTCTAACCTCACTTTAAACACAAAAAAGCCACAGGGTTCTCCTGGCTTGATGGTCCTCTGCATCCAAGCCATCACTGCTTAGGCAAATATATGAGACCCATTTTTCCAGTACTTTCCATCCAGCTCAGGATCCTCTCCTTCCACCTGTCCCATTCACCAGCCCTTTAAAAAAAAAGTCCACCCAGAGACTTCAGCTATGCAGAGGTGCCTCAAGTGCCGTTCTGGTGTGGGCTTGGGCAGCTGAACTGGGAGAATGAAAAATGGATTTTTATAGAATAAAAGTGTTTCTGGTGAAGTAACTCCCAGGATTTTCAGCCTGCAATTCTCCTTCTGGACTAATGAATCACTCTGCTGCAATTGAATTTCAGAGAAGGCCAAAATCCCTAATTTTCTGATGCACACTGTGGCAATTTGAATCTCCGATTCAGATGGCAGGATGCTGTCACATCGAAGTAGGACTCATGAAACTTGAAATGCCTTCTTCAGCTCCTGTTAATGCCATGTGATCAGTCCTACTGATAGTTGGAATTTGCTCTTGCCTATGAGTCTATAATTCAGTCTGGCACTTTCCATTATGATTGCAAAACTGACACGTTTTGGATTGGTGCCTTTTTTGCACCCCTGGTAGAAATAACCCAAACATGGCTCTGAGCTGATGAAAAACCTCAAGATTTGGCAGCAGAATTTCAGGGGTCGGAGTTTTCTTTCTGTGGGTGAAGAACACCTTCATTCACCTCCCCCTGAGCAGAGACTGCCTGAACATTTCTCTTTCTGTTACTGAAGAACAGCATAGTCACCAGAGTGAGGAGTTTAAGATTCACCTCAAACCACTGATGTGGAGCTGGTTTTGTCTCTGATAAATAAAGCGTGAACCAGTCGACTTCAAACTCTTAATATGACAAAGCCAATTCTAACAAGAGCAAACACACAAGCTGCACTGTTTTGTTTACTTGTACTCCCTAGGGCCTTGCTCTGCTAGGAAAATCATTTCCAAAAACCCTCTGTTGACTCCTAGAGCAGCGTTCCTGTATCTCACATAATAAGTGTTTAATGTACGCAATTCCCAGTGCTGCCAGTCTCCCAGGGCCTGCTCAGGTGTTTATTGCTCCATTTGTTCTAAACCGTGTTACAGGAGCCACAGGGAATGCTCTGATGGATGCCGAGACATGTAAACATTGAAAAACACCCCACACACACTCAGGGGAAAAAGGAGAGTATTTTGAGAACACCTTTCAATTGTCAGCTCTGCCACAGTGTTTGTAAATAGCTGGATGTCAATCACAGAATTGCTCCATTCGTGAGCTCCACAATGCCAGAAGCCCTGGGACCCTGGAAATGTTTAAATATCTTCTCACAAGCTGTGTTGGCACCTCAGCAGTTGTGTGCTTCTGACAACTTCGGGACAGACCTGTGTCTTGTAAGCTGCCCTACTTCATGCACTGAAATCAACTCCAAACCTGCTCCTAGGAGCCAAATCCTTCCACTGATCACAGTCTACAAATCTATCTTCTCTCCAGTTTGATTTTTTTTTTTTTACATTTCCTGTTCACACTGTGTAAGAAACTCACTAGCAGATGCTACAACAGCAGTAATTAGAGCAAATCTCAATTCTCAGCAGCGAGGCTGCAGCATAAATAATAATTACCCAGCTCAGCAGATTGAAAAGGGGCATGGCAAATCCATCAATCTTACCTTTAGTTCCTTGTTGTACCCAGAAAAGGAGAAAAGGGAATAAAAATCAGCTCCTTGCTAGGGCCAGTAATGATGCACTCTGTTTTCACTGCTGTTTTGGAAACATTAATAGCTGTTGGATGTTTGCTGTATAATCTGGTATTTCTAGTAAACTTCTGAGTCTGTTGCAATCAACAGTAAAGCCAAAAGGCTGTTTTCAGTCAGACTGAAACTATAAAATGTGCCTTTTTGGGTGTACCACATCCTTTAAGCCATTATTTGACTCACTGGTTGTATTTTTTTCCTCTCTGTCCCTTCTTTTCCAGATAAATTTTGTATTTCTGTTTAACATAGTTAGGATTTTAATGACAAAGCTGAGAGCTTCAACCACTTCAGAAACAATCCAGTACAGGTAAGTCAGCCTGTGATTCCTGCTGCTCTGGTGTTCACAGAGCACTGCCTTGATTGTCCTGTCCTTGTCCCATCTTTGTCTTTCCAGGTGCCGCTGTTGATGGAGCTCATAAATGAGGCACACGCTATTGATCTGTGCAGGCTCTCCATAAAAGCTTGTCTGCATTTTTTGTGTGCACTCCATTTCACTTCAGGCCTGCACGTGCCCCAGCACACACATAAAATTCCCCCCTTTCAATGAAATCTGAAGGATTTGATCTCATGTGAGGACAAATTTATCAGTTTCTCTATGTACACCAATATAAATATAATAAGTGCTGCATCCAGCTCTGGGGTCCCAGCACAGGAGGAGCTGGAGCTGCTGGAGAGAGTCCAGAGGAGGCACCAGGATGAGCAGAGGGATGGAGCAGCTCTGCTGGGAGGAAAGGCTGGGAGAGTTGGGAATGTTCAGCCTGGAGAAGACTTTGGGGTGACCCCATTGTGACCTGAAGGGAGCCTGCAAGGAAGAGGGAGAGAGACAATTTACAAGGGACTGGAGTGACAGGACACAGGGAATGGCTTCACACTGACAGAGAGTGGGTTTGGATTGGATATTAGGAGGAAATTCTTCCTGTGAGGGTGAGGAGGGCCTGGCACAGGGTGCCCAGAGAAGCTGTGGCTGCCCCTGGATCCCTGGAAATGTCCAAACCAGGCTGGACAGGGCTTGGAGCACCCTGGGATGGTGGAAGGGGGTGGGACTGGATGATCTTTCAGGCAGTATTTAATGCTCCATTTAAAGTGTAGGGGATGGGGATGAAGAGTAATTGTGCCAGAATTAATGCATCCACTCTCTGGGTTGCCCACAGAACTGACCCTCAACTGATCATCCCCTTCATTTGGGGCAGATCAGTTCCCATATCCAGCAGAAGCCCACGAGCACTGGGATGGCAGAAGGAAGTCAGGAATGTTTATCCCAGCCCAGCAGAGGGAAGATGGCCTGGCCCCTTCAGACACCAGGCTGGGCTTAGATCAGCCTAAACAGCCTAAAAGCAAATTCTCAGAGACCACGATATGCTGAGTGCCCTGCTCTTACCATTTGCAGTATCTTGCAAGATATTTGGGCTGACAGGTCCTTGCAGAGGGAAATAGCACAGGTTTTGTGGAGTGAGATCAGTCACTCTAACTCATTTGTGGATAACATCTCAGCATATCACACTGGGTTCAATCTTGATGTCCTCAAATCAGGCTGCTCTTGACTTTGGAGGCAGTTTTGCTGCAATAAAGGGCTTTGTTGTTTTGCCTGATTCCTTCCTTTTACTCCTGTCTGGGTTTTGGGACAAAGCTGAAGTTAGTGCAGTGGTCTGATGTTCAGACCCTTCTCTGCACATTTCCTGAGAAATGAAGGGAAAAATACCCTCTTTTCATGCTCCAACCTCATGCTGTAAAACTAAAACTATCCTGACAAAGCCCCGATTCGAATCTCAGCACATTTTTATCCCTTCTGCAACTTTCAGGGGAGCATTAGAGATATTAGAGTCAACCTACAGCAACTGCCATTGTTCTTGAACAGATGACAGTAATCTTATCCTTGCAGGCTCTGGGAGGGAATTGTCTTTTTCACAGCCTAAATGGAAACCCTTAGAATTCCAGCAAAACCTGGGGCAAGCCTTGATGCTCTAAAGCAGAGCAGTGCAAACCTTTGCTAAGCAGGTATTAAATCATGTGGCAGCTGGTTTGTTAAGGCTGTCACTTCATCCTGACGCTGGCAGTGGTTTTGTGCTCCCCTGCCTGTCTTTATCTACCTGTTATGGCATTATGCAGAGATTTATACGGATTTAGCCAAATTGTAGCCTTTGTGTTTGCAGTCTGGGACAATGACACACTGCTCTCAGCTGACACCCCACGGCACTGTTAGAGCACCAATAAAAGGATTAGCCCCTGATAATTCTGTTAATAATCACTGGTGCTTCCTTGTGCAGCACCTGCTTTATGATTTGTGATTTCTGAGACAGCCCTGAGCAGTTCAGTTGGTGTGCAGGTGCTGCAGAAAGTGCTTGCACTCCCGACAAAATCAAGGGATGGGCACAGAGCAGATCTCAGCTGAGCTGTGCACTGATCACATCTCCCTGGGGCGTAAGAAATCACTCGCCAAACGTGCAGGGAATCCCAAGGAGAGAAAAGGGAGAGTGGAAAACAGGGATATAAACAAGGTTCCCATTCACCCCCTGGAGCTCAGAATGTGGGGAGAAAGAGCAGGATTCAAAGGCTTTCCCAGGACACTCTCTGCAGGTGGACAGGCACTGGTCAGGCTGTCACTCTGTCCGTGCTCCTTTCCACCCCCAGCACCCTTGTCCTTCCCTGGGTTCACCTTTTTTCTGTTCCCTGCCCACAGGAAGGCAGTCAAGGCCACGTTGGTTCTCCTGCCTCTGCTCGGCATCACCTACATGCTTTTCTTTGTCAACCCCGGCGAGGATGACATTTCCCAGATCGTTTTCATCTATTTCAATTCCTTCCTTCAGTCTTTTCAGGTAAGACAGCAGGTTTACAGCTGGTGTCAGCTGCTGCTGAAAGGATCCCCCGGTGCTTTTCAGCCGTGAAACTTTGGGCAATCAAATCTGTGATGGAAACATTAGCTGCAAATAGCTCAGCTTAGTTCACACATGCATAATAGGTGTACAAGGAGTGGGAAATCCTCTCGGATGTGGACTGGATTCATCTCCCTTAACGTCAGCTCTGTGTTCAGTCTGTAGCTGCAGCTCCTCACATAAAATCAGTGGAGAGAGAGATTTCAGTCCGGCTGCCTGGGAGAGGATGGGGGATCACCTTCCCGAGGCACCTCTGTGGACTTGATGTTGCTAAACCAAAGGGAAGCAGCTCCTACCTGTTGGCCTTGCTGTTTTATGCGGGTTGTGACAGTCTCCAGCCAAAAGTTTATTTATGTGCTGTTCTCTGTGGCCAACAGCCCGATTTGTAATTAATATTAGATGTTATTTAATGCTGTGATTTTTTTAGGGATGTTAGTGTCAGGAAAATTAATCCCCAAACGCCAGAGGTNTCTCTCAGTATCAAAGTTACCTTACCAGCAGACTCAGGTCTTATCTTTACCAGCCATTTGTTTGTAAAGACACTCCCTTATTCCTTTCATTAGGGATGTATTTCAGCTATTTTCTGGTTCAGAAAAAAAGACATGGTGAGTATCAGTTTAGAACCACTTGCTTGAAAGGAAAGGTAAGGCAAACACTCCCATAGGAAGACAACAAAACATGAACCAGCTGCTTTCAGAGAAAATTCTAATATTTTGGCAATAGTGTTTTACCTCCTGTGAGCAGGAACAAGTGTTCTGATACCCAGGCTATCAATACAAACATACAACTGTAAAGCCAAATCTAGGGTGGTGTTACTGTTTTTAGTGATTGCATCCCACCAGAAATCACGGCTGAATATCCAAAATGAAAAATGTCCCTTTTAACCTGTGAAGGAAGGAACCTTAGCCTTACCCACGAAGTAATCCACGCTTTTCATTCCCTAAAATTGATTATATTTTTAATCTGCTGATGCTCAGTGTCTCAAAAAAATGCTGCACTGCTTGTTTTCTTGTTAGTGCAGTGAAGATGTGTGTAAGAAAGCAAGCACAGGGAGTCTCTCCTTTGTGCTGACAATAATTACAGTCCATTGCTAAAAACAAAATGGGTGGAATTCCACTCACAGGAATTTTCACCTTTGCAGGTTTTTAGGCAGTCTACAGGGTTTTAACCAGTGCTGTCAGCAGATGCCACAGAGCCACTCAGCTCAGGCGAATTTAAGAAATCTGATGATAAAGTTGCCCTCCTGAGACCATCTAAAGCCATGTGACACCCGCTGTGAGTGCCTGGGACACCTCCCCAGAGCTGTCAGATGTGGCACCGCACCTCCGAGGGGTCTGTGCCATTGGGGGAGGCCTGGATGCTGCAGAGATGCTTTAGCTCAGCTGGAGTGTCAATCTCCGCCATCGGTGAAAGCGTTAAAATGCTCACATAATAATTGATCGCTTTCTCTTCTTTCCAGGGTTTCTTTGTGTCAGTATTTTACTGCTTCCTGAATGGTGAGGTGAGTAATTAATGCTTGGGAGGTAGAACTGGCTTGGATGCCTGATTACAGAGACATGAGACGTTTTTCAGGGTCACAGTGCCATCAGTCTCTTGTAGAAGGCTCTTTGGTGGTGCCCTTTGTTCTCAAAGCTTTATCAAATTCACACTATTACCTGGGGTCAGGGCAGAGAGAAAGGAGTTTTCTTAAATCATAACATTTCTGTCCTTCATTTTAAGACTTCTTTGAATTTTCTCATTAATTAAAAATACGATTTCTGGGCATAGCTAAATACTTCTGAGCTGCACTCTTGGTAAAGATACGCTGCAGGATGTTTTTATCTTGCCATGCTGAGCTGAGTGAGTTTGGCCATGTGGGTAACTTTCTCTGAGTGACCAGTGCCTGTTGCATTCAGAAAAGAGGGCTGAAAACAGATTTAATCAGAATTAATTTCAGGTACTGCTGTTCAAGCAAGAAATGTTTCACTAATATCCCTTATTGTTGGACTTCCACCCTAAAGTATGAGAGATTTATATCTTTCCCCTACTTACCCTGCCAGTGTCTCATTTACCTGCATTTAAATGTGTCATCTTTGTCCAGCCAAACTTTTAGTTCTCTGCAGAAATTAATTCCATATTTCATTATTCCTTCTGTCTTGATATGAATTCTCTTTGTGCTGCTTCTTAATTACATTGTGGGCTGTGAGCAAGAATGGGCGTGGCTTCAAAGCAGCAGTTTTGTTTTTTTTTAATTAAAAATTTTTAATTTATTTTATTTTATTTTATGTTACTTTATTTTACTTTATTTTATTTTTTTTTAATTTTTATTTTATTTTAGTGTTTTGTTTTACTGGATGATCCGTGTGGGTCCTTCCCAGCTCAGGATATTC
>VZTX01005259.1:0-10035 GCA_013400915.1 Pardalotus punctatus | reverse complement strand
TATATATATATGTGTGTGTATATATATGTATATGTATATATATACACATATATATATCTGTATATGTATAACCAAATGTTACAATATTGCCTGTTTCAAAACTGTGAAAGGACTTTGGGCTCCTCTTAATGTACTACAAGAGTGGGGTTTTTTTGAAGTATCAAAGCGCTTTTAAAGGATAAAATCTCCTGTTCTGTTCTGGCCTCAGCTCTGCACAGCACAGAAGAAAGTAGCAAATTCAGTGATTTTCAGAGCTTTCTGGCTTTGTAATCATATTGTCCAGAAAACAAATTTGCATCTTGTAGTACACTAATTTAAAAGGTCAGCTGCTCCCAGCCAGGCATCCCTGCAGAAGTGGTGATGAAGGCAATGCTGCTCAATCCCCATGAGGTACCAGATTTTGCTCTAAAAAAGAAAAATAACCTGTGAGGAGCAGCCTTTCAGTGGCCTGGAATCGTTGTGAATATCATTGAAGCCTTGTTATTATCTCTTCAGTGAGCCTGATATTCCTGTCTCGGTGATAGATGGGCTGATAACTCAGGAGGTTTTAAATACTTCAGGTTTTCCAGTTACACCAGAGTTGGGTTCTTTAAATGCATGTAATGGTCTTCATCAGGTTCCACATCCCTCACAGCACCAGGCTGGCTCTGCATGATGACACAAGCAAAAAACCTGGAAAAACCATTAATGTAAAGCTTTGATAATGCTGTGATCTCAGCTACATCTCCCCCGTTCTGTATTTCATACACATCCCACTAGGTACTTACAAACTGCCAGTAGCTGTCTCTTGTAGAGCTCAAGAATTACGGATTGCCCTCAAAAAAAACCCCAAAACATGTCCTTCAGAACATTTCCAATGAGTGGCTCATGTCTGGAAGACTTAGCCCTTCACAATTTATGTGTTTCCTTTTGCTGCGGGACTAAAAGCTGCTGCTTTTAAAGAAGGAGAGAGGAAACACCATTGTGGATCCCTCAAGTGTGAAGGAATAGCTGTAGAGATGTTCTGCTCCCTAGGTGGCCACATTAAAAATCCCCCATAACCTGATCTGGGCTTTTTCCTGAGGCTCAGCATGTGATTTTACTGAGTTTTCTCATCAGGAAGTATTTTTGAAAAAGAAAGACAATAACAGGAAATAAAGAAACAGAGGTGATGTTGTTTTCAGCTGCCACTGAGGGATTCATGCAGAATTCCTTCCCTGTCAGGGCTGGAATTGGATGCAACCTTTGCACAGTTGTGCTGGATTTTAATGTTCTCAGAACAAGAAGAGGCTACAATTAACCCCGGTCCTTTCTGAGGGAAGGAAATTGTGCAATGAATTTACTGCCTGTGTTTTAAAGTGCACGTGGAGATTTTGCAGTGAGACTTAGTAAATATTGAGGCTATTTCTCAATCTGATGTGAAAATCATTTGGTTTGGGTACAGGGAAAGCATTAAAAGCAGTTACTGGAATATGAGCAAATGGCAGAAATATCACTTAAAACTGCATTTTGATAGAGTCACAGGAAATGGAGCCATGTGTCATGACAAACCTACATGAACTGAAAATAAAGAGGAAGGTTCTGCTGGCTCTGACAGCTTTGTGCTGTACCCCCCAGGCCAGTTCCCACAATACCTGAGCATCTCAGTCTGTGTAGCTTCAAAACTTCTGTGCAGTTGGGCTTAAAGATCAAAATCAGCATCTTAAAAACACTCAGGATGTGAGAGGCTGTTCCAAAGAAGAGTTTGTCTACAGAGTTGGACTCGATGATCCTTAGGGATCCCTTCCAAGCTGAGATATTTGGAGATTCTGGGATTCTGTTCTATGAAGTTTCTGTCCCTCTGGCAGGGTTCTGCCTGTGAAGTTTGGAAGATGAAATAGAAAAAGAGTTTCAGACACAAGCCTGTGTCTGAAAATGAAAGAGAAAAGAGTTTCTCCTCCGTAACCTGCAGCCTCTCGTGATTTCAACAAACATACCCTGAGATCTAACCAAGGATGACACCGTGGTAACACCTGATACCACCACAAAACATTCTGATTTTCAGGGATTTGGCCTGGCAGATGTGGAAGGGAAAAAGCAAAGCTTTAAATGGCAGTCCATGCAAAGAATTGCAGTGAATCCAAGGGGGAAAAGCGTTTTAGATACAAAGTTTACAGGGTTTTTATGTTTTATTGCTTCTGAAAAGTTCTGAAGCTGTTTTGAATGAACTGTGTGTGCCGTGGATGGGCACAAGAGGCCACTGGCACTTGACTCATTAATTTGTTTGGAGACTTTGTGGAAAAAGTTGTATTTTTTTGGACACAGAGAAAATCTATTAGCACTAGAGGGCAAAAATATGCAAATTTCATTTAATCCAAGTGGAAAAGAGCATCTCTGGACTTCCAAGAAAATTGACAATGAGAGGTTTCTGAGAATTTGAGATGTTATGAAAACTGGCATAATGAAAAATCTGTATGCATTTATGTGGAATGCCACTTCAGAGGAGTGAATGGAACTTGTGAACTTCTTTGTCAATGACTGCAAAAATCAAGATGCTCTTCAAAAATTTTTCTGTCAACTCGCAGATCATGACACTATATTTAATTTCGGGTAACACTGGATTTTAAAAAAAAACAACTAAAAGATGGATTTCTTTGGAACAAGGATAGATAGAATTTACAAGAGCATGTAGTGACAGTACAGGAGGAATGGCTTCAAACTGACAGAGAGTAGATTTAGATGGGATATTAGGAAGAAATTCTTCCCTGTGAGGGTGAGGAGGCCCTGGCACAGGGTACCCAGAGAAGCTGTGGCTGCCCCTGGATCCCTGGAAGTGTCCAAGGCCAGGTTGGACAGGGTTTGGAGCACCCTGGGACAGTGGAAGGTGTCCCTGCCCATGGCAGGGGGTGGCACTGGATGAGATTTATGATTCTGTGGTTCTTGGAATGGTTTGAAACTGTGCTGAAGGAATTCATTCCCACAAAAGCCCTGTGGGACAGTTTTTACTGCAGGTCGGTTCTTTAGTGTGGCACCTTCTGCTCAGGAGCAGGTGGGCACAGCACTCCCAGCATTTCTCTTCTGCCTCTGACTGATTCCAGATAAAACTTCTTTAAAGGAAGATGGATCTTCCCTCCAGTTCCCATTCTGGTGTGGTGTCTACCTGTTAGCCAGACCTTCTTAATAGTGAGGGTTTTCTCCTGAGACAAACTAAAGTATTTCAGAGAGAGGAAAAAAATGCATTTATAGTTACTTTGTATTCTAGATAGGGCTGGCCCCACTCCTGCTACCTCAGCAGTGATGATGGAACCAAGCGGATAATGAGGAGTAAGAATCCCTGCAGCCAGAGGTCACTTACTGTCATCAGGTGCTTCATGCAATTCCCAGTCACCACCAGATCCCTCAGAGAGCTCTGTGATCCATGGAAACCTCACCAGCCATGATGGGAGATCCCAGCCCAGCCATCCCATAGCAGGGGCTTGGGAATGGAGGGGACAGTGCTTGAAAACCTGCATTTATTTATAAAGTGATGGTGCTTGTGGGGCTGCACAGGAAAGAGCAATCTCCACTCTGAAACTGAATGAAGGGAACAAGGCAAATCCTGATTATCTAGAAAAAAATATTGTTTCAGCACTGGAAGAGAGGCTCAAAGGTGTTTTGAGATCTCTGTCCTTGTTTGTGCTCAAAAAGACTTGGTAAGAACCTGATATCATCTCAAAACTGGAGAAAACCACTGTGCTGGATGTGCTCTGATCATGGCATTGGACCAGAGGCCTTCTGAAGTCCCTTCCAGCCTTAATTATTCTATAATTCATGAGTTCTGTGTCCATAATAATGTGGCTGTCCTTCATTTCTAACCATATCCTGGAGGGATTCATAATTAGCCAGGCCTGTGTCTGAAAATGTCCTTTTAGAGCCTGAGTTCTTAGCTCCAGACTCAGATTCAGTATTATCTGATCAATATCAATAATCATCTATGAATTGACATTTAAAATGGAAAACAATTAGCTGGCTTAGAGAGAAGACATCATCAGAGGGGAATAGATCAGATGCTGCTACAAATTATTCTCACAAGGTGTGAGGCGGGGATAAACGTCCAATTTTTTTTTTGTGTTGACCCTTTAGCCAAGCACCATCTGTCTCTCAAAATCTCTTAAGCTCAAAGTGGCTTCCTTTGATCTGATCACCTTGGGAGGCTGTTCATTAGAATTCCAGCTCTGCATCACCCCTGGGTTGGTTCCTCATCCCCCTGCCCATCAGCCCAGGAAGGCTTCACATTAATCATTCCGAGCCCAAAGGATGTGTAATTATTCCTTAAAATCTCTGCATAAATATGACTATGAAGGTGGGCTAGAGGGCTAAAGTTTAATTCCATCTGCTCTGAAGGTCCTTCCCCACCCCATCCTCATTCCCACTACACCACTGCTGATGTGAGGGTGACTCCAGAGCGCTCCACACAAAACCATGAAGTTTTGAGGTGGGCTGGGTGCACCCACGGCTTCCCTCTCCCAGGGTCAGTTCTGGTCCTTTGTGGCCCTGAAGAAAGGAGCTGCATTTGCTTCCAACCAAAAATGTGTGGCAAATCTTTATGATGTGCCAGAATTGTTCCAGCTTCTTGAACTGTTCCCAGTGATAACAAAATTACACTGCTGTGATCTTAGAAATAAACTCTAACATCCCAGTCTGGCAGGTGCTGTGAAAATATCCTCTTGTTAAGAGGTTTTATGGAATTGCTGTAAAAGACTCTGGGGGAAAAAAAAAAAAGAAAAAAAAAAAAAAAAAAAAAAAAAAAAAAAAGGGAATTGCAGACCAATTAAGCAGGATAATTTTTTTAGGCAGAAAAAGGCCCTGTAACAATGTTACATAAATAGTGCTGTGATGTAGGGACCTGGGAAAAAAACAAACCCACATTTTACCTGAGCTTTGTTTTTGTTTCCTTTGAGCCTTGCAGATTGTTTTGACTACATCCCTTCCTGACCTCAGGAGATTAAATACTGATAATGGCATCTTTCTGGAGATGTTTAGTTCAATATTTTGTGGGAGGGCAACATGAGCACCGTTGGCCTGAGGGGTGGGGTACCTTTCAATAAGATTGATTCAATCTTCATCAACCTTCCACGATTTGCACTGCTGTTCAAAGATGTTTAAAGTCTAAAGTTTTTCTCCAGTCACCTCCAACTGTAGCACAAGAATCTGACACACAGCACAAAGGTGCTTAAGTGGAGGTGGAACTTGCAGAATTCACCACTGAAACCTGTTTTCGTAGAACAAAAGGTCTGTTTTAAAGCCCATCAAGATCTCTATAAATCTTATTCATTTAATTAATTTGCCTTCATATCTGGATTTCTGGGAATATAAAGTTGGATTTGAGCAAAGCAAGAACTTCATCAGTCACAGGCTACTGAACACCATGAATACATAGATGGGATATCAGGAAGGAATTGTTCCCTGTGAGGGTGGCCAGGCCCTGGCACAGGGTGCCCAGAGAAGCTGTGGCTGCCCCTGGATCCCTGGCAGTGCCCAAGGCCAGGCTGGACAGGGCTTGGAGCACCCTGGGACAGTGGAAGGTGTCCCTGCCCATGGCAGGGGTGGCACTGGATGAGCTTTAAGGTCCCAGCCCAACCATTCTGGGATTCTGTGATTATTCTGCAGTCACTACCTGCTGTTCCTCTGGCCCTCACTTGTTAACACTTCCATGTGAGGGATGTTCTCTGGAGACAGAGGATGGTGGCATCCCTAATTCCAGCTTCCACTGCCATGGCAGCTCATTTCTTCCTACTCCTCTTATCAGACACCTACATAAGTATTACATTTTAGGATTATTATGTCAAGAAGTGAAAAGGCCCCTTTGCCCAAGTAAGTGGATCAAGCCTTCTTTCTCTCTGCAAATGACACAAGACATTTCTTCCAAAGTCTGATTTTTAATGTTGCTCAAGGCTCTTATTTTCAGCTCATTTCTAATTGATGACTGCAAGGAATTAGCCAGCAGCCAGTGTCTAGCACAGGTAATAGCAGTACAAAGTTGATGTCTACTTTGTCAAAAGAAAACCTCTGAATGTTTTCATCCTTCTCTCCACCTCTTTCATTCTTTTTTGTTATTCTGCTGTGGAGGAGGGGGAAGAGAGGTTTTTACCAATATTTTTTATCAGATGTGATCTGAAAGTTTGGCAAGTCCCTGCTTAGGTGATCCAATCAGAAGAGAAAAACTGTAACCCACTAATTTCCTGTCATCCCATTATCCAGATCCTTTTTCTGTTCCAAAGCAGTGCCCACACTCTGTAGGCACAAATATGCTGTCAAACCTGATTTGACCACAGAAACTGTGATTATTCACTGTACACAAAGCAGAAAGAGCTCAAAAAGGGCAATTCTGCAAGAGGAACTATTTGCAAGAAGAAAGACAGACCGAGGGTCAACACAGCCAGCCAGCTCTGTGCTCAGAGCAGGGATCATGTTGGTCCTCTCAAGCAGCTCGAGTTCCACAGAGGTGAGGCTGATATTTTGTGTTCCCAAGGCTCCTTGTTAAGCTCTCACCACTGATGACAGCCAGTGGCATCCTTGGGCTGCTACAGGCAAGTGCTGGTAATTCCAGGTCATAAATGTGCCAATGCTGACTCTGGGGCATGGTCCTGACTCTAGAAATGCTAAATAAATAGATGCTAAATAATAAATAAATAAATGCTAAATCAATAGATGCTCTTACAGAGATTAACAGCCATGGTTGATGTTGCCATTTTGCTTTTTCTTTTACTTTTACTCTTCCACTGTAACAGCTTTTTTTGGTGTCCTTTTTTTTAACACATTACTACAGCAGCCACAGCCAGTTTTTTTTCTTTTCTTACCTAAAGTTAACCTAGTGTTTAGTTTCTGAGTTCAGTTACAAGTTATAAAATTGAGCTTAACCTTTTCTGCTTGCACTCTGGTCACATACTAATTGCAGTTAATTATTCTGTCATTAAAAAATGCTTTGCCCTCGCCTTTGAAATTGCAGAGCCCATTTCCATGTGCCCAGTCCATTAGGAATGGCTCCAGCTGCACAGGAAGACTGCATTTTTGTTACTGCCTTTTTATCCTGTCTCAAACCACATCATAAAAGCCAACTGCTTGTTTAGACTCACATCTTTATCTCCAGGTGACTCTTTTTGACTTGGTTGACTTGAAGCACAAATGATAAATCTAATCTGGCTTCACTGGCTGAGTAAGTATCTCTTCACGCTGGTTGCTCAGGAAAAAAACAAAATTTCACTCCAGAAGAAAGGAGGAATATTTTCTCTAATGGTTTCTCAGCATTTGCTGACATCTGGGGAGAAATGAGCATTTAAGAGGCAGCATCCCTCTGCATATCAGGTCTTCATGGGACGATTTCCCATGACAATGATCTGACACTTTATGTGTTACTTAAACCACTTGTCCGAGGTGCCCAATGTTCATTAAGCTGGGTTTGTACTCAGAGGAGCAAGGATTATTTCATTCCACCAAGTCACATCCCGAGAGGGATTGTCTCTCTCTCTCTCTGTTGTCGATATTGGAAGCATAAATAATGCATCCAATAATCGGATGGGGCTTGGAGCAACCTGATCCAGTGGAAAGTGGAAAGTCCAGTGGAAAGGGGGTTGGAATTAGATGATCTTCAAGGTCCCTTCCAACCCAAACCATTCCAGGATTCAGTGAAAATTGGCCAGGACTATGTGTGAGTCTTTCAGGGGAGGTGGCTCCCCCCTTGCATGGCCTCTGGCATGTGGATTTGCCTTTGGCTGTCCATTAAATCCTCCCTCACATCCAGACTAGGAATAAGGCTCCCTTTGCCACTCCAGGTAAAAACAAGGAGTGGTTTGCAAATAATGAGTTTCCAGAAAACTGCAACACCATGGCACAGCTTTCCAGTGTTTGTCCTGTTTTCCCAGGAGGGAAAAGTCCCTTTCAGTGAGCCAGGACAGTCAGCTGGATGGAACAGGGAAGGTCAGCAGCCCAGGCTGCTGCAGTTTGTGATGGAGTCAGTCCATCCTGACTCTGCTGTCTCATAACTGTCACTCAACTCATTTTCTAACCTGACCAAACCCCATCCTGAAGTGCAGGGGTGTCGTAGCTACTGCTTCAGAATGAGAGGCTCTGCCAGAAATCCTCTACACTGTTGTTTTATCACGTTGTTCTCATTCTCATCCTCAGGTCATTCATGATGATCATGCTTTTCCTGGCGGTGCTGTCTTAATTTTAATGCTCCTTTCATTGGGTGTTCTCTCTTACCTTTCTCCAGTCCTATTCCCTCCTATTATTTGTTTTATTAGATTCTGTCTGACCCCTACTAAATGTAAAAAACATTTCTATTGAAACAGACCATTGATTCAAAACCAAAAGAAAGAAACCCAGTGTGGCTTTCTCCTCATGTTATTGTAAAAATCTGCGGCAACTTGTCTTAAATCACAGAATCACAGCATCAATTAGGTCGGAAAAGATCTCTGAGATCACTGAGTCCAAGCTATGACCTAAAACCACCATGGCACCGCACGAATCACAGATAGTTGAGGAAACAACCAAAGAAAGAAATCCTCTGGTCTGATTTGTCCAATCTCTGCCCTCTAGCAGGGCTCTGATAGAAAAGCCACATTTCCAGGTCCAGGATTCCCCTGGAAAGGTTCCAAAGAGGCAGATTGGCTGGTGCCAGACCACAGTTCCTCAGTAGCAGTGCTGCAGCCCAGGGCTCTGTCCAAGCCTCCAAAGCCCACCCAGAAATGGGAAGATTGAAACCAGCCAGGAGAAGGAGAGCGATTTTCCCCTCTCTGTGTCCTCCTGGTGAACTCGTGTGTTTTAACCATCAGGCCTCCATCCTGTTTGTCAGGGCTCCTCAAGATGACAGGGTGTGCTTTGGGTTGGAAATGCCTCCACTCTTGGAGCTCTTCAACTCATTTGAGCACCCTCTGACTTTGGAGCTGGTCTGAAGTGGGGTTGGAGACTCTGAGTGTTCCTTGTATTTTGGGTAGACCTCACAGACCACCTGCAGACTTTCAAAGCTTTCAAAGAAATGAAGAAAAGCCATGGCTTTTCATCTCTGGGCAATTTTTTTTTTTCCACTCCACCTTCCCAGCAGTGCCAGTGGTGGTGACAGACACACCCAGGGTGGCTTTGATTGACCTCACCCCGGTGCTGATGGCTGAGAACCTGTGCCAGAATGGGTTTCACAGGCTCTGCAAGCTCCCCCCAGGCCCTGTGCAGTTGCCATGGCAGCTGATCCATTTGAGGTCTTCTCCATGACAGCCTCAGTGCTATTAATGCCCAAACTTCCTCTTGTCCATGGTGAAATGGGGCTTAAAACAATCCTTTACTTTTGAGGGATGCAATGAAAACAAGGACATTAAAGACTAAAAAATACTCAGGGTTAGATATCAATATTGTCTGAATTTAGCTAAATTTATAATCCAGGCATCTAAAACAGAGCTGGTTGTCTAGACTCATTTTATAGCTAATTAAGGAAATATTTTTCATCTGACCACAAATACCTGGCCTGTTTTGGACACCTGCTTTAGAAAGAGGTGAATCATCCCCACACTGACCACACTGCCTGGTTCCTTCCTGGGCAGGAAGAGATCTGTGGGTCAGTAGTTGAGGTGCAGTGTCTATATTATATTATTTATAACCCGTCCTTCTAAACAAATGTGGTTTTGGCAAAGGAGGCCCTGGCTTGATACAGAAGTTTTATGGAACAGTGCTGCTTTGGAAGTTCAGCAGATTTCAGGTTGGCAGCAGAATTCCAACATCCTTTCCAGGTGCCGTGAATACATCAGGCTTTTGACTGTCCAAGAAGCTGGGCACAGATCCCTCTCACCTCATTTTGTAGGATTCCTTAGCTCCCTGGGTTTGGGGTCTCAATTGCTTTTCTCTCTACAGTAAGCACAGAAATACAAGAATAACCAGAAATTGGTCCAAATGCTTCATCCCAGGTTGACTTTGAGTCTTCTCTGCCAGGCATTTGGCGGGAAATGGTTGTGGTCTATTTTAGAAGTATGTCAAGCCTTCCCTTCCACTGTGTTTGAGGTTTAGGGCTCCTTCCTCCAGTTTTTCTCTTGATTATATATATATATATAT